>PYHW01010552.1:9504732-9588204 GCA_013186435.1 Turdus rufiventris
AAAAAAAATTATAAGTAAAAGTCTTCTTTCTGTGCTACCATCCATAGTTAAAAACCGATATTGGAAATGGGAAGGAGGGACGGGAGGGGATAGGGATTCCTGGACGTTTGAAAGGGAGATCATCGCCCGTATTGCTGCCGTTCTCACTTTATTTAAACAAATGTAAGGGTGTGAGGAGACGCCTTCAACATGCAGTAGCCCTGTTTCGGCTGGAAACTGCCATCACGAGCAGCAGCGGCTGCAGACTCCGAAACAGAAGTCCGAACCGCAGTCACACGTTTCTCTTCCCAAATTCTTCGACTGTTCGGCAGCGAGACGTTAGAAATTTATATGGGATCCTCGTTCCTACGCTTGGACTGTGACTTCTGATCTCAGGAAGGGAAGGACAGCGGGAGTAAGGCAGAAGAGCCCAGCGGTACCGCAGAGCATCCCACCGTGTGCGCGCTCGCCTCGTCCCAGTGGACAAGCTTCCCCCAAGGAGCTCCTATGCACTGCAGGGGCGAGCTCCTTCACACCACCTCTGGTCACGAAACGTCTCTCCATCACACATAACACCCTTTCACAGAAGGTTTGGGAGATACTCCATCTCTGGAAACACAGCGGCACATCTGCATGCAGCTCTTAATAACGGGGCTGCCTGGCGGAGGGAGTAGGTCCCTGAAGAAAGATGCTTTTCAAAGCCGTCTCACCTCAGCACAGAATTTTTTCTCCCTTTGCCGCCTTCTCCCCCGGGATCTGTCCAATCCCTCTCAAATGGTTTTACCCCGCTGAAGTCAGCTTTCTGTTTTCAAGCTTTTAAGGAGAACGAATGCCATACGTGGCGCCAATTCTCCCCTAGGTTACATCGCTCCTTCCCTTTGAAGTCCGCTGGGTTGCACAGAGGTAAATGAGAGCAGAATTTGGTCCCTGGAGCAAACAGTGATGTGGAATCACTCTGATTTTTATTTATTTATTTATTATTTCCTGTTGAGGAAGGACGGATTTTAAGACCCGGTTAGCGTTAGTATCGTACTCTATATTTAATACTCAGATATTTTAAATAGATATGTTCATATATATATATAAATGTCGGCGCTAATCTCGGCGGGGATAGCTTCACAAAGACGGGGAGATAAGATAGAGGAGTCCCCGCTGGGGGAAAGATGCTGCGGGAGGGTCCTGTGCTCTCAGAGGAGCAGGAGTAAAGAGCACAGCCGACGCCGCAGCCCGTCCCCAGTTCAGTCCCCAGACGAGGCCGGCGCTTCCACGGCCCCGGGGGTCAGCCGGGGTGGCCCGATCCTCCCGGGAGGGAAGGGTGGAGGGGCTGCCGGGGTGCGGAGCAGCTCGGCGGGGAGCGAGGGCCGCCGCCGGAGCGGCTCCTCTCCGCCAGCGGGACACGAACATCCCGCGGAGGCAGCCGCGCTCCCTCCAGCCTCCCGAGGAACAGCCCTGCTGCCGCGGGCAGCTCTTGGGGGGTTTACGGTCATAGGAGATGCTCCTTGTCCTCGGCTTTCCTGGAGTTTAACAGTTGTCTTTAAAGAGGGACATTTATTGGGATAAAAATGGGTTGCAGGCTGCAAAAACTTTGCACGTGTCTTTCATTTAAAAGACATCTAGATCTCCATTTTTTCCCCTCTCCCTCTCTCTCCCTGTCTCTGTCTGACTTCCCCCCTGCTCCCCACCCCCCTCCTTTNTTTTTCCTCTTCCCCAAGGCATTTAGTGCTTTTAAGGCACAATTATAAACACGCTGCCGGAGTGCCAGCGCACGGAGATGCGGCGGCAGAGAGACGATCTCTTCCCCCGGGTCCGGAGCAGGCGTTGTTCCAGAAGGTGCGAGGAGGAAACGTGTCCTTTTTCATGAGAAATCCGGGGACGGGAACGGCCCTTGGAGCGGCCCCTGGGGCAGGCTCCAGCCCCTCTCGGGGGCAGGCAGCGAGCTGCGCACCTGGCCGCTCACCGCGGGCACCGCTCGTCCTCCGCGCCCCTTCAATTTCTCCTCTCCCAGGGACTCACGGAAACCGCTTCCACCTCTCCCCCCCGGCCAAAGCGGCACCCCCACACCACCAAAAAGCCCGTCCCATCCCAAGTCCCCGAGCTCTGTGCCTCTGTGCTCTGTCACGACGGGGCTCCGCGCCTCCCGCAGCCCCAGCTCGGTGGTGGTAGCAGGTAACGCTGGGAATAGGGACGGAGATGTGGCGGTAGCAGCCCGGTCCCGACAGATGATAGGGAAGGGCAGATTGTGCGTGTGGCGGATGATGCCCACAGCTACTCGACAGTGGCAGCTGAAAAAAACATCCATCTACCCGCGAAAATATCAAAATAGAGACCAGCTGAAGAAGGAAGGGAAAGCTGCTTGCCGGGAAATATGCTGGACCCGAACTGGCCTTCCCTTCACCTTTGACTGGGTTCACAGGAAAGGTCTCTAAGCAGCTCCACAGCCCCGGCTGGCCAGTGTTGCACCGCTACTTCAGCCACTCATTAAAGCCGCGCTTCTTCTCCCCTCCCCGCCCCAGCGGGGGAAGGGCCCACCGAATTGGGTTCTAAAATACCCTCAGTAGAAAAGACAAGCGCGGGCCCACGGTGCCGAAATCCTCGTCTGAAGTGACTGCAATCTCGGGTTTGCTTTACTTCATCGAGTACTCCTTTCACGAGGAAGCACGGAAGATCTTTTCCTTAATTCGTGCTTTTTCGAAATAGTCCGCTATCTCTCTCGCCTGTGTTTTAAATCTTATCAATGTGCGAAAGGACCAAGGAATTCAACACTTCAAAGCTCACGCTTTTGGCGAAAACCACCCGCATTCCCAATATCCATAGGAATGCATGCATATATGGCTCACTTCTTTTTACTTCCGAAGATTTAAAAAAAACCCCAAAAAACCCCCAAAAACAAAACAAAACCCAAAAAACCTTTCATTTAGAAACAGTATTTTTTTTTAATGCTAATGCTTCAGGAGATTTAAAATAAAGGTCCGTTTTACCCATTTTGCACAGACACACACACCTCCCCAACCCCAAACCCACACACACACACAGAGGCAGGCTGGTTGAGATCTGTTTCATAGCAGACAAATTCTCTTTTAGGCTAGTTTCTGATGTGAGAGAGTTCTAGTTTTAAGTTTTCCTGTTTTCCATTCCCTCTACAGAAACAACTGCTTATAATATTTCTTCCTCTGTTTAACTCTAGGACAAAATTTCTGAGCTGATTAATAAAGAAGGAACACCGGTTCTTAATTTTACAGCTTCAGAGAACAGGACTGCAGCTACCGACGTATCAGTCAAATCGATTAAAGAAGATCCTTTACTTGAGGGTATGTGCCCCTGAAATTACCTCGCTCTAAGCCTCTCAGGGAGCTGGGGGGAGAGGGAGGGAAGCGAGGGATTACTCTTTCCAAGATCCCTGGAGAAATGAGAATAGGTTGCAGAGGGGAAATGTCCTTTTTATTTGTCCTCCTTCCCCTCCCTCCCTTTCTCCCCTCACCCTCCCCGAATGCTTGTGTGTGTCTGTCTGAAACAGAGCTGTCTGTCGAAAACGGGCCTGGAACTCCCTCCTGTGTTGGGATTAGGTCTTGGGGGACTTGGGGTGGAGTTAGACTGCTTGCTTATTTTCATATTCATTAGAAATGGGAGGTTGCACAAGAAGTCCTGCTGAGCTTCAAGATATAAGAGCAACTTCGGGTTCCCCTTTCAAGACAAGACAAATCAAAGGCTCAGAGGCAAAACAGCTCCCCGAGCACTGAGCGCTTCTTCCTCCCTCCTTCCTTCCCTCCCATCCACTCTCTCTCCCTCCCTTGCTCACAGTCCAGCCGCTGTCTCAAGCAGCCTTAGATGATTATGGATTTTCTGAGCGAGAAGTTTGCCCTGAAGAGCCAGCCGAGCAAGAACAGTGACTTTTATATGGGAGCAGGAGGCAGTTTGGAGCACGTTATGGAAACTTTGGACAATGAGTCCTTTTATAGCAAAACGTCAGGCAGCAAATGCGTCCAGGCCTTCAACCCTCTGCAAAGAGCTGAGCATCATGTGAGGCTGGAGAGGACATCACCGTGCCAGGACAACAACGGTGAGTCGTCATTCCAGGGTTATTCTCCGTTCTGGACATGTACGGGGGAGGGCAAGGATTCTCCCACCCAGGGAGACCAAAGGCAGCTGTGCAGCCTTCGGATGTGGGCATGCGAGGGGCTAGTAAAATAACAATAACAGTAACAATACTACTGTTATAGTACCACTATTAAAAAAATCCGGGAGAAGGCAAACGCCTGCTTTGAAGAGCACTTTTCCTTTCAGTGCAGCCCTTCAGCCACTGCCTTCCCCAGCGGCCCGGCCCGGGTCGGGCTGGCCGGGAGCGCAGCTCGGGCACAGCCCGCCCGGCCCCGGCACAGCCCGGCCGGCCCCGGCACAGCCCGCCCGGGGCACCGACGGCCCGGCGGCTCCCGGAGGGTGTTGCGGGCACGGCCGACCCCGACACCTCCCTACACAACCTGGCCAGCCGGGAATCCCCCTGACCACCGCCCTCTGGCCATCCCCGCTGCGAGCCGCGGCGTTTTCACCCAGCAAACTGCGGGGAAAGCATCGCCGGGGTCGGTGTCCGAGGGAGCCGGGCATGGCCACTCCCCGGTGCCGATGCAGGCAGCGAGCGGAAGGTCGCTAGGACATCTTTGCTTCCTTCAAATATCGCCCTGCCACGGCAGCCGGGATCTTTGCCGGGTTATCAAACGATGCGTAAAGGTGATTCTTCCGAAAACCACTCGGTCACCCAAAGAATAGCGTTAAACATTTTATCAAGTATTAAAAGTTTCTAGCTTATAGGCAAGGACAATGTGGAATATTTTCTTTTTAAAACATTCAAAATCTTCGTCATTATTCCAACATGATGAAAATCGCTACAGAAAAAAAAATTCAAAACTAATTTCCTAGAAAAATTGGAAAACATGATCATGATCAGCTGCAATAAGACTAACGATATCATATGCTTTTTGGCCTCATATAGTCATTGAAGTATATATATTTTTTGAGAAAGTTATTTGTATGAAAAAAATGTAAGAAATATTGATATGTTTTTTCGAGTGTAATTAAAAAAGAAAAACCTATATAAAATTGATTTATATATTGGAATTTTTCTTAATTAGCTAATTTATTGTGTGCCTCGAGGGCTTTGGGGCATTTCCTATCTGTGTATGTGTTGATAGTAAGTATCTAAAAATTGTTTTTCATTGCAATCAGCTCGAATTGAAAGAAAATAAATTACTGAGGAAGTGAGAAAGCTTACTATGTTACATAGCATGTCTATGTTTTTATTTCTATAGCGTTTGAATATTTTTCCCACCTTTTCTTTAGAAAAGAAAAAAAAAGAAAATTTTTCTGAATTCTTTAACTTATGTCATTACTTTTTTAGTGATGTAATAAGCAAAAATACTTAAAAGTAGGAAATGTTTTCATTCCTTATTAAGAAACTACTGTGGAATATTTCTTATCTCTACCACTCAAGTTTTACCTAAAGACAAATAGCTCCTGTAATCTTTTTATAAAGTGTATGAAATGATCTCTTTTAGTAAGTTAACATTTTTCAGAAATGCCCTGTATTTTGTAACCATAACAAACCTCATTGGAAACAATTCCACTTCAGAAATCCAAAATAAGATATATGAAATTTATTGAATTTAAAAAGTGAATTTAATATTTGGTTTCATTTACTTCTTAATTTGTCAGTTTACAGCTTTTAATTTTCTTCACTGTTAGTTTGTATTTTCACAGAAATAGAGGCTTTTACATTTGCTTCCAAGTTTAAAGGCACATTTACCAATAGCTTTGTGCCTCTTCTATGTAAATCTGTTTTGGGCTAAGATTCCTTATCTGTACAACTCTAGCTGATGCTGATTTCATGGATGGTTAACTACTTTAGCAGCAGTAGCGGCAGAGTGAAAAAATTCAAGTCTCTTGCACAGTCTCCTTACTCTTTAAGTTCTCTGACCATAATTTCAGATATAATTCTCAGTTAAAATTCAATATGATTTAGCACTTTTGTTCTATCTGTAGTTAATATTACAAATTCCTCTTCAACGAGCCCCTATAGAAATAACATTGCCACGCTGGAATCCTGGTCCTGGTGAAACTGTTTTATATGAACTCCTGAATCTAAGCACCTCTCCTTCCCCCTTGATCATTTACTAACCAGCTGTTAACCCACCTTGTATGCAGTGAACTACGGGATTACTAAAGTGGAAGGACAGCCTCTTCACACAGAGCTGAACAGGCCCATGGACAATTGCAACAATCTCAGGATGTCTCCAGTGAAAGGGCTACAGGAGAAGGGGGACCTGGATGAACTTGGTGATAAGTGTGACAGCAATGTCTCCAGCAGTAAGAAGAGGAGACACAGAACAACTTTCACCAGTTTGCAGCTGGAAGAACTGGAGAAAGTATTCCAGAAAACTCACTACCCCGATGTCTATGTAAGAGAACAGCTAGCTCTGAGAACAGAGCTCACTGAGGCCAGAGTCCAGGTAGGAACCAGATTCTAGCATTTCTATGACAAATTGTGCATGGTAGGAATGAGTAAATTATAGTCTTGGGGATTGTACAAAAGCCTGTAAAGCTAAAGTAAACAGCTCGTTTTGCCTCCTTTATGGACATAAGCTGTTATGCTGCAGTGCTAAAATAACTTGTTATTTTTTAAAATAGCTTGTGTTGCAGTTCTGAACACTTGTTTAAAGGATGAGAAAACAACATCAATAGTAAAGCTGTCTTGATGTCTTGTAGAATTCTAGGCAGTGAAAACATAAATTGTTATGTGTAGAGATCCTACTAAAGACTTGTTGCATGTAGTTCAGACTAGTGACAATGCAGAACTCAGATGCAGCGTATTCTGTGTGTGCTATTGCATGAAAATTACAGTCTAAAAAGTTTCTGTCTAAAGAGTGTGCAGTTAAACTGCACATACATAAATGTGTAAAAATATATTTATATATATATATACACCTATTTTTACATAGATATGTGTATGTTTGTGTTTTGTGCCTCTATAAACAAGGACAAAATTCTTTCATCTTTCCTGTATGGAATGATCTTAGAAATCACAAAATTAGGAGGTATAATTTCTGGTTTTTAAACATTCATAACTGATGATCATTATTCTAGTTTTTGGAATGAAACATACCGGTAACCGCTTAGTACATTATCTGAGTATCGTAACTGTGTACAAATGTGGTTCATTCAGTATGCGCACATGTAGTAATCTCAATAACATTTATGGCTTTTGATGTGCAATGGTGAGAAAATAGGCTAAATATCCAGGAAATTCAGCCTTTCCCTTGCTTAGAAGTCTTCTGTTAGGAAAGGATGTGAGCCACATTTCGCAAGTTTATCTTAATTTTATGTATCTTCCCTGTTCTGGTAATAATCATTATTTCAATTTAGAGAATAACAGCCCTGTTGATTCTTACAGACTGGGATTAATTTTTTTAATTTAGTGACTTGAATATGATAACAACTTCACAACTTGTAATTAAACACATACTCACACATGCATATAAAGAAATAGACGTCAGTGCACATGCATACAAACTGAAATTAAATCAGAAATACTTTCAAAAAGAAAGTCAGCTAATTAATTTTATAAAGAAGAGTTCTTCTCATGTCTGTTTAAGCAGGCATCACATTGGCCATTGTCATCAGAAAAAAGAGTCCAAAACTCTGTTCAGTTACAGCAATGTGATATCAGAGTTACGTTGATGTGATATCAGCAATGCTGGTGGAATTTGTTTCAGTGGCTTTTAACTCTTCAAGCTCTGCACAATCCCTCACCTGATTTTGGTACAATTTTCTGAGTATGACCTCTGTTCATTGGGATTATGTCTTGACTTAAAAACAAGAAGGTAGCATAATGTTAAAACACTATTTTAAGAAATGCATAATTCTGGAATAAGGAGAAATACTTCAAGAACAAATTAATAGTAAGAACAAGGAGGGGAAAATTGAACTAAAGTGTGCCATCTGACTTTTTATCACATTTTTCTCTAAGATTTAGAGGCTTCACATGGTAAGAGTACTAAAAAGAAAACAGTAAATGAAAAATGTATGTCTATATCAGACTCTCATGGAGTATTTATTTGTATTTCATTTAAATATGTTCTTACCTTTCTTAAAAGATCACTTGCATTTCTCATATGCTAAATATGAAAGGACATGTTGATAATTTCTATCCAGAGTAGCAAGAGTATTCCATCATAAGATTAAGCAATTTGCAAGGCCTTACGTCATTAAAGGCAAGCATCTGGCAATTCAAGGATAACAAGCAGCAGATTTCTACATTGCTTTGTGAAGGCAAATGGTTACTTTATCTCTGCCAAGAGTAAGTTTCTAGTAAAGTGGTGTAAACAGAAACATTTTGGGGGATTGTCAAAGGAAAAAAATATGTGCTTTTTCTCATTTACTTATATGAATTCAAGCAAATTGTTTGATTTAGTGTAGCAGAGTGATCAGCTGGATACCTTACCCACAGTTCCCTTCACCACCATTTCATCAACATCCAATTTAATATTTGTCCTGCACACATGCAGAGAGAGACAACCTGAACCTAATTTATCTAAGTTGTTCTCTTTCCTGCTGCATGTCAGTCCAGTAATTGGTACCCATTTTAAGAAGATTGTCAAGGTCTTTTTTCAAGGAAAGAACTTCATGAATAAATTTCCTTATCGTGTCCTTGATGCCTCTTGTGGAGACAGGAGATTTTTTTTTGCCTTCCCTTTCTTTTTGCTGAACCTTAGGCATCATAAATAACACAAATTTACTGCCAAGGTTCCTAAAAATACATGAGGAGTTATATTCATGAGCCTTGTTTTAGTTGCTGAATCTTTTAAAAGATTGCACATATTACATCTGCCACTAGTCCTTGGGAATCAAAATGAGAAAAATTATGCTTTGGTTGTTAATCAGTATCAGAAGACAGTTGAGTTCTCCAAAGATCAATGCAAGAAGGAAATTATAAACCAAACAATGTTATTTTAAATATCCTACAATATGGAACCAGAAAATTTCCCTCAAGTATCTATAAATAGGAAGAATGTATCTATAAAAATACCACCATTCCTGTATGTATATATCAAAATGAATTAATGATATATTTAGCAGGATTACTAACCAATGCCATTGCTTTCTTTAAAAAAATAATGGTTCAGTTCAAAGTCTGACTTCTTAAAAAAGTCTCAGTGAACTTGCTTACACCAGAACAATAATGACTAGTTGGATATTACTCTTATACAGTGTTACTTTTCTTAACAATCCCCTTTATTCATCAGGATAATTCCTAACCAGTCCAAACTAAACTGAAAAAAAAAAAAGAAATATCAAGACCACGGGACAATGACAATTATCAGAAAGAAATGGGAATATAGTGGGGTTATGATATAATACTTGACACTCAAAATATTGCAGAACAGACTAAAGAGTATAAAGAAATTTAAGCATGAAATCTAAATTATTCCATAGTCTAAAGTGCAATTCTTTTGTCTTCCTTTATAAGAAACAGATATCAGCTAACACCAATGTGAAAAAAATTCACTACAGTTCAGAAATTGCCTATGATATTGGTGACTTTTTATTATCTTCCTGGTCTTTTAGCCTTCCTTATAGGAACCTTTCCTGCTGTGCAGACTACTGTACCAATTTTTCCTGCATTTTATTACTGCACTTGATAAAGATTATGGACACCTTTGGGAGGCAGATTATGGGTAATCATAGCAAGTCAGTGGGCATGGGAATTCAAGAGTATGTTTCTTTACTTGGTACAGACTGACCTTTTTCAGGTTTTTTTTTTTGGTTGGTTGGTTTTTGAGATAATATAAACAAAACAATATGTACATTTAAAATAGCCAGCAATAAGTTAAGCAGGTGTGACATTTGCAAGATTGAAACAGTAAAAAATTAAATTTCGGATGGAGAGCTTCTCTTTTGTAAATAAACAGAAATTATCAAAGCCACTGTCCTAAGTCTTTATTTTCTTAAAACCCTTTGCACAGTATATAATTTTGGTTACCCTGATGACTCTTTCCTTGTATACTATAGGTCTGGTTCCAGAATCGAAGAGCAAAATGGAGAAAAAGAGAACGCTATGGTCAGATCCAGCAAGCTAAGAGCCACTTTGCTGCCACCTATGACATATCTGTTCTTCCAAGGACTGACAGCTACCCTCAGGTATGGCAAAGACCAAGCAGAACTTTGGTTCTACATTTGGCAGCCCTCTTAACAGCACTGGTTTTGTATACGTTGCTAAGATGAGGTATAAACTACCTGATTTCTAGAGAACTGCCTTTCAGTGTGTCAAAAATGCACCATTTCTTTATGGATCTCAACAGACCATTAAATAGAGCGAGTCTCCTACTAGCATGAAACTGTAATACAGCCATGTAGAATCAGAACTGAATGTATATTGCTGGGGGTGAGAGGCAGAGGGAGAGGACAGCACTCTCAGATAGTTGTAGTTGGCTAATTTGGTTTTTTTTCTCTTTTTCAGTTCCCTGTCAGTAAATAGTAAGGTATACTCCGTATTAAGATTGTAGTCTTTTGTCTCTATTCTCCAGCCCTTTGGTTTACTGCTTTGCCTCACTCTTTGCTTTTGTTTGTCTCCTTGCTTGTTTTAGCACATTGAATATTTTTGCTCTGGAGCCATTTTTTCAATGTCTCTGGCTTCATATTGCTTTTACTACATAATTAATTTTAAAAAGCACCATGCAAAGCAAAAAATCTTGCATGGTTCCCTTCCACTACTGGTGTACTGGTTTGGTAGCAAGGTCCCTGCCAACCTTAAGAGTATACTCATATTCTCTGTGAGCTTGCTTTGGTCGTGCTCTAAATGAAGAGTTTCTCAGGGCTGGGGAAGCGTGGTTGGAAATTGAGCCAGCAGAGAAGGGCCCTTGGATGCTGGCTGACTGCACCTGAACATGAGCTAGCGTGTGCCCAGTTGGCCAAGAAACCCAAAGGCGTCTGGCCTGTAGTGCAGGACCAGGTCTGTGATTGTCCCTCTGTGCTTGGTGCTGGTGAGGCCACACTTCAAATCCTGTGTCCAGTTCTGGGCCTCTCACTATGAGGAGGACACTGAGGGGCTGGAGCACAAGCACTACAAGGAGCAGCTGATGGAGCTGGGCTTTTTTGCCTGGAGAAAAGGAGGTGCAGGGGACACTGTATTGCTCTCTACAACTGCATGAAATGAGATTGTAGCAAAATGGGCCTTGGTCCCTTCTCCCAGGGAACAAGTGACAGGTCAGGAGGACTTAACCTCAAGCTGAGCTGGGGGAGGTTCAGGTCAGATATCAGGAGGAGTTTTTCCACTGAAATGATGGTTAAGCATTGGAGTCACCATCCCTGGAAGTGTTCAGGAATTGAATGGAAACAGTAATTAGTGCTATGCTTCAGTTGGCATGGCAGCGTTTGGTCAAATGTTGGACCTGATGATCTTGGTGGTCTTTTCCAGCCTTAGTGATTCTATGGTTCTATGAATGTGGTTAGTTATGAACCAGGGGTCCTCGGCTCATGTGTCATCTACTCAGTTTAATGTGCTTTACCTCTGAAGAGGTTGTGTATTACTAGGTTTGGTGCCTGGGCCACAGCTGGCTTGTGTTCCAGCAGCTCAGAACATGGACACAACCATTTCAGCTCTGGTGGCACTAGTAAGTCTGTCTGTTTTTATTTTAAAATGTAGTGGGGCAATAACCCAGATTGCATTGGCAACACCTGCATGACTCTGTGTTTAGATAGGTAGACACAATCTTGGATAGCCCCAGGTAGTTTCACAAAGACATAGATATACATTCACTTACAGATCTCATTCAAGGTGGTCAACTCTCCTTTGAAGGCGTTTCTGACTTATTGATAGCATCACAACAAGTGATACAAGGAACAGTGTTGAAACTGGGATTTCTAGACTGAATTTGTGTCTGCCAGTTTATCTTATATTTTTAGTAGGATTCCATCTACACATTTTCCTAAGTGACAAAAGTTTCATTAGTATAAGATAATGGAATAATATAAGCTATTGATAAGCACTTAAAATTATTGTCCTAAAATGAATGTTTTTCAAATATCCCCCATTTTTAAACTATATGATAATATGATCTATAAAACTCTAACCCAATAAAATATCTATTCTGTACTTTCAGATTGTTAAAAAGACCAGTTCACTGCATTTCTATTTATATTTTTGTCAAAAAATATCTGCTAGACATACGACATACAACTATGCTTCAGCCTGACAAATATTTCAATCACTAATTAATAGATGCTTAAAAACAGAATATTGGAATGCAAATGCTGGTCCCATAATCTTAGATCAAGCACCTCTAAAATGTGTAAAAATACAAAATGTGTACTCATTCACAAACACGAATGCAACATGCTCACCTACAACCACAGACTAACAGACTGCAGGTAAACAGAGAAGCACAAATGTGTAATCGAGTCTGGTCACCTGCATGAGTCTGGTCACAGCTGCCTTGTGCTGCTCTGTACTTCAAGAACAGGAGCAAGGAGCCAAATGAAGGTGTGAGTGCACTTTGCATTGGCTCTTTCAACTTGCATGCATAGATTGGCTACATGATAAAAATGAGGCAGTTCACTCCTCAGGGAAAAACTTTTCTGTATATGAGTAGGTATCCAGGCAATTACCACAGAACATTTAATAAAAAATCATGTTCTTGCTAACCTGGTGGTAATTCTTAGTTTTTACATTCTGAAGTCCTCTCCTTCAGTAAAATCACATCTCTATCAATAATATAACATTTCCAGTGAGAATACATGAGATAATGAAATATTGTTTTAAAAACATAATGACTACTAACATCACTGCATTCAAATCTTTTGAACTAGATGTCCATTATTAAGTGCTTCACTTATGGAAAATAAATATACAGTTCCTGACTTGCTATAAATTCATCAATTTATCCTGCAACTCAGGCAGAAAAGGTATTTAAAAGTGTTTCGTTTTAATTTTACAAATTTATTTCCCAAACAATTCCTTTATTTCATTGTAGTTAATGTAAGAAAAGAAAAAGAAATTACTTTTTTCCTTTACTTTTATTCCCATACCACCACCACCACAGGCACTTCTTGTGTGACAATGAAATAGGCAAATATCAGACAAGCTTTGCCATACTTTTAAATAAATAGTTTTCGTTGTGGATTGTGGAACACAGATCACTAGAGCTTATTTAAGAATCAACATGGAGAAAAACAGACTCCCTCTTGCAGGAAAAAAATGGTTGAATGTTGAAAAAGGATGAAATCAAGCTGAGAAGTTTACAGCTTTATGGCAGAAAGAGCAGGAACAAGTATGAATTTCTGGTGTGCATTATAAGGATTTGCAGCCTGCAGATTTTCTGTTTTGAATCCAACCATGGATATGTTGAGAAAACACATCTATGTTGCATTCCAGAAGAAGCATCAATCTCTTGCAGTCTACAGAGGGTGTTGTGAAGACTTCTGCTTAGTCTCTTCAGCAATTATCTTCATCAAACACAATTTAAGGACATAGTGCTGCTATGCATTTTGTGACTTCATAAACCTGAAAGGTTTTTCCTGTGAGAAAATGAATCTTTCATCTCATTTCAGACAGAAGGTTGTCTCTGAATCAGAGAAAGGTTGAGGTTGAAAGTGACATCTGAAGGTGATCTGGTCCAACACCTGTCTCTATAATCCAGTCTAATTTTGCTATTAAAGTCTACATCTCTATCTTCACAATAATAAAAATTTAGATCTTTTTGTAGATCATAATTCTTTGCATTGCTCTTTCAGTCTAACCTTAATTTTTTTTTACAGTATATTGACTTTAGATTTTTGTTTTTGTTTTTTTAAAATCTGCTCGTCTATCTGCCAAAAATTGATTATCTCCTAAACTGGCCAAATTCTGCATGTATATATTTTCCATTAATTATACTGTCAAAACCTGGGTTACAGAGGAGAGCAGTTCATACAATATTCTAGAACAATTATCTGTTACTCAGATTTTTCTTCAAGGTTTTAACAGCAATATGCTGAAAATCAGATTTTACTAGGAAAATTGTATGCAGAATGATTTTCATTAATTTGGTAGAAGTTCTCAGTTTCATTAGTTTCAGTGTTTGAACTTCAAGGTTCTCTTGCAGATGCAACACATTGTGGTTTAAGTAATCTTAAGTGTATTCAGGAAAACACATGTCCTAGACAGTTTTAGCTTAACTAACAATATCCTACTGATGATGTGAAAGTGAGGGTGGAACATCTTAACATCAGTGGGGAAATTAACAAACTTCCTTTCATGGGGAAGTTTACTTTGTTTCACTGGGGTGAATGTTACTAAACAAGTTATACTTAATTGAGTCACTTAAATACAGTGTAAAGTGTTACTAAATATGTCTCTGGATATCTGAGACACTGTTGAAGTGTTGATGAACAGGATTTAAAAGAAGGATCCATCCTTCATTTTAGGCAACCATGGTCAGATAACTATTAGACATTTGCATTTAGGAAACTTAACCAAAGGGATTTTTATGCCAGACTTGAGTTCCCTTTACAGCTGTCAAAAATCTGATCAATTAAATTTTTTATTCCTAAAACATAAGGTGTAAGATGATCTCTAAATATTTTTTTTATTCTGATACTTACAGATACATTTGCAGTCACCTGTAGTTATCTTACACAGATGTATAACTGATATGTTGATAAAGTAACAATAAAAAGCCTCTTTAGTTTTGTTCTTCTCTTACCTTATTTGTCTTTATTTGACTCCTTCTGACTCACTGTGATAGTGGGAAGGCTCCTGTTACAAAGGGTATTTGATCTCATCAGATTCAATGATTACCTATGAGAACTAACAAGAAAACCTGAGACAAAATTTCATTTTACGCCCTCCTCATTTTGCACACAAGAGCCTATACTATTATCACACAGACTTCCAGCTTTCCCTGTATGAATCAAATCGATAAAGATGTTATCTTTGTAAATAAGTGCATTAGTATGCAAATAAACATAGTATCATTGAAAAGCAGATAAAAAAGGTCAACATTTTCCTCCCATCTAGGCTCTTTCCTTTCTTTGCATCTTTCTTCCTTCTCACTTGTTCTTTCAATCATGTTCATTTGCTTTCTTCTAAGTTCTTTTAAAAGGATTAATTTTGTCACACCACGCTAACTTCTCTCTTAATATCACATATAAAATGTTTGGGTGTTCTAAAATTTTTCTTGAAAATGCAGGCAAGACTTGGATAGGATAGAATTTAATTTTTTGTTTTAGTTGAAAAAACCCAACCCAGTGTAGGTGGGAATCGACAAAAGCTTTTCAAAAGTATGGGAACAGGAATGATATAGAAGGTGTAGAAAGAAAGGAAAATGTTTAAATCTTAGAAATTGAAGGAAGAGGCTGAAGTTTGCATTCCATCCACCAGAAAGATAAATCAAATTAATATGTTGAACAGCATGGCATCACATGATGTGTTGGCAGTCAAAGAGTGTAGAAGTGGTATCAGCATACACGTGTTAAGTACTAAGTCCTTGGATCATCATTATAGTTTGCTCTAGACTCAGTACATATGGCTAATCCTCATTAGCAATAATCAAAGTTACATGCTCCAATTAAATGTTCATATGGAATGTATTAGACACCACATGTTATATGACTTAAAATTTCTTTTAACTGTAGTAGACATATAAATGACAGCTAATCACAATAGTTCATTAAGGCTATGGGTACACTGATTAGGCATAAATAGATGTGGCAGACATATCTGAGCTAGCTTCAAAGAAGTTTTATCACACATTCATGCTGTCTAGCTGTGGCAGCATGGAGCTCAGGCTGAGCCAGCACCTGCATGGTGTGTGTCTTGCTGCATGTGTGCTCATTGCCTTGCTGTGGCTGATCTTCCAACAAGAGTGAAGTGACACTTCTAATCTTTCTGGGTGGTGTCTGTTCCACACAAAGTAGTTTATGCACTACACTTTTATTTTTTCTTGGTAATAAAGTAAAAAACCACCACTGTATGTGGTCCTTCTCATACTCTCAGCATTCAGTTTGTAGCTCTGTGGGGTCTTTTTGTGAAACATGTATTTCTTTAAATGTGAGTGACTTTACTGGGGCTTAATTATATGGAAAATTCTTTTTTCTTTTTTTTTTTTTTTTTTCCCTGAGATACACACAATTTTTAATAGCATTTTCAAAGATACGAAATATTGTCTTTAACTGTACCATAGAGCTGAAATATAATGAATCCATATGGTAGCTGACCTTGAGATTACAGTAGGGAGAATTTACAGTTTATAAAACATCCCATACAAGAATGAGACCTTGATGACTTTTCAAATCTTACATTATTTTGAAGCTTAGCAAACTTGTTTAAGTGTGGAATCTAACGGTCAGATTTTTATTTTGTTCACCATGTGTAATCCAAATGTGGATTGAAGGGGTCTATCACATATTTTAAATCTGTATCATTAAACCACTCACTAACATGTGCTAATTATCATTTTATTTATATCTGAAAATTGTGTACTGCATCTCTCTCATAGAGTACAGGTCATCTTCACATGTGCACTTGTCTAACAGCTCCTACAAAATGATCACAAATTAAATACTGAGAGCTGTTCTGTCTAGATATAAATGTAAAAATTCAATGAAAGAGGCGAAGCACAGGGACAAGTTGCCCACAGAAATTAATGAACCCTGCAGCTGGAGCGACTCAAAACATGGCTGGATGGGCTGGAGTAACCTTATCTGAATTTGAGAGTAGCTGCAAGCGAGGGTTTACAAAAATAATCCCAGAGGCTCTTATCAGTTTAAATTATTCTGAGAATCTACAAGCTTTGGAAGTACGGGCAAATTTCTACCAGTATTTTGGATGCTCTAAACAGGCACCCAGAAAAAACTGTGGAAAGTTACAGACCAAATTAATTGTGCTGATGGACTAGGAATGACCAACAGATGTAAGTTGTGAACTAGTAGTTTTGAGCAGTTTAACAGCTATTTAATCCCCCAAAAGTAGGTCCTTGTGCCAGCACAGATTTGATGTTTTCTGTCAGTGCAAGGAGGAGAGTGACAAAAATTTAGCAAATCAGTCTGACATTCACATGTTTTCTATAGTTACATAAATTCTTAACTCTTGATTTAGTGTCACTCTTGTTTTCACAGAGTAAATGTGTAGTTTCTAATTACTTACTACAGTAATTATAATAATTCAGCACATGCAACATCTGTTACGTAATATAACAATAACATCTCTTGATATCTAGAAATCTTAGATGAGAATTTTGTTTCCCATATGAAGCACTAAAACAAGTGCATTCAAATAGAAGATGTGCATGCTCAGAGGGGTGTCTGCTGGAGATGGTCTCTAGTCTGGATAGACAGCTGACTGAAATAACAAGTCAAGAGTTTGGTGATGGGAGAACAAAGCTAGGGAAGTGATAGTAAAATGCCCAGAAAAATTTGATATTTGAGTTTATGTGATTTCTCCAGGCTGAAGCTCAGGGAGCTTGAAAGTTTAACAGAAAAAAAGCAATGACACCAAGTGGGATGACCAATTACCTCAGGTCACTTTCCTCTGCAGTGTCTAACAGAAGGTCATGTGCCTAGGAAATTATATCACAACCATGTTAACAACCATAACTCTCCAGTTATTTTCTTGTCACAGCTATGAAATCCTATTTCTTTTTCTATCAGGAAGGGGGTGTGTGCATGTGTACGTGTGTATAAAACATACAGTAGGTAAATATATTGAAGGGCTCTGGTAATTTCATGGTAACCACAAGAGCAAAGCTCATGTTGTTTGTGATGTTAACAGAAACCAGAGATGTGCTGTATGTATGGCCTCATTCACAGTCTCTGAATTGCCTTTTATATAGTTCATGGATCACACAAGATTTTAAGAGGAAAAATATTTTCTTTAAATTCATGTACATAATGTCGCTTTTCCTTCTAACATACCAGAAGAAGGTCTGATAATTTTGACTTATTGTGAAACATTACTGTATTTTTTGTTAATACAGGAATCCCTTCTGCACCTAAATTTCACTACAAGATATTTATGTTGTAAATCCTTGTAAGAAATTAAAATTTAATACCAAATGTGAAGTCACTCAACCAACTAAAATGAATAGAAAATTGATATGACTGAAACATTGTTTTGAAAAGCATGACTGCCTCATGAGAGAAGAAGTAAAGCTTTCCTAGAATCTTGTGGTGTTCCTGAAGTTAAGTTTAAAAATTTGGATTTCTTTCTCTAAGGAAGAAACTAAGGGCACTCCTTTAAAAGTTTTAGAAATTAATAGATTGTTCATATATTTCCTTAAAAAGACATTGGCATATTTTAGGATTTGCAGCTGAATTCTGTTCTCATTTACACCTGTGTAATCTCACTGTACCTAAATTGAAAGAGATTTGTGTAGGACAAAAATATCAGGAAAATTGGTGGTACTAAACTTAGTTTACTGAAAACCAAACTACTCAAAACATGGGAAGAAATTTTGTGATTCCTCCAGACCGCGTAGTTTATTGGACACTTTCTTGCCGAGCCTCTGAACCTTTTGAAGACTTCCCGTCATGTCTGTATTAAAGGCAAACTTGTTCATGTTTGTATTTAATTTTTTTTTTTAATTCCTCCCATAATTATATCTTTGCTGCCTGGGTGACTGCATCATTTGGTATAGCATTTCTTAGAAAGAGATTTCAGTAAGTCACATAAATAAGACTTTGTTGCAGGGAAGTTAGCTTTGGAGATTACGAACTCCTTCAAAAATAGCTTGTGTATTAGACACTGTAGATTAACTAGTTTCTCCCTGGGGAAATTTGTCTGATTAGAAGTCAAAACTGGCTCAGGCAGGTTAATTAAGGAGTAATAGGCAGCTGGGAATCATATCAAACTAGAGAGGGTCCCATGAGCTGATGTTTGTGTCTTCTGAAAAGTGAACTGGAAAGTTCTGAAACTTTTTTTAGATTTCTTCATAGACTTCAGGAGGCCCACAAGAAGGACGAAAGATCTTCCATATCCTTCCTCAGACTCTTTACTCCCACTGTTGCCTCTCAGCAGACCCCCTAAAATATGCAGGAGCAGAAGTCTGTGGTGTGCCCAGCCATGTGGGTGTATGTGTATGCGTGGAAGGCACATCCATGAGTGTCCCATCAATTGTCTGGGAAATCTCAAGTTGGTGAACCAAAACCACTACAGTGTGGAACTATAACTGCATGCGTGCATGTCTGTGTAAACAAGCTGAGCATGGTCAGAGTTTGGGGAGATGTGTTTCTATCATGATTTTTACACAGTCTTTCGCAGGAAACCAAAATGGAGCATTTATTGGATTACTTTTTTCCTGCTGGAATTCCCAAGGAGCCCAGATCAGTTTGTCAGCTCCTAATGATCCTGCTAATACAACTGTTTAAAATATTAACTTTTAAAATAAGACTATTTCATCCTTCCTATCTGCGCTAGATCTCAGCTAGATGAGTTCAGCGAACCATAATTTATTGCTTTAGCTTGTTGGTGGTTTGGTATGTGCTGTTGCAAAGTGATAGGACAATGGGAGCAAACACAACTCATCAGCCTTAGAAGCATGTTTTCATTCTGTGTGTGCATATGTGTGTGTCTGTCATAATTCATTACTTCCCCTGACCTCTACTTTGACAGGAAAATATCACTCAGCTAAAGAGATAACCTTTCTATCTTAAAGTCAAAATTCCTTTGTCTATGAATTTGGAATGTGAATGTAATATTAAGTTTTGAAGTGGGAATTCACTTTTCAGTGCTAACTGCTCCAACATATCACAGAGAACAAAGACACGTGGGCTCAATCACAGTGCATCAGGGCAAGGATACACTGAACAGGCAACAGATGTTTAGAGTGAAGACAAATTTAGCAAAGGAAAACAAATAGGAAAGGATACAGTTACTGCCTGCAAGATCTGTACTGTGAATGGTGGTTAAAAATGTCTTGCATGATTTTATTTGTGCATTAAATAAAAAATCATCATTCAGGAAAGATATATAGGTAAAAGTGGAGAAGATATATAAAGCTGTATATTGTATAATGGTGTGTGCAAATGAGGAATGACCAAGGAAGTTTGAGTATGTCAGAAATTATATCATATACATGTAGCACTGATAGAGAGAGTTGAGAGTCTGGAAGAACAGAAGGGCAGTTGCTGAAGTCTGATCAAATCAAAGTGAGTAGAGCAGGAATGGAAGACCATGCAGTCTGAGATAACAACAAGAGCTGACTTGTGTTAGGTCTTAAAAATCTTCGTGTCTGTTCACCTAGTAACAAACAAGTGAAAAATACCTATCCATAAATAGCATCCATACATAGATGGTAAAAGGCCTGAGACTCAGAATGAAGCTTTAAGTGACTGCCAAGTATAGAAAGGATTATACATCAAAGCTTGAATACATGGTCACTCCAGACATTGCTGGTAACCACAAAGTTTGTGTCCTAGTCTGTCATGCAACATTTTCCAGGGATGGACAATACAGTTTGTTAAGGCTGAATGCTGAAACAGAAATGCCCTCAAACTATAGTTGAGCATAAAACACTTGAAAAGAAATTTAATGTCAAATATATCTTTGAAACAAATTTAAGAAAATATCTTGAATGTATTATTAATAATTCCTGTGTTTTAGGATTTCATTTGTTTTAGAGTAATTATGCAAGGCTTCTCATTATTAAATTTTTCAAATACTTGTTGGGCTTTGTTGCTTAAGAAATACGAATTGGTTTGTTTTGTTCACCCTTTTCCAACCATTACAGTGGGAGCTCTAATGAGGAGAAGCATTTATGTTGAAAACAATCTATGATCTTGTACACTCTTTTGGCACTTTTTCTCTGATGTTGGTTGTGTGTTTCCACTGATTTTATTGACTAGCTGGGCTGATGACATCCTGAGGTTCAACACTAAACATCATATATGGAGCCACAGGACAAATGCATGACAAAGTAAGGAGCATGACTCATCAGCCCTTGCTCTTAAGTGAACAATCTTGTATTTTGACTCATGTGATCTCTTCACACTATTTTCTAATATGGTTGCAGAGAACTTGTTAAATACTTGTTGCTTGTTTCAGAGGAGAACTAATTATGTGTGAAGCAAAGCAAGCCAAGCATTGCAGAAAACAAAAGATGAACTAAGTTTAATTGTATTCATTTCATATGTTCCAGATTCAGAACAATCTGTGGGCAGGGAATGCGGCCAGTGGTTCTGTGGTTACCTCCTGCATGCTGCCACGAGATACATCCTCCTGTATGACACCTTACTCCCATTCACCCCGGACAGATTCTGGCTACACAGGCTTTTCAAACCACCAGAATCAATTCAGCCACATGCCCCTCAATAATTTTTTCACTGACTCGTTGCTTTCTGGGGCAACCAATGGACATGCTTTTGAAACCAAGCCAGAATTTGAAAGAAGGTCCTCCAGCATTGCAGTTCTACGGATGAAAGCCAAAGAGCATGCTGCCAATATTTCTTGGGCCATGTAATATAGCAATACCCTCTCTCAATTCTTCTTCTTCTTTTTTTTTTTTTTTAGTTTTTTTAAAGCAAACTAAAATCATTTTTATTTCCCATATTTAAAGGGAACAAAAATAAGCTGCTGTGTGTGGAATGCTAGAAATCACAATATACACGATGTCTGCTTAAAGAAATGCAATATAATATTTAAAAATAAACTGAGAATAAACCAAATAGATTTACCATGCATCAAGCTCAACAAGCCCTCTTTGTTTTGCTTTTTATATATGTTTTGTTGTACCAGTTGGTGAAATATGATTATAGAACCTTTAAAAAAAATAAAACTACTAAGCAAATGTGTCTACTATGTTTTTTAGCAGTCCTGTATAAAGTCTTGCTTTACAAATGAATGCTTCATAAAGGAACAACCTGGTAAAAGATAATAAATTTATTATACTAAACCCATGATGTAAATCTCTAAGCACACCACACAAAGAAGGAAATATATGACCATTCATGTTAACCGTAGAATTTGTAGACTGAATTCTCTCAACACTGAGCTGCTGCTCTAAGCCAGCTCTGCTGTTTTGCTAAATATATGTTGAGCTTGTTGAATTTATACCAATGAACAACTAATGTAATAAGAATAGAAGGTACTACTTTAGATTGCAGATTTGAGTGCATTTCCATTAAGGATAATGAGGATTTTTTTGGTCAAATATAAAGCTAAAAGTAGGATCACAGTGTTTAACAGTTTTCAAAGATGTGCACAGTTTATGTGTCAACTAGGGTATTTAAATTAAATCTTAAAGGTTACAGATAGGGTGTCATGAAGCTTAGGTGACTAAAAGTCAACATGGAATAGTACTCCTACACTTCTAACAGAATACAGATTAGGGAAAAGCCCCAAACAACAAAACACTGAGGTCTTACTTCCAGTACAGTCCATTTTATTGGGTTTTCTGCTCTATGATCAAATTGAAACAAAAAAGTCCAACAAGGCTTGACAGTTTCAGTTTGTAACTGATCTTAAGATGACATTATAGTACTGTTCATTTAGGTTTAGTTATGTTTTGTTGAAATTTTTGCTTATATGCTTTCCAGAGTGTAAGACTAGTTTGCTACCTTTAAAATATATAGGAAAAATATTTTTGACTGCAATGGCAGCAGGATTTGGCTCTCAGCTCTTAGCCTATCACGAAGGAATTAAAATGTCAGCAGACTTTCTGACATTTCTGGTGGAAAAAAAATAGAGGAGAAGAAAAATACTTTACATCTGGAGAATTGATATCTGCTTTGATTTACTTCTCCTCCCTTTCCCCTGTCACATTCCAAGCTCCTTCAGATGAGTGAAATGTCAGCCTCTTTAAAAGCAACAGTCAGTCTCTCAGGTTCATAAAGGCAAAGTAAATTAATTGAAATAAAGAAGGACTTGCATGGCTGTGATTAGAACAGGATACAACTCTCGGGGCACCCCCTGCTCATTCTTGCTTTTCTCTCTGGCCATTAGTTAGGAACAGAGAGCTCATGGGGGAAGAAGGGAAGATCAGGAAGTAGACTTTATCACAGTAACTGCAGAACTACCAGTACTCATAAAACAAACACAGGAATCCCCAGATTTTCTCTTTTCCCACTCCGGGGGTTAAACTTGAAACAAAAATAGGAGATGGACTCATTCTGCAGCCTTTCAAGGAAATAAACAAACTTGACTTTGAAACCATCAGGATCAACTGAAAATGGGATTTTTACAGCAGAGTCTTACACAGCTGAAAGGAAGGTTGTCCTATTTTCCACTAGTAATAAACTCACATTTTAACACATACATACACTCCAATTTGTGGTTTCCTGATTCGATTCTCCTTCTAAAAATTAGCTTCTACTTTGGCCTGAGGAGTTAGAAAAGAGTATTCTGGCTAGAAGTTATCTTTTTCATTTTTTATGGTCTGTTTAGAGAGCAGTAAAACTAGACTTATGATTTAAAGCAAAAAAGAAAAAAAAAGAATTTTATTGGTACAGTAGAGGCATTAGTTTTGTATAGACACTTTTGCTACATGCAGAAGGCTAAAAGTGGTGGAAATACAAAGGATTTTTATCAAACTGTTTTCAGTTAATTTTTTTTTGTTATATTTTATTCAGTTTCCACATAATTATTTTTTAAGGTGCAATATTTAGAACATGCCAAAGTGATTTCCAGAACTTTTTGCTAAGGTTTTATTAGTGGACAAAGAGGGAAAAGTTTAGCTGGCAACCTCTGGTCCATTTTTGTTGTAGGCTCTTTCAATTTACTTATTTATTTTCATAGCAGAATTTGCTATTGTTTTCTTCTGAAATCCCCCCAGAATAATTTGTACGAGGTTTTTTATGTCAGGAGTAAAGTGTAACAATTCCCAGGAATTTATTGCAATTGCAGATTTATTACAGAATAAATATCCATTTTCAAAACATTGCAACAATTTCAGATGCTTGAAGCTTCCAAAATCAAAGGGGAAAATAAAAGACCAAGTCATCTTCCTGCTGATTTTAATTAAGTGAAAGGGATGCAATTCTAATTAATTCTTTATCCTCATATCTAGCAATGGAAATTTTTTGTTACTTGTTGCTAACATAACTTTATATATTAAATAAATAGGTATTCAACCACTCATTAAACCTGAGGTGTGATAAGTTGCAGGCCTGCATTAAGCTTGTCATGCTCTTGCATCAGCCTTGTCTCGAAGAATGAATGATAGCCTGTTGGTTGCAGCGTTTCATTTAGCTAATGAAAAAGTATCTTCGTGTTAGATGTCAAGTACTACAACAGGGTCACATTCTGCCAGTTTTATTTAGTAGTGCTTTACTCCATGAGTAGTTGCATTGATGGGAGTGAGACTACTCACATAGGCCAAATTGTGAATCACTTGTAAATGTTTATTCACAATGGCCCCATTCATGCAAAAAAAAAGCCTCTCAGCACAACATGAGTGATCGGCTCATAATCAGGCCCAGCTTAAGGTACTATTCAGCTCTAGTAAGGATGGCAGAATCTGGCCCATGCTGGCTGAAGGCCAGACTCAGATTTTTTAACAGGATGAGTAGCTCCTTATTCCACAAATAGTGCAAATAGACCCAACAGGACTATTTGTAGTGTTCACTTTTTCTGAGAAAATTCCAGAAAAGAGGCATTTCAATATATGTAAATAATTTGAGTTTCTATGAAAGAGAAATTATTTTATTTTCTACTGGATTATACTCCCACATTTGACAAGACTTGTGCTCTGGTGCTTTGGTTTTATCACTTAATGATTTCTTCTCTTGAGCAACTAATCTTTTCACTGCTTCTTGAACATGTGGAAAATGCACTAAAAACAAAAGGAGGTGATTTACATAGCCTTCCTGCCAAAGCATGTTAACTAATGTTTGAGATATGTGATCATCATGCTATGCTGAGAAGTAAATTTATAGAACTGCTGGGCAAAGAGTCCCTATCCTGTTGAAAAAGAAAGTGAAATATTGTTCTAATTATTGAAGAACTGAATTTTCTCCTGTGATTGATTCATCAACATTTTGAAAATATTAAGCCTGCATTTTAACAAATTTCTGAACAAATGTAAATTTACCTATGAAATTTAAATTTATTTATATTATGATCGTTACAGACTCATAAGTGATGGACAACACAGCAATTAGCAGCTGAAGATACAGTCTTCTCATGACCAAGATGGTCAGAAAAGTCTGACAAAAATTATTTCTACCTACAGTTTAACAGTGCTGCATACCACCAGAACATATAAATGAAAACATCTTCTGTTGCTAAGAATAAGTTGAAATGAACTATATTTCTCATTCACTTCTTTACTGTCGTAATGTTTTTTACAATGTGGTGTTGAAAAAACTCAGTTCAATATGTTAAAGACATTTTATTTTGACTGTGAATTTATGGTAAGGCCCTGAAGTATAAAATTTAACAAATATAACCTATATTGTGCATTTAGTAGTGAGATAGTTTAGAATGACATAAGTAAATTATTTTGTTTTGCAAACAATAAAATACTACAGGTGTTATTTTTCAAAAACAGAAAGGTTGTTTTATTGATACATTTCTAAATACCCTTGCTATTTCAAAATCAGAGTTAAATCAGGCTGATCAGAGTTAGAATCCATTAAAACCACTTATTTTTCTTAGTTTCAAAATATTTTCAGGGGAAGTTCCATCTGTAACAAATATTTCTTTCCTGTAGTAGTTTAAGCCCAGCCAGCAGCCAAGTCCCACGCAACTGCTCGCACACTCCCATATCAGAGAGACTGGGGAGAGCATTGGAAGGGCGAAAGCTGGAAAACTCGAGGGTTGAGATAAAGAGAGTTTAATAGGGAAAGTAAATGCCACACACACAAGCAAAGTGAAACAAGGAAATCATCCACTTCTTCCCATGAGCAGTCAGGTGCTCAGCCATCTTTGGGAGAGCAGTGCCCCATCACAGTAACAGTGTCTTCAGAAGACAAACTCCATCACTTCAAATGTCTCCCCTTCTTGTCCCCCCACTTTATATACTGAACACGATGCCATGTTGTATGGTACATCCCTTTGCTCAGTTGGGGTTACCTATGCAGGCTGTGTCACCTCCCAAGCTCCCAGGCACCCCAACTCCCATGCCAAGTGAGCAGTATGAAAAGCCAAAAAGGCCTTGACTATGTATAAGCACTGCTCAGTAATATCAAAACCATCTCTATGTTATCACATCTGTTTAGCACAAATCCAAAACACAGAGCCACAGCAGCCACTGTGGAGAAAGTTAACTCTACCCCAGCCAAACCCAACCCATTCCCCAGCACTTTCATACCCAAATAACAAGTAGCTCACTCATTCCCAGAATATATACTCCTTATTCATCTTCAGTGATCTTTTTAGATTTGTCTGGCATTAGAATGATGAAGTAGTGTGCAGTGAATGGGAGTATGACGGCTGGGGACAGAATAATCTTCTGCAAGGAGCATCAGGGTACAATGCTGGAGTAAGGGGGAAACCTAAACCCATTGCAACCCTCCCTTCCCTCAATGTCTAAATCCCTCCTCCTGAATCGCACCATGACTTGGCAACATAAGGCTTTCCAGAATGGGTTTCAGGAGGGATATAAAGAATCATGAGTAAGTCTTAAGAGCTAGGGTTTTAGGCGTATGACTGTCATTGGCAGTAAATACATACTGTGAAATTAAGAGTAGTTTTGTGGAGAAGCATCTCATGAATTTCAAGATTTTTTTTTCTCTGCATTTTTGAACCAACAGGAGGACAGAACATTGAAGCAAAAGCACAGTGACGGTTGAAACAGTGAGTTCACAAAATTCCTGAAGTACAGCCATCTCCTTTGCACTAAAGGCTCATTAAATGACTGTGGCATGGAAATGAAAGAGTATATCCCAACACTACCACGTAAAATAGATTTGAGATATTGTCTTGCTCCTGCAAGTTATTTTTAATTTGTTTAAATAACAGCATAAATATTACATCATCAATTACTCATCAAATCTTTTCAAACAGTCCACGCAAGACATGAGGAAAAAAAGCCAAAACAAAGTAGGTGAAACTTTAAAATCCATTATCATCTCAAAGAATAGGGGTTTGTGAGCCCTTATACTTGTGAGGCCTCACACTCAACAGCTCAACTTCAGCTTGACTCTTTCTGCCCAACTTCATAACAGTGATTATTCCCATAGGAATAACTAGTGAACTAGACTAATAAATACATCTATGTATAGGAAATAATATTGGTTAAAGTAATTGATGTTAGCATGAAAAACATAATTTCAAAAGTGTAGATTATAGGATCAGGTCAAAAGTCGTAATTTCTGTCTAGCTTATAGAGTGGAACTTGATGGTTCACAAGATACTGTTACAGGACTGCTTTTCTATGCTCTAGTTCTAACTATAGCAACCTTCTATAATCTAATAGTTGCCTGCTTCACCTCTCAGAAGCTGTGTTCTGCATGCTTTAATTATGAAAATAGTTGAAATAGGCTTAATCCTCCCTACCTTGCACTCTGTGAGAAAATCCGTTTATGTGTACTTACTCTAATTTACTTTAGTTCTCACCATCATTACAGTGAGACAAAGTCTTCTGCTTTAATCCAGTAGTTGCAAAAGATTTTATTTTTGATACTATTGCTGCTCTGTTAGTGAGCAAATTATTGTTATGGAGAGGAATGATTTTCCTCATTACTTGGTATAAACATTTTAGTATATAATGAAATACATATTTATATATGGAAAAACCTGTCAGATATTACTTAAACACATAGGGTAAATAAAATACTAAATGATTTTGAAGGTCTTTTAGAAAAAGATCTGGGCTAGAGATCAGAGTTAGTGAGTGTTATTTAGTAAATGCTTAAGTAGTATATACAATGAGCAAAGAGGAAAATGCACTCGTTGGCTGGTAGTTTATTGAATATTTAAAGCCAGAGAACTCAGTGTTGGCAAGGAGGAATGAAATTTTCTTTACTCAAAAATCTCCTTATGATCATATCCTAATTGAAGTTAACAGAAATCTTGCCAGTGATATCACCTGGGAGTAGGATATGATCCCTAATAAACGCTTAATAGCTTTATTATGCTAAATTGAATTGTCCTAGAACGTTACTTAGTTTATATGATATTTTTTTTCTTAAGGTAGTCCATTCAGCTTTTTTTAAAATATGGAAATTATTAAATCAGTGGTTTACATCTGATTTACTACAATGGTTTCCATATTTGTCTAACGTTTTTTAAAGAATTAGACAGACAAGGATAGACTGAGCAATGCCTTTTGTTTTTAGGGAGATGTATGCTGAGAGGGCTGTTACTTTTAGTGTGAAAACAGTTCTATGCATATGCTAAATCATTAGTGCAGACACATTAATCCTTATAAATGTATGAACTAATTGGACTAATTCTCCTCTGGAATTTAGGCAAATAATGTAACTGAGATAAACACTCGCTTACATGTCCACATTTATCTACACTTTCTATTTATACTGTTAAATGCTTAAAACAACACTGGCCCATAAATTTGCCTTTTTGTTCTCATTCTTTTGGCAGTGTTTCCTACATGCTGCACTTTTAGAGTGCAGTTTGGTCTCATCGCAAATAAATAAGAGCCATGGAAGGAAAAAACTCCAGCTACAAAGTAGTTCTAACCCATTAAATGCAGATGGCCCACAGGGGGTTTAATCATAAGAGAGAGAGAGCACACATCATGCTGAAATATAGAGCTGTTTTCTATCACTTGTTACCATTTGAATGTCTGTCCCAGGAAAGTGAATTCAATATATCTTCCTGGCCATCAGTTGCCCTCTGAATACTCCTTCTCTCTCTGATGTAGCTAGATTTCCCTTTAGAACATACAGAGATGAATGAGCTCTTACCACACGTAGAAGTGAAAGAAAACATTTCTTTCTGCACCAGAACAGATGAGATTCATCATTAAGAGAATGGATTTGACCTTGTCAAGTGGACCAAAGCAATTTATAAACAAACTCCTACAGGGGAGGCTACTTTTGGCCAAGTACTATATTAGCAGTGTTTTACTTATGCCCGCTGCTACCTTACAATAACTTCATAAACAGGCTGACTTCCTGAAATATAGAGTGCTGAGAGATATCACAGATGTACCTAGAAACACTGACATAGCATAGGGTTACTTCCCTCCCTAGAGGCTGCGTAGAAATATGTCTACCCACCTTGCTTTCTTATTCTTGATAAAAGTTGTTGATCACTACCCAAGTTTTATCTTCATTTCAAGTTTAGATATGTATCAAAGAACATATTTATACTTCAACGTGCCATTGTTATGTGGTTGTTTGTATAAGGTTTTTTGTATCATCCATCCAGATGGATGATAGTGTCCAATAAGAAGCAGAATGCCATCTACCTCTCAGAACACTCGCA
The DNA here is from genome assembly GCA_013186435.1 of Turdus rufiventris. Lineage (NCBI taxonomy): Eukaryota > Metazoa > Chordata > Aves > Passeriformes > Turdidae > Turdus > Turdus rufiventris. The sequence continues at coordinate 9,534,056 of PYHW01010552.1, forward strand.
GAATAAAAAAAGCAATTTGGTGTGGGTCTAGTTTATTTCCAGCATCAGAAAAGGAATATAAAGAGTCAATAGTTTGCTACGAAGTTATTTAGATCAGATGATACTTCTACTAATACCAGTAACATTTCTTCCTTTAACAGGACATTTAAACTGCAGGTAGGAATTTTATCTCTCCTCCTCCCAAGTCTCTGCCATGTATGCTTTTTAAGTGAGAATAATCTTTTGGTAGTAACAAAAGTGCAATGGCTCAAGTCTTTTTGTTCTGTCCAACGTTCATAAGAAAGGAATCAAAAATGAGGACATTCAGTGGCCCAGCTGTATGGAAAGAGAAAACTCTGTGCCAGTCTAAGAAAAGACTCATTAGATACGTAAACTACAGGTACAATTAAAAAAAAAAATTACTATGACTTCTGGGACTTACTTCCCCATTTATATCAATCTTAGTCATGCCAGCAGAGCTGTTATAATTTCCTCTATGCCTACAAAAAGAGAACCATGAAACATTTACAGAAGGGGACTGACCAGAATATTCAGGGTTTTTTGCCTCACTTTTCCTGCGACATGTATCCAAACAGAGACGCAGTTGCAGATGCAATTACTTCTTTCAAAGACTGCAGAAATAAGCCTGTAAAAGTGATCATTTCTTATTTTATTCTTTGCTGATATTGCCTTAGAATCATAGTTACGGTTGATGAGAGTGAGAAAGAACTCTTCTCATATTAGAAATTTAATAGACTGTAGGTGGAGCCCTTCAAGCCATGAAATTTCCCAAAACTTCCAGGAGTCTCCATCATTAACAAGCCTTATGTGAATAGCCAGGAGCTTGATACATATTTTAACTTAGGAGAAATCTGCTGTCCAAGTTTTGTCTGCTTCATCATAGAAGCTCTTTATTGTTCAAAACCCAGGACCACAGTCTTGTTCCATTGCCAGTCTATGCTTCATTGCCAGGAGATAACAATTCTGACCCTCTTGAGGTCAGGACAATGAAAAGAATTTCCCAAGTCCTTAAAAGGCATTATATTGCATATATTCATAGCTGCCTAGCAGATTTATGCCTTATTTTCCTGTAGGTCAAGTTCTCAAGGTCTTCTGCTGTTAGGTTGAGAAAAGAAAAAAGGCCACTTGCTTGCTTCTTATATCAATTATTCATTTTTCATGCACCTCTGTGTGTGTGTGTATGTGAGGAGTTCCCGAGTCAAAGATGGAGAGTAGGCACACAGTTCTGATGTTAGTTTTCTAGTTTTATAATCACTTCTCCACTCTGATTTACAGAAGTATAAGGAAGGATCTCGGACCCTGGCATATATATACTGAAAATAAATACTTTGCAGAAAAAAAGAAAGATTGTAGCAAATAACCAGTGACAGAGCACTACTGTATAACTCTGTCTTGACTTTTTTTATAAGCATGCATCTGTTTACACTCTCTAAGAGGAAGATCAAAGTTCACAGAGAATTTTTATTGCCCTGGGAAGAAATTTATCTCTTTTTAAAAGAAGAAAACATGGTTTATTATCTGCCTTAAATGAAACATAAACAAATCTGTCCCTCTCTTCACTTCAGAACCAGACAGTAAGCATCCAAGATGGGTGACACTTAATGAAAGGTCTCGAAATTTCTCCAAAAGCTAATTCATCCTGAAATCAACCCTCACAGTTTTGGTCTGCCTGAAAATTTATTAGGATGTTTGCAAAGAGGATATTTGGCTTCTGAATTTGGTCCTGTGGATTAATGGGGCAATCAAAATTCTATTGTCTTTTGGTTTTATTGATTTTGCTGTAAACCACAACCCAGGATAATAAGGGCTATTTTCCATTTATTCTGTGTGTCAGTATTCAGATGGGGGTCCTTGGGAAGTTGTCAGAGGCAAGAATTCTATAAACTGCAATAGCTTTCTACAGAAGACATTTTATTTATTTTAACTTCTCCACCTCCATTCCTTTTTGGCATCCAATATGCATATTTAAAGTGTTGCTGCTACTTTCCAGTTTGACTTTAGAGCTCTTTGTTTTTATATAAAATAGTTCTGTTGCATTCCTCTAGTATGTCAAAGCAAAATCAAATTTGCTTAAACTCTTCAGGTCTTAATACAAGTCTGCTTTCCTTTAGTTAATATGCAAGTTGGCTCTCAACTGTTGTTTCTATTTCATGGATGTTAGCAAAGTTGTTGCATGGCAACTTAAATGCTCCTTTTACACAGCCCTGATATAGAGTCCTCCCATGCAATGATTTGTCTAACCCAAAACTGAGTTCTTTAAGTTGTCTGCCTTGTAGGATATTACAGATTTGTACAAAAGTGGTGTAGCACAATTTATTTTCCTGAATGTTCAGCCTTTGACATCTCAAAGCAGAAACTGTCCATAACTTTATACAGAATGATTGGCAAAAACGACTATGTAAAATTATTTTTGTAGGTCAACAGATGTATGACTTCCTCTGTTTCCTCACTTTTAGTTCTCATTCTGAAGAAAACTTCCACATTCACTTCCCATTTGATATTCTCCATCTGTTGAACTACCTGCCTGTCATAGAAGATTCAGGATCTTCTTTAATCCTATGCTGATTCAATTTTCTCAGCTACTTCCTTCTTTTCATTGGTCTACATCTTTTTCAGTTTGCAGCCTTGATACAGTTTTCATGAATTGGGAAACATGTTTTCCACTTCATTGTGTGCATTTTTTGTTGTTGCTGATGCTGTGTCGTATGGGATTCATACTCAAAGACTTCTTCCATTCAGTGTTTACCACAGAAGTGCTGTCAGTATCTAGCTTTTACTAGTACCAAACTCCAATTACAAATATATTTGTACTGGGAAAATCATGGTAAAAAAATATTAACTAACCACAGGTTATATATTTTTCCCTGTTATTCCTGGAGGAGAAGCAATTGACAACTCTCTGGATCTGGTTAGTTATTTGTCTATCAGCTGCCCTTCTGCAAAGTTGAGGGAGCAATACTCGATTCTGTCATTGTTGCAGAAGTAACTCCTGAGGAGATCCTTTTCATCCCCCCTTGACAGACAAACACATTAAAAAAAATATGCTAAATACAGCAGAAAGGGAAGAATTATATGAAATATATACTGTCAGATGGCTATGTTTGTTTTTTTTTTATTATTTTTAAATATGGTATTTATACAGAACACATTGCTTTTGCACTTCACAGAACACAACAGATCTTCTGTCAACCTTATTAGTCATGATGCATTATTTTACCTTTTCTTTGAATTTTATGTAAAGTTCCCAGTTATCATTTCTTCTGACTTGTTCCACAGATACATAATATGCATTATCTTCTCACCTTTCTAAATGAATAATGTAAATAAGATTTTCCAAGGTGGAATTAGAAACCATCCTCTCTATACTTGACTTATTTTTATTCCTTCTTTCTTGAGAATTTGCCCAATGAGTTTTTGCTTAGGTCACAGGAAGTAAGAATTGGCTTTCTATCTGCTGGCACAGGACTTAAACTGAAGCAGAGGAATCTTTCTTTAATACTGGAAAATTCATTAGAAGGCATGGCAAAGGCATCATCTAACACAAGGCCATCAAAGGGAATTCTGCTAGGTGAAGTATTACAAAACTCCAATTTTTGTTTCAATGAATGCTTGAAAAATCTGGCAATTATTGGTGGAACAAGATGGGGACTTCTTAAGATAAAAGTCTGCTTGCTAAATCATTAAAATATTCTCACTCATGTTTGTTCTCGTTTTACCCTTGCATGGTGTTTTTTTAAGCTTCAACAGAAGTTAGTAAAAGGACATGTCTCCCTAATATATTTGACAGCTTGTTGCAAGGATGTTTGGATAAAAATTATTATAATTTTTTAAGCAGATGAAACTGAGTCTGCTCTGATGAAAAGCAGAGATTAGTGATAATTCTACATGTGAGAGATGATTTGCAAAGCAGAAATGACCCTACATGTCTCAAAAAGCCCGTGTTTTCCATATGTGCATTACACAGGATTTAATATTTCTTACTATATTTATAAAACAGTGTTACCATGATTAAGGATATCCAGACTGCATCTTCATATTACACTATTCAAAGACAATATGACCAGTATGTTGTTGATATATTCCAAATATACAGGTATATATTTTAACTGTCATGAAATGTTTGTGTTTGAATTTCTCTATCCATATTTCCAACACTAAGTCAAATTCTCTGCAGAAAGTTCCATGAAAGATATTAAAATGCAGAGATTGAAACTATGTGGCCTTTTCAAATAGATGATATTTACAGTAAAATGTTGTTCAGACAAAATCACATGAATCTGGAACATTTACAATCCTTAAAGTGGGATTTGTATTCCATTTCAGAGACTAATTTTAATTTTTGATTTTGTCTTCCATAAAATATGGTTTCTATTTTTCAGACTCCGAAGAGGCTTCAGATCAGTCGTGCAAGTAGTTGCAAGTTCTGGGTGGAAGCAGTGACACATTGGTAGCTGAAACTTGCTTTGATGAGAGCACTTGGTGCATATTATTAACAAAGACAAAATTTTCATGTCATAGTGCTGATCCTCAAACTTGAGTACCAGCCATTGGATTTTGATTTTGTCTCTTCTTGTGTTAAAAATTCTGCTGTGTGCAGACATGCAGCTGCTGGTAGTGGGGGCTGCAGAGGAGACCTCTGTGGGAGCAGGGCAGCATCTGCCTTGTGCCAAACCCTTGCACAGCACAGCTGAGCCCAGCAGTGAAACTGGTAAAACATTTGGGAAAAGGCAAAATTCCCAGGCAGAGAGAGGAGGAGGATGTAACAAAAGACTGAGGAACAATTGAGGGAACACCAAGATGAGAGGAAGAGGAGGAGGAGGGTCGATACTACACCCTGGACATCAGGGTACAGGGTTACAACAGAGGGTATGGGTATGGAGATTCTCTGGGCACCAGAGCAGCTATCCATTGCAAGCTGGGCAGTGAACTGGGCAGAGATACTGAAGGAACTAAAACTCATGTGGTGAATCCATACTGGACCAATGTAGAGGTGTGATAAGGAAGGAAGAGAAGAGAGGAATTATTACATATTGATCCTCCTCTCCTCACCCGTCCTGTGTCACTGTTGGGGTGTGTACAGGAGTTGGGAGTGAAGGATCAAAGCTGAGCCTGGGAGACTGGGGAGGAAAGTTGTTTTGCCTTTAATTCTCACTACCCTAAGCTATTTTAAATGGCAAAATTAAATTTAAAATTAGTCTTCCCCAAGCTGAAAGAGTTTTGCCCAGCACAGTAATTGGTAGGTGATCTACCTGTCTTTATCTCCATGTGCAACCTTTTAATCCTGGTGTGTCTTCCCTTCTTGCTGGGATGGGGAGTCACTGAGCATCTGGGTGGAAATTTGGACCTTAGACAATGTAAACACACTAAAAAATCAAATTGTTTCTGGGTCCAAAAAAATGTGGTCTAAGACATGTTGTGCAGTCATCAAACTGAAGATTTCAAGGGATTAAAATCTTCCACTGCCCACGACGAATCTGTTTCACTTTTCAGTCTTTCCCACTATGAAATATTTTTTCATTGTTTCTCAAAAAAATTCATCAGTCCCAGTTTGAAAAAAACTCTCCCCAATTTCATAGGGTAGTTTACTCTTCCATTATTACTTTGATGACCACATCTAACACCCATTTATGGCGTGTTGGATGGAAAACAGGTTTCACAAGTCTGAGTCCAGATTGAAGAAAAGGTCTTTCTTATTTTGTGTTTAATGTCACATCTTTGAAAGATCATCTCCCAGTTTTACTCTTTCACGTTTTTTACAAAACACTGGAAACCACTGAAAGCAGTTATGAGCATTTACTTTGCAGAGGACTCATAGTGAGGAATTAAACTAGTCCAAAATTTTACAGGGGTGAGAATACTGCAGAACCAGGTCTTTGATGAGTAAATGGCAGTACTTTAAATACCACATTAGTCATAAATAGAAGTATAGTATTATCTCAGGAGCAGCTGAAAAAAAAAAATCCAAGTAAATATTAGAAGCAGCAAAAAATGCCTGTAAAAATATATCAACCATGCAAGAGGGAGTGTTAAGAATGATTCCTTTCATGGATGTTATTTTCTGCCCTATTTCTACCTGCTAAAGATTTTCTGTGTATCCTAACTCCTTGTGTGTGAGAACACATGTAAAGGATGCTTTTCTGATGCATGAATAAATGCAAAGAGAAAAAGATAAATGATGTAATACCTTCTAGCTCCTGTGATGGTTAGAGACATGGCACAGAGATGTACCAATCTACAGCTAATAACCTCTTCTGCAGGAAATGAGTGTGACAAGATAAGGAAGCAGCAATATTCTGTATTGATAAAAAGAATATTTCTGCACAGGAAGCTTTCATATTAATGGAAAGTGTAAATCTCCTCAGACACCAAACACAGATATTACAGAAAACTCCTAACCAGTATTTTTCACATCACTGGCTATAGAGAAAGCCTAGGAAAGTTGGCCTTGCTTATCTGATACTAGTTTTATGAAAGCAATGGTTTTATTTAAGCCTTACCACTGATTTACTAAGCAGAAGGAATCTTTCTTGCTTTAAGTCATGAGAATGAAAGGTGGTTGCAGGAGTGACTACTGGCATAAATTAAAGTGTTCCTAGGTTTGCAGTGGCTTTCTGCAGCCCATGATTATGGGCAGTAAGGCAACAAGGTGAATTCTGTGCTGTCCCTATCTAACTACTTAGTCATTGTCCAGGTTGGAGCTTATAACTCCAAACCTCTGCCAGGTGTGAGAGCAAGCTGGGTGCTGTTCACTCCAAATGAATCTGCCTTCTCTGGATCTCTCTTTTGTAGTCCTGCCCTCGCTATTTTATGGAGCCACACACATAGATTGAGATGAGAAACTAGGAAGGAAATAAGGAGATTTTCACAGCTCTGCACATATATAACATATCTCACAAAAGTTACGAGAGTTAGGTGTTTAAAGCTCCCAAGGGCTTTATATTCCTGTGTTGAGCAAGTTCTCTCCCCCCATCCACAAAGGGGATGGGAAAACCCTCTGGAGAGGTCATCTGTGATGTTCATTATCTCTGAAATGCAACTATTTAAACTATTTTATAAATCAGGTTCAAACAATTTGGAGTACACAAATGCATGCAAACCTCTGAGGCCAAGTATGTGGAAAGGTTCCTCCCTCTTCCTACTTCCTTCTCCCTCCCCACAAGCAAGGCTTGCAGATGTTTTCTTCTGCTCTTTATTCTTTTCTTCCTGTTTGGCTGTGACCCTTACTCCCAACTGATTCTTTTTTGTCAAACTTTGTTTTTTCCTGAGCCTTTGATCCTGTGCTTTGACTCTTGCAATAGTGCACATGACACTGTTATTTTGCTAGATTCATTTTATGATTCCTTACCTCTCAGAGTCCCCACAAACAATAACATACAGTTTTTTTGTCAGTGTCTTGCGGCAAAAGAGGGAGTCTTAGAAAAACTACTACCTCACCTAAGGACAGGTGAAATACAACTTTTCATATGTAGACTGAATACTTAAGATTATGCACTATAGATATACATTTGATTATCCAGTCTCTCTTTGTTTATATATCTTCAGTTTCCTAGCTAGGGGAAACTAGTTAAAGGTTAAAAAATCTGCTAGTAGAACCAAGTATAGAAGACACATAGCAGACAACAGGCTAGGGTTCCAACACTGGGTCAGGAACAATAATTTGTTTTTCTCAGAAGGAAATGTTGCCTTATGACAAAACTATATACCCTTCTGTCTTCTGATGACTTTTCCCCTGCTTTCTTTGCTCATACATCTCAGTTTGATCAAGAAAGGCGGGAGAAAGAGGATCTCTGTCTTTTTCAAGGAATATAAATGTACCTACACACATAAAGTTCTAACTGTAGTATCAGTCATATAGTAGATGATATACGCTGTGAGAAAACCATAAACCAGGAATCCAGATCAACAAATCTAGACATTAGCAGCAAACTAAAGAGGGTTTTCCTCCCTGAAATTGTGATTCAGATACATATATTGAGTAGCATACATGTGTAGCGATAATTATAGAAGGTACAGCTTAATAAAATTTACAAGTATGTCTTTTCATACACCTCCTTTCAGCTGCTGCGGTGATTTACTGCAATCTTACCATGCCTTGCCTTTGAAGTAAGGTGACTCTCTAGTCAACACAAAGCTGATCAAGGAGGCTGTCTCTCTTTTGCAACAACAGTGGAGGAAGTTATTTAAGGTTACTACTGTCAGCTCCACACAGATCTTCAGACTATTTTAATTTATGTCATAGGCAGGCAGGCCCCAAGCTGTGCTCAGACGATCAGAAGCAGCAGCAATAACTTCTAAACAACAGTTTTTTCTTCAAGTCAATGTGTTAAATTCAACTTAACTGGAGCAGAGGAATCAAATGCAACTTTTCTAATTTGATTGAATGAAATCAACAATCTATGTTAAGAGAGGTAAGGGAGAGGATACAGGTTTAGACAGTAAATAATTGCCAGTAGAAGAAAAAAAAAATTTGTACTTTTTTTTCTTAAATAAGTATTTATTTAGAAGCAAAAATCTAGTTATTATGTGATAAACGCCCTAAGATAAAAGATCAATAAAGAAAGATAAGGATAAAGGAAAAAAAGGAACAAGAGACAAAGGAGCAAGAGTCTTTTGATTCTATCTATCTTCATCAAATACCTTCTCATGAAACAACCCCCAAAATGTGAAAGCTACACTAAAAGGAAAAAAAAAGTCTCATAGGACCAAGTCCATATAAAGAAACATATCTTTGGCAGACAGTAAATCAAAATTGCCCAACCTGGTTCACTCCAAGACTAGTTGTCTCAAAGTTTGCTGGAACTAAAGGAAATTCTGGAGAAATCTGAAGTTTCAGAGTTCACATTGATGCATCCAGCTGAGTCTCAGACAATTCCGTTTCTGTCTTTCTCACCTGTAACCATGGCAAGTGACATGCCCAGCTACCAGTGCCAGGAAATGTATCTAGTGATTCATTTTCTAGTGATTATCTTTGTGTAGTTTCATATTTGTGTTTCCCAGATATAGGCAAGAGAAAACACAGTAGTACTTGTTGCAGAGCTGCTAGAGCTCCTGGCAGAAGTAATGGAGATATATATATATATAATATACACACACATACATACATATATTAGAAAAAAAAATGTATATAAAGATGTATATATACTTCACAATGTAAAAACCAAACAGCCAAAAAACCCAAAAAAACCCCAACCGCCCTGCTGACAAATTGGTTGAATGCTGGCCATCCTGGGTAGGATTACAGGAAGGTTTTTGCTGGGTAACAAATTCAAGTAGCATGTATGCTGAAATCCTGATGTTGAACAATTTCCACACTATAGGACAAACACACATGTTTCTGTTAAATTTTAAATCCTTAAGTAGCCAAGATATGGCTATAATTCAGCACTTCTCCAAAATTTAGAAATATTGTGAAACTTTATGTAGTAAGTGACATAAAGCAATTGTAGACAAGAGCAATTAAAGCCAAATATTTGTAACTAAACTTAATGAAAACGTAGCCATATTCTGGTTAGGCATTGCCTTTTCTTTTAAAAAGAAATTGTATAAGTTCTTCCATAGGTTAGTGCCAGATATTAAGTAGGCCACAGATTTATTCTATTGCACCCTAGAAACAAATGTTAAAAGTCTTAAATTCAGTAACATGGAATAGAATATCCCTGAAGTTTTCAGTGCTCCTTAATGCAGATATGTTTATAAGACGTACACAGAACATACAAGATTAAATCCTGAAATCAAAGAAAAACCTGCCCTAAATCCAAATATATTTATTCTTCTTCCGTGTCACCTCTGATATTCTATTTGCTTAAATTGTTTTCGCAGGTCAAATGCAAAAGGTTTTGCTGTTCTTCTCTACTTAGGATGATTTGTTGTCAAGCCCTGAAATTAATTGTCGTGTTATTACTTGCAGATTTATAGCTCAATCAGCTTTGTAGTAGCCTCTTCTTTTATGGGTGTTCTTTCTTTGAACATTATAAAATATCTGCTACCTCTTTCCTATTTTTTTTTTTGGTAAGAATATTTTTCAAAACTCACTGACTTTGAGACCATGAGAACGTAGATTGCATTTCACTGCTTAGACGATGCACAAACCACTTGGCAAGATACTCTGTTGAAGCCATTCTTCAAAGCATTACCACACATTTAGCGCTCAGCAGTGAAACAACTATCATTATTGGCAGTGCTTTGGTTCAGAGATAACAGCTGGAGAAGAAGCATGCTAGGCCTGCTTCTCAGTAGGTTCTCTCCTCATGCTCTAGTTTGATTATATAATAAATCCAGCCTTCTGAGCTTTTGGATAAAAACCACCATGGTCACACAATGAAAAATATTTATTGGATGCAAAATTAATTGTTTAAACTTAATTGATCACTCAGAAAAAATAATGTTTTTTCTACTTTTTTTTCTTTTCTTTGGAGGTGCCTCTTAATGCCTGATTCACACCAGCAGTGTAAAACATATCATCTTTGCCTGTGTGAGTGCAAGAAACGCCACCCCACAGTTATTCTGTAATAAGATCACAAAAAAGTAAATGACACATAATTAAGCCACATTCTAGATTTTTTTTCCCTAACTTATTTTCATGACTTTGTCATAGATATTGCCATTGCTTCTAATTAGTTTTATCTAATAGAAGGTTTTGTTCAGACATTTCCTGTGTGACAAGTATATTTTATTAGTACCCTGGAATTATGCTGGAGCACTTAGGGTTACATTTAGAAGTCCAGACTTCTTGGTCTGAGCTTCAACAGACTCAAGTATTTTGCAAGAGACCAGAAAATTTTCTAACACTTGTTCATCTCTAATTTACACTTACTTGCTCTGAGTTCTGATTAAAAAAAAAAAAAAAAAAAAAAAAATCTTATATTCTTATATTTAAGACTGCCATCCATGATTTTCCAATTTTGGGGAGAGCACTTGAGGCCCAATACGTACAGTAATTTCCTGACCCTATGGCACACCGGACTATAAGGTGCACCCCCAGGGAGTTGGCGAACTTTGCAACTTTGTAGATAATATAAGGCTCACCAGACTATAAGGCGCACTTTTTTTTTTTGCTGCGAAGATCCATGCCGCGTTCAACAAAGTAACAAATTAGTAACGGAAACCCGCAATCGTGGAGTTTACTGGCAGGTGCTCAATTTGGAAACATTTTTCACAGATCGGCATAGGCTTTCAAAAGCAGCCCCAGGCGCCCTCCCCATGCAGTGGACCTTGGCACTCCTGCCCGCCCCCGGTGCCAGATAGCATGGCTCGGCACAGCAGCGAGGCTGCCTCCCTCTTGTGGCTCTGTGCTGCCGCGGTGCTGTTCCCCCTTGCGGCTCCGTGGAGCCGCTGTGCCGTTCCCTCACTCGGCTCGGCACTCCTGCCTTGCTGCTCCCCCTCGTGGCTCCGCGGAGCAGCCCTGCCGCCCGCCCCTCGCTCGGCTCAGTGGCACAGACACCCTGCCACCCATCCCTCGCTTGGCTCAGCGCACCGCTGCCCCATCTGCCCCTATCAGCTTTGGCCCTGCTGGCCATGGCACCGTGGCCCTGCCTGCCGTGCTGGCCGCCGCCCCACTAGCCGCGTCTGCCCCTATCGGCTGCAGCCCCACAGCCCTGCCTGCCCCTATCAGCTGTGGCCCCATGGCCCCCAGCACCGTGGCCCTGCCTGCCCCTATCAGTTATGGCCCTGCCGGCCCCGGCCCCGCAGCGTGGGGTGGGGCTGCACTTGGCTCGGGGGCACTTCCAGGGTGGCAAATGTTCAACTTGGTAGATCATATAAGGCGCACCGGACTATAAGGCACATTTCTGGGTTCAGTGGAAAATTTTAGTCAAAAGGGTGCGCCTTATCGTCGTGAAATTACTGTAAGTTTAAAACATCAAGACGCATTGACAATCTAATTTCTAAAGGGAGTGCTTATGAAACTGTAACCTTTGTGAGCAGAGGTGAAACAAAGCACATCCAGTACTGAACTAAACTTGAAATTCCATACCTAGACAAACAATCTGAAAGCTTCCACTTCCCTTGACTTATGTCTGGCACACCCATTAAGCTTCCTACTAGTTATTACGTAGTAAAGTAACTTAAGTCTGATTTTTCCTTTTTTTTTTTTTTTTTGTCCTTTAAAAAAAAATTATAATTTCAATTATCTCAAATTAAGGTTGAAAATTGCATTTTTCAATTTTATATTGTTGACTGATCAGACTTTTTAGTCACTGTTTATTTTTGTCTTTCTAACTACTGATGTTAACCTACTGAGGTTACAGAGGAGGAAATACAGGTAAAAATTTGCCTTTTTCCTGCTGTGAAGCATGCAGACATGAAATGTAGTGTTCATTATGGGATGCTTCTAGGTTAATTTTAATATCCAATAACTTCAGTGAACAGAATTTGTCTCCTAACGCTGATAGTTTGAAATGTGCTTGTATATGTGGTACCAAATTCATACTTTACAAAGGTGAAGGGATACTTTCGTGCCATGTTTAATTCTAAAACTGCAGCTTCCAATCACATAAAGCAGGAGTTGATAAAATTAAACCAGTCAGAGACATCACTCTGGACATGCTTGGTTGGCTTGTCAAGCAGCAGATGGAAACAACTGATAATATATATTTTTTTAATGAAATATCTGAATCTAGGATTTAATCAGAGAGATGATATTGCGTATTAATGAAAAACAGTTTATATATTAGCAGAAACTATTACATTTGGAAGAGTTAGGAACAATAAGTTTGAGCAAAGAAAAATATTTTGTACCAAATATGACACCTGAAACAGAGCCCCTGTATGACCTGTGGTGCATATGAAATGATGTTATTCCAGCATGAATCTCTGGTTTCTCTACAGCATAAGTAAACATCAGTATTTCTGACCTTTGACATATTCTGGGAGATGGCAGAAACCACAACATTCATCCCAGGAATGCACTGTTGGTGACACACTGATGCTCCAGGTCCAGCCAAGCCACTTCATAAAAGCAAAAGGCTGTGCCAGTCAGGCTGCATTTTGAATTCTTGCTGTATCTGAGCAGAGAGTGATGGATGAGCTGTGTGCAAGAAATGGCATAAACACCTCTTAAAAAATCACAGCTGCACTTACATCAGTCCTAAAAGGCAAACCAAGGGGGGAGAAATCATGAAAAACTGAAGAAAAATTGATTCATTTATATTTACAGAGGAAAGGATTTTCAAGCACATATAGAATGTTAAGATATGGTACAAAATAGTTGGTGTCCCTCTTTACTTTTGCAGTATTGCTGAAGTTTTTCACTGTCTCTTTCTCATTATTCTCATTCCTGTTTTTAATGTATTTTTATTTGGATTACCATGGAGCAGTGAAGCTGGTATCAGGACTCTTTTCTTCTTGGTCTCATATAGAAGAGGAATGTTCTTGTTATGAAGCTTTTTGCACTCAAAGAGCTCAATCTTACAACTGGTGATACACAAACAAAGACATGTAGCTGCTGAGGATAGTAATAAGTCTTGTGTTTTTTTAACTGACTCCCATAAAATTTCATTGCCTCAAACCTAATTGCAAGCTACAGCCATCACTGTTTTACACATTCTATTTCACTAGCTAGAAATAAAAATGCTTTTAACGAGACAAATAGCAACTGGAACAATTTTCTTACATATACGATGGGTTCTTGAATGCACTTCTAAAAGCAGCTGTAACTCAGATAGAGGTTACAGGTTTTGGACCAGTCAGTAGATGAATTCCTATTACCTGACTTTTTGCAATAATGTTAATCAACAGAGGTGATATGTGAGTTTAAGATATACACATCTGTTTACCAAAAGAAGAAATGAAAAGTGAAGTGGTAGAGTTTAACTCATTAAAATATTTGTATGCATTTTTAAATATTTGGAAGCATAATTTTGAAAGTTATCAGACAAGATAATTTTTTTTTAATATTTAAAAAAAATTGTAATGGTTCTTGTCACTGAGTTGGTGCCAGAGATGAAAATACATTTTTAATGTGTGTTTCTAATTGCCCAAGATACTTGTACCACAAACCACAAAATAATAACCTATGAATTTTCCCACAATGTTCCTGTATTATTAGTATTTTGTTCCTTGGTAGAGATTGGATTGTTGTAGAAAAGCTCATGCACTTCTGCTTCAGGGTCTAAGTGGGTTTCTGGTAACATGGCTGGCTAATGCTTACTTCCTCTGGGTTGCTGCTACCTGCTTTAGGCTAAAGATATCTATAATAATTCTGGGTTATTAATTCCATTAAATGATCTTGCAGTTATAGTCCCTTCCCACTGATTATCACCAAAATCCCATGCAAATCTGCAAAAGACCCAAAGAGAAATATGTAATATCTCAGAGGAGAATGCTGAAGGATGGATGAAATGCCCTTTTAACTTTCTTAACAGTATATTCGTATTTATGAACACTGTTTCTTGAGTAGAGTTGGTCCATCTGTGCCTCAAACATTGAGAGCACAATAAAGATAATTTGCAATTATTAGAGTGTTTTTCTTCTTTCTATCACTCTTTCTTGGGTTATTTTTACAGACTCTAGTATTTGTTGAGGTGCAGCTAAAGAAAAATGGCTTGCCACAATACTCATATGTCAATGCTCTAAATATCCCATATTTTTGATGCTTATTTTCACTAAATAATTTAGCCAAAATTGTCTTATTTTACAGATTAAATTTAGCTATTGGATTAATTTCTTCTTTGGAAAATTTTGTTTGCTTAGTTTAAATTAATTGCTCTTTAACCTGCTTGTTTCTGTACCACGAACAGAGGTACACCCACCCAGACCCAAACATACATGCACTACACAAAGACAGAGGCTTTCATTTTATGTGCAGAAAAATCCATCACACTAGTTGTGGAAGGGAAGGGAACTGTCTCAGGAGTTCATTCCAAATGCAATGTCAAGTTTACAATAAACAGAATAATTGCACTGTTTACAGGATTAATTTTATTACTATCCTTGTGATTGCCGCAATTGTAAATCAATCTACTCTTTGCCACAAATTTATTTTGTTTTTCATAAAGAGAGACAGATTTGCTTCCTTTGCCTGTAATTATAATAATGAACAATATATATTTATATTTAGTTTTCTTTAGCCAATGTAAGCGAGACAGCCAGGCAGCTGTTGATCTTAAAGGATTATCACAGAACAAGTTCACTTAGCTTTAGATAGTAATTTATCATTTCTGGCAAAATCCTGATTGTGTATTTAAAAGAGTTGAATTCTTAAAATGGCAGCTCCAAAGTATATACAATATCTGAAAAATGATGTAGTCTTCTATGATAAACAGCACTAATTCATGGCATTCACATCTGAAGATTCAGTGAGACTGTCAAGATAACCTCATGCTCACATCAGCCATACAGCAATTGAACACAAAAGACCAAAATGTGCTGGCAAGAAAGCAAAATTTTGCCCGTAACTTCTGGTTGCCTTGATTAGAGAGATTGGTTTTGCACCATCTCATCTCCCAAAAACTAGAGAGAGGATTAAGGCTGTGTAGTCCCTGAAGGACCTCCCCAGGACCCTTTGTGGCTTTTGGATATCAGTAATGTAATTTTTTTTTAAAGAATCTGATTCAAATTTGAGTTAACCTGTATGTAAATGGGCCATTAATGTAAGTAGACATACAATCTACCAAATTAACTGATATACCATGTTCATTCTGTGATAAGTTCTTTAGGTAGTAGTTGCTCAGGCAGGATTTATTGCTTCATTCTATAGCATCAGCACATTGCCCAGTAGTACTGAAAAACTGTCTCGGTGCAGGACAGCCTGTCAGAGCAGAAAGTCAGCTGCAGCCTGCTCTCCTCTGTCCTCATGCTGGAACAGAATGACAACAAAGAGGTGTTCCTGTCTTGTGTCAGGCTTGGCTACACTTTTGATTCCTATACTTTAGCAATTAATGTATCCTGAAGCAGTGTGAGAATTTCCAAGTGCAGAACAGGGGTAAAAGCCTCAGATTAATTCATTGGAAACACACAAAGATGCCATGTCATGACAGAGAGGTGTCCAAACAGAAAAATGAAAAAAAAAAAAAAAATTGGATATGAAAGATTGTATTAGTTTCAAGATGCAGACAGATATATCTTATTCCAACTTAAGTAAAGACTAGAGATCTTAAGAGTTTCTTTCCCCAGAGGAAATTTTTTTACTTGAAAATTTAATGGAGATCACATGCTCATTTTAATTAAACCCTTGAGAAATTTAAAACTCTTCAAAGATTTTTATGTAATGAGTATTTTTTCATTTGGGCCAAAAATGTGTTAATTTGATATTTTTACTTTATCAGTCCATAAGAAAATAAAATATTGCTGGAATCTAGTCGGACATGATATTAAGTGTTTTAAAATGGTATATTTCTAGTCATAAAACAGGAATGAGTGTAAAAAGGCAGAAAAACACTCAAAAAAGGTAGCTAGATTTTTTTAACATTTTCAATTGAATTTACTAAATATACAGAATACCAGCATTTTGTTTTTAATAATTAATCTCTCTTGTGCTCAGAAAATGTGAACTGTCTTCTTATTCTACCATATGTATATATCCATAAATCCATGTGTCTCAAGGAGTTATAAGTATTTGTCACCACTTTCTTCTGAAGAATCTTTTCAAATAACCATTTGGTTTTTCCCTATCAGATAATGGGTAAATCCTGTGATATTTTACTAGTATGCAACACAGGATATCATTAGCAGAGGAAAAGAGTCAGCAATAAAATCAACTGGACGTTAAGCTCATTCACAAAACTTAAGTCCTTGTTGAGTGTAGTGTTAAACATGCTTGATTGTTTCATTCACTGAGACAACCACTGATGGGGTCCCAGAACCCTAGTTAAGTTTTTATAAGGCTTTTCACTAGAGAACTTCACTAGAGAACATAATTGTTATTTCCACATACCTACATTCAATTTTCAGGGATTACTTTTAAGTGTGAATTCTTAGGTATTTCTTCCAGCTGCCTCCTGTCAACCCATAATCCCATATACTGAGCTCAGTCCCTGCAGGGTAAGCACTTGATCCTAGGGTCAAAGGTCCTTTAGCTCTTGACTAATGCACCTCATTAGAAGAGGAAAGCAGAATGTCTCCAGTAATTCAAATGTCATGAGAAGTAACAGAACTATATATTTTTAATTGTGTTCAACAAGATTGTTTTATTTTAGTCACAATGAAAAAAAAAAAGCTGAAGGTTTCCCATTTATAACCACTGGAAACACTGTTTAATTGGTTGCGCATCCATGTGTGGTGCAGGAGTGCACAACTAAACTGGAAGGAAATTAACTAATAGTTTAATCATGTGCAGTAACCTTTTTTGTTGTGGTAGGAGGTGTATAAATTCATAACTATTCATTACTCAAGTATTCGGTCTAAAATGAACATATCAGTTAAATAAAATGTTGTTTTTCTTAGTACTTTATGTATGGTAGATATGTTAGGTAATGGTTTTACCCTGTGCTGAAAAAATAATCACCTCATAAAAAGCAGGTTTGGATTAACCAATGAAACTGGAACATAAGTTCACCCGAATCCCTAAGCAAACGTAAGCTACTGCATTTTCTATGTGAGCTTTCCTATGGGATCCCTGTAGTTATAAAAAAAAAAATCCCTTTGCTTTAGAAGTTGAATGCAGTTATTTGCATTTTAATGTTTGCAATGCTTTTTTACTTAAGTTGACATCAGAAATTCTAGCTGTTTTTCACCCTTGCATTCTGAAGGAGCTTTGTAATGTAATTATGTAAACTAACTTGTTTGTAAAATTTGAACTGCAATTATTCAATTAAAGAGCTTAATTCATTGCAGTAAAAGAATTTACACCTTGGAATCCAAACAAGATAAAAGAAAGAAATCACAGTTATAGTTTTACATTGACTACTTTTTGGAAAAGGCAAAACATTTTGTATATTAATTGAATGGAGCTACAGAACATGAAATATCACCAGAGCCAAAAGCAATTTTACACTGATTTCAAAATTTGAATTGTCCCTAAAGTTTATTTCATCAGACTTCTTCTTGACAAGCGTTTTTAGGACTATATGTAGGATTTTCTGACGGTTCCTGTTTCTGAGGCATGTGATGACATGATCTCTGGTTTTATATCATGATTAAAAGAGGATTTCTCATAATATTTTAATATCAGAAAAATCCTGACACTTTTTCTATGGTTAGTTACTTTTAATGTAATGATGAAACATAAATGTGAGAAAGAGAATTTTATTTGATTAACTGATAAATTTTGAAAAAGTTGAACAGTTCGGGCTCACAATTCTTTCTTTGTCTTGGGATTGTCACAGTTATAACAACTGTACTTCTATGCCTTTTTTAATGCTTCCCATTCTGAATAAAATGGGATTTCACACTGTTTTAGAGATGTGTTAATAAGTATTTTTATTATCACTTAATGGAAAGTCTTGAAAATTTGATTGCAACATGTTAGTTTGGTTACTATTATGAATAATGCATGTATTATTTTATCTTCTCCGAAGGTTAAAAGACTGCAGAAATAGTTCCATCTGGAGACAGAGAAATTACAGAGTGAATTATCTTTGATGATTTTTTTTTTCTGTTTGTGAACAAAAACCCACCAAACGAGACCCCACCTCCTCAAAAAAATTCTTTCCTAAACAGAATAGGTGTTGTCTAATCAGGTACTTTCCCTACCTATATCTCTCTGAGCTAGCACCCCTGTTGAAAAATATTCACTGTTATGGTCCATTTTCAAGCCAAAATCCAGGTGTTTAATCTGTGCAACATTATGCTTCAGTCTTTATTTCAGAGTGTATAGCTATGATTTTTGATCCAAGTTCAAACCCCAGCTCATAAACTGTGTGTACACTGACTGTTTTCTGCTAAAAACACTAGGCTCACACCATTCACTTCTCATAAGCAACTTGCACTTATGTCTTTCTCCTAGCAACTTCTTTAAATGAAAACCAGTAACAGCTCTCCGGATCAGGGAGGCTAAATCATCCTGTAACAATAACATGGTTTAATTTAGGCTGTAGCAATGAGAGCAGAGTCACTGGACAAACTCATGTTTGTCTCACCAGTACATATTATTTCAAAGTGTCATTTACTACAGCTGTAAACTCTAGCCTTCTGGTTTGTAAGAGTTGTACTAAACTCATCCTGCTCATTGAAGAAAAACAGTTACATCTAAGGTAGCTTTCACTACCGAATTGTTTTGTGCATCTATTTTCCTGCTGGCAGTTGTTAGCTCCTATGATTCCCTCAATAAATCAGCAAAACAACCTTGTTGGCTCTCAGCCCTCTCTTAACTCCCTTACCTATACTAGCCTTGCATTTAGTTGCACACACCAATCTAGACATAAAAAAATCTCACAGCTACTAAAAGAGGAAATTTTCTCAAAGGGTTTTATTGATGGATATTTATTACAGCTAAATATGTGTATTTGGAGACATTTATCTGTGTATATTTATTAGGTCTACTTGTAAATCATGGAATCATAGAAAGGTTTGGGTTGGAAGGGACCTTAAAGATCATCCAGTTCCAACTCCTGACACAGGGGTAAGGACACTTTCCATTACATCAGTTTGCTCAAATATTCCACACAACTACTCTCTTCTTCAGGATTTTGTAATGTTGTATCTCTAATAAAGATAATAGAAATTTTTACCCTTCATTTCACTGGGCTTGCCATCAAATTCAGACTCCTGCTGGTCCTACTCCTTAATTGTAGCACTGTTGAGAAGCTGACAGCTGACCACATATAGCAAAAAGCTGAAGGGCCGCTTGAGGGCTGACAGTGCTTTTATGAGTCTCCCATGGTGCTGGCAGCCCAACTTTGTTTATGATAAGTGTTCCCTTTGTCTGTTCCTCAAAAAGCACCAAAAATTTTCCATAGGGATGATATTCTGTTGTGTTCAGGTTGCTCACACAGGAAAAAGAAAGTACCTTTCTATGGAGGCTACAGATGGGAAAGCAGAGGACAATTTGCCAGAAAAATAGATTAGAAACATACTTGGGTTAACTGAACACTTTCCCTCCCTCAAAGATGTTGAAAGGCACATTTTCTACCTCATTTTAGTTATTGCATTGAGAAATGGGTTTATAGAAACAATGGTTAAGAAGTTAAAATCTCAATATTAATGCAAAAGCTATATACTTCATATTGCTACTGTTCTGCATCTGCAGGCTTCCTCTTATGTGTCCTATCTTATGAACAATATGTATGCTTTTGATTTAGGAACCAATAACATTTTAAACTCTGACACTAAAGGAGACAGAAAAAAAGGGGAAAAAAGGGGAAAGAAAGAAGTGGAGAAATGATTGAATTACATAGAACATATTTTCCTTTTAAAATGCAATAAAAGTTTCAATGGTTGAAATTGCTCAGGGATGATCACATTTCTTTCAGAAGGTGCTCTATATTTGGGCCAGTGTATGTATCAAATACTGCTGATAATTCAGCAGATTTTTTTTTTTTTTTATTGAAAGTCACAGAAAAGAGTTGCAATAAAACCTGCATTAACAGTCAGAGCTGAAACCAAGGCTGCCTATTGATTTATGCACTTTGCTTTTTTTTTGATCTTCTAAAGAACGTGACTTGCCACATTATGTACTCTTCTGGGATTTTCTCCCTCACCACTCATTATTATACTCTCATTGTCAATCTGATCATGCAGTTTCATATGATTAATTTAAAAGAAAATAATCTACCAGCAGTCATCTCTGCATGATTTTGCACTTTTTTGTCTAGGGCTCTGTTTCAAAAGGTAATCAAGTGAGTGAGAGGACACTGTTTTTTTTTCAATGGGGTTTGGATTGAGTTATGAATGCCTTTTTAGGGCACATCATTTTAGGTTATTCTGTGCACGTAATTGTTCTTTTTAAATGCCCTTCATCTCTACACACAGCTAGTCTCAGCAAATAAAGTAAAACAAATCCACAAATTATCTATTGTTTAGAATGGATAAGAGGATTTATTTATTAATTTAAAGGATTATTATTTCTTAGGAACTATCTTATTCCAGAGACTGTAACATATGGAGAGTCCTTCAAGTACAATCCATAGTTGCTATTTGCATTTGAGACTGTGTAAGTTTTTACTTTTTCACATTTGCCTCATGAAAATAACTTGGGATAAGAATAATTTTTCAAATGTTATTAATAGATAAAAAGTAATCCAAGGATAAATACTTCCAGACTGCAGCTACTGTGTGTATCTAGGCTAGACACACATATCTCAGTGTTTTGTTTTTTCAGTCTGACTAATTGTCTTTGTCTTTAATGACTCTCTTTCAAATGTCTGCTTTATGTTTCACAAATACTTAATCATCTCTTTTCTTCATCTGTTTATTGATAGAGTTTAAATGTGCACATTTGAATCAAAATGACATTAGCTGAGGAAAAGCTGGGCAAAAATCTGTTCTTTTTACCCATCATTCAAATGAAATCTTTTCTCCTACCTGGAACAAACAACACCAACAATGTCTTTGCTCCTTTGCTATAAATACATGAAGAAAATGGTGTGGAATTGGGAATTGTTACAGCATGCATAAAATTTAGTTTAAAAGTACCCACAGGAGAAAATATCACTGCTCAGGAACCCCATCCTGGCCTGTATGAATTGTATCAAGAAGACCAGTAAGCCTTCCCCTGCCTGCAAACCTTGCACATGTGTTTAAAGCTAGGAAAATAGTGTCTCATAGATGGGAGCTCTTATACTCTAATGAAACACCTTTGAGTATGATATAATGTCAATGGAACAGCATGTGGCTTTGGTACATATAAAAACAATTATGGAAGTAATATTACAGGCTGGCTTGCCTTTTTCCTTTGGTTTCAGGGCTTCAGACTCCCTATGAGCTGAGTCAGAATGATAACACTTTCCTTCTTGTCACTGTCTCACAATAAAACTTTCCATTCTTTTCATTGCTCAGAAGCCCTTCAGATATGCAATTTGCACTTATATTACAACATATATATTAGATAATATTTTACAATTTACTCTTTGTTGTTTTGCTTTGTATTTTACAAAATTTTAGATAGTATGAGATAGTTTAAACAATAATGATTCGGTTTCTAGTTATTTATTGACTTTTCCCACATGATGTGTCTTGAAACTGTGGTATAGCACATGTCCAAATTGCAGAGAAATCCAAAAATATAGTGTCAGATGATATATACAAAGAGCATGTTATGTTGACAGTATTGGCCACTGATAACCTGCTCCATCAGTCTTGCTGCTGACATGTTAGCTGGACAGGGTAGAGAGGAGGCAGCCTCTAAAAAACAGAAGTCATTATGAGAAGAAACAGAAACAGCAGCCCAGCAGAAATCAGGTATTTTGCTGAAAAGTTTAGAAGACCATATTTGATTTTTCCTTATTTTACCTGCTTTAATGTTCAGAATCACTGCAAGCATGTTATTTCCTTAGTGAGTTACAGAGGATGACTCAATCTTTCTAATCTTCAGCAGTGCAGTGCTGTTGGTTACAAATCTTGAAGCCCAGTTGGGCTTGTCTCTTCCTTCTGTTTTTGTAGCTTGGGACTTGAACCCTGATAAACTCTGGCAGAGTTGTACTTCAACACTTCATACCTATCCTCCTCTTGTATCTTTAGGGTGAGTTCTGCAACTAATGAAAGTTTTTTTCCCTTCCTTTTCCTTTTAAACAATTTTGAATATGTCAAGCCCATTAATATAAAAATAGTCTGATTTGTATACCATACATTATGGCATTTGTTATATTATGCTGTATGTCAGCTACATACGCTCACATATGCATGTAAGGATATAGTCAAATAAGGATTAATATAATTTGTGTATTCATACACAAGAAGTATTAATTTTTTAATGTTTTGTGGTGTAGATGGCGTGTACATCTCTGTACATCGCATACTATACCGTCTAAGAAAATACAAGCTTGTTTTTTTTGCAAGAAAAATCTGTCACAAATACAAAAATGCATTTTACCTCTAGTGTTCTAACAGAGATGGAAACACAGTTCAAACCCCTTGTTTTATTTGAAATTTTCATATTGGTAGTTCACATCAGGCTTCTTGGCTACTGACTAGATGAAGTGAGAATTTGAAACAGCAGAGCAACTGTTTGAGTACTTCAGAACCTAGCATAAAAATCCAGGGTGGGGGGAAGGGGGAAATGTTGAAAGAAAAATTAAATATGTTATACAGGCCAACTGTTGACCACTTATTCATATCATGCTGGGTTTTTAAGTGGTTCTCTCTTTTGGTTACACAATAAACCCACTCTATGTGTCAAAGGAGTATTACCTTCCACTTCATGGAGAGAAGTCCAGAAGTCCCCTGTGAATAGTGAATTTTACCTCTTCTCAGACCTAATTTAATATTTTTACTTCCTTCTTCAAATGATTTTAATACAATAATTGTGAGACTTTTACTGAGCTGAATACAATTCCAGCTCTGCTATTACACTTTTGAAGCTTTCCTGGAGCATCCTGTGAAAAGAACAGGAAGATTTCTGCCAGTGGCTTCTATTTATTCAGATGTATTTGGTCTAGCTCCTCATCCTACTGGTTTGAAAGCTAGCACTAGCACAGTAGGTGTAAGCTTTCTGGAAAATTATTGTAAGCTCCTAAAAGCCATAATTACAGTCTTACAATATCCCTATCTGTGGGAAATACCCAGCAGAGCTACTGTAAAGTAATTATGATGCCACTTTTTATCAGAAACATGACAACTCGTTTGCTAATTTGTAGTTCTGTTCATAGCTAAAGTCCCTAGTATAGCCCCTCCCAAAGATCTGGGGATGCCCAAGAAGTCTACAGAAGCAAAATGTAAGAGGTTCAAGAACACAGACCTAACAGTGCTTCTTATACCCAAAGAGAAAGTGTAGTAATTTCCCAGCCTTAGTCAGTCATCTTTGCCACTTTTACCTGTGGTCTTGCAAAGACCTCAATAAGGTCTTAATAATAGTGCAAGTATTGTATAACAGCTTATACTATCCCCCAGTGCTGTATTTCTTTCTTAGAATGAGCCCTGTTTGCTTAAGGACTGCCTACCCATGAATGTTAGTCATTTGTGATCACGTAGCACCATCCCCCAAAATATGTGACCAAAATTAAACTACAGATGGTGTTCACAAAGGTTAACCTTAGCCTGGGGTGCTAAATCCCCTCAGAATCTCTCCACAGTCAATAGGAAAAGGAAATGTCTCCTTTAACACAGTATTCCTCAATCTGTGCTTTGGGAACCAGTAGTGATCTGGAAGACATCTGATGGTAGTTCATGAAAATGTTGGAAACGTTTAACCTTCCCCTGAAGAAAACACCTCCAAACTACATACAGAAATTCCTACGTATGCACACAAGCAAACAATCAATTTGGGAGATTTTAAAAGTAATAAACAAAGCTTGAAAGGACATTTGGCTGAAAATGAAAACCATTATGACAACACTTCATAACAGTACTTTGATTTTTTTTTTTTTTAAAGTTGAGTAGACTTTCAATTTGAAAAAGAAAAGAACTGAAGCTAATTTTGAGTTTCTCTCCCAGGCAGCTATACAAAATTATCAAGGAAACCCTCTTGACTTGGGAAATACTTGCTTTTTCTGAAAGCCCTTACATTTTGCAATATCAAAATATGAAAAGTGATGCCCATGGGGTAGTAAATCCAGCATGGTACATTCAGTCATAATTTATTGAAGGTTCATCCATTGGATATTATCATTAAATGGTATCTTTCTGAAATATGGTAGAAGGTGTTATTAAACCTCAAAAGAATTCAACAAATTAATATTTAACTGGGTGATATCAGTCTTTATTTTTTTTGACAAACCTAGTGATACTAGTTTTCAATGAAAAGAATCAAAACCATTATTGAAGTCAAACTCATGCTATGTCATAAGAAATTGCATCTTTTAAAAATATAATCTAGTAAATGAATGTTTTCTCTTTTTAATTTGACTAAAGATTTTGTTAATTACAACAGCTTTATGGTTTTTTGCATCAAGTGTAATTCATCCCCACGTGGACGGCACCATAAGGATTTCTGTCTAACAGATGGGCTTCTCATTCTTTTAATTCCTTGAGAAATCTTAGCTTTTTATACATGAAACAAAGAAGAAACCATTGTGAGGGTCTTTTCTTTCTGGAATCTTTTCCATGGTGACCTACATGAGGAACAAGTCTGATGATGTATTCAATGAAAAAACTAGGTTAAAAACCCAAGCGCTTTTACTCCATCCCTTTGGGGGTTCATAATATTTTTAAAATTTTGTAATTACGTATATTTACTACTTTTTACTCAGGTTTGTATTCTGACAGTAAATTATAGTAATTAATACCATGATAAATAATAAATCCCATCGCAATTAGGAGTTTGTTCTGAACAACCTGTGGCTGGATTCTGATACCCTTCCAAAAGTTTCTCCTTGGGACATTTATTTCTCTTCTTTTGAACTATGCCAATTCATCTCATGAAGTGGATTGCTAACGGGTCTCAAGAGATCTCCCACTATAAACTTTCTAAATGTTTATAGTTCCAGGAAAAAAAAATAATAGAAAGATAATCTATGATTGAACAAAATAGTATCTAAGGGATATGTCTAGATTTTTATCAAAGGTGTGCAAAGTTCTTAAGTAATATACTAAAAACAAATTCAAAGGAATAGAGAATTAGTGGCATAATAAACGCAGAAAATTTTTGCATGCCAATTTTAAGGAACTTTAGCCTAGAAATAAATTAACAGTTGTAGCATAAAAATAATTTACTCAAATGATACATAGAATCAAATGGTACAAATCACATCCCAGGATGCCTGATTTTTCAGATCGCTTGCAATTTGGAGTACTCTGTGGCTGTTTGCTAGAGAGCAAGTTCAGAAAGGGCATTTCAGGGGAATTCTGGCGTGCGAGTGAGTGCAGTGACTTCACAACTGAGTTCGGCCCAGTATGGAGTGTTGCGGTTGGCTGAGGATTGCGCCAGAACCAGGAGTTGTAAACACATCTTCACTGCCTGTGGGTAACTGCAGAAAACAAGATACGAAGTACAGATTTGTGAAGTCCCATTTGTGAAGTCATCTCCATTTAAAGGTGTTTAAATGCCTGGTTTCTGCCTAGATTACTAATAAGAGTGCCTGATTTTTTTTGTCCATCCAAAACAAGATAATCTTGGAAGTGGTGCAAAGGTAATCCTTTCAGAAAAGAGTATGGAAAGGAAAAATTTGAAACCAGAGAATTTTTAAAGCCCTTTTTAAAGGGCTGACCAAAACTCAGTAATTTCTTAATATGATTTCACAAATGTGTTTGCCTCTGTTTGTGAACTGAATATGAAAGCACAACTTTTAATGAACATTTATTCAAGCCATGAGACAAAAATCAAATTCCTCATCTGGAATCGAGCTTCATCCAGTTTCTTCATATAATTTACAACAAATTTACATTTGTGAAAAAAATCCCAAACCATATATATAGTATATATCTATAATATAACAGAAATGCGTATGGAAACACATTTGCATATACACCATACTGAAAGCTTGCAGGAGAATGAAAATGCCATTTGTCAAATCATGACTATTACAAGAACAAACTCTCAGAGACTCTATATAGTCCACAAATTAAATGGCTAGGATGGGGTAAGTTTTGTTTTAGTTCAGTCAAAACATTTTACTTAAATTTACTAGCATGTTCCATCACAAGATAGAACATGGAGATCACTCAGAAAAAAATGGTCCTGAAAACAAGGACCATATTTTGAAGAAACATTTTTATATTTTGGATGATTCTGATATTTATTTTATACAAAAATCAACAATTCTGTGGAGTATTTTCACTCCAAAGTTGCGTTTTTCAAATGTGAAAAATCTAATCAATTCTTAATTTACAGCTTTTCAGATAGAATTACTACTTTCCTTAAAGATTTTACACTTAATAATTACAGAGTAATAATTATTCTGAGGAAAAACATTACCTTCTAAATAAGAATTGCTTCCAAACACTGAACATGGCTGTTGGGCAAGTGAGCCGCTATGGACTAAAAGGTTGTATCAGAGAAACAAGATGAAGAGATTTTACAGATTCACCCGCATGACAGAGTGAAGCACTGTGTTGAATTATGTGATTTAGTTCTCAATGAGAAGCAGGGATATGAAAAAAATGTTTCTTTGAAAAATTCCCAACTGATTCTACAGCGCAGTAAAGCAGTTCACTTATCATAATGCTATTATAGTACCCCCTTTTAAAATAAAGATTAATAGCAACATGTTGCATTTTTTTTCTTAACGATAAAGATTTCCATTTAATAAGCTCACTGTGAATTATATCCTCAATGCAACCGTTTTCCCCATCTCTTGTAAAAATATCCTTCCTTATTGGCTTTTTGTTGTAATCCAGGGCAATGTCTCTCTTGCATACTGCGTGCATTTTTCACAAACATGTCAACATAACACTCCTCAAGAAGGACATTGTTTACTTTGGATAAACCTGCCTTATGGAGGATAAAACCATTCTTTGTGAACACTTATGAAGGACAAGAGTGTGTATGCTATTTATGAAATGTTTCATTATGCAGTATGTGGTTTCCATTATATAAATAATTCTTTCCCCCTCATCCACTTCTCTGTGGGAATATTGAATAAATAATTAAAGGAGGGAAAAAGAGTAGGAAGAAATAAGTATAAACAACTTGAAAGATGATTCATAAGTTGAGTTATGTTAATTGTATTTCCTACAAAGACATCAAAGTACATTTGGTAACATGAAATATATGCACCTTTCCAAGTTTTTATATTTTGGCTCTCTTAAGGGTGCTGATAATTATCCACAATAACTTCATGGGAAATCTCTGAAAGCTTTGTTTAGTGTTTATTTTCCTAGAGCAAGACATCACTTATAATCTCATTTTTTAAAAGGGTCAGTTCTTAGCTTTTTGTTATAGTGAGACATACTGCCTAATCCACAGTCAGAGTATAAAAGTGCTTATCACAGTCACATAACTTTTCTTCTCATTGCCTTTAAGAAACTCATCAACCACAAAAGAGAGAAAACCACCCTAAACCACAAAACCCTCCCACAATACTGGCAGAGCACTAATAAAAATGACTGCATTTTGGCTACCCTCTCTGAGAATTAATATACACCAAAATAATATGGGTTCATTTCTATTCCAGTAATATCTGGAGACCCTGATTAGAGATTCAGGGTAATATTTTCTAAAGTGAGTAACCAATGCAGCAGCTACAGACATAAAATAGGCAAAGACAACAATTTCATGGTTTAGTTCCATCAGTCCAAATTTCAGGTAATTGAAGTCTATCTCTGTTTTGTTGCCCTGGTTGACTTTGTTGTCTGTGTTTCTGCTGCTGATTGTTTGCAGAACTTCCCCAGCATTTCCAACACAGAGGTGATCATGTTCGCAGAGATACATTAGGAGTCATAATAAAGAATTTCTGCCACCTATACTTCCTGGGAGGCCTGCTCTAGAGTATAGTTCTTGTGAAATACGAGCACTCCTATCAAGTCTGGATAGACTAGAACCAAAACTCAGAACACAACATCTTCCTGCAGCTTCACAATAATGAAAACATAGAAAAGTCAGGAAATTGACTATTATGCATAAACCAGCCATTTTCTTACCGTCTTGATCTGAAAATTATTTAAGTGACAGAAGTTGCAGAAAAATCAGCAAAAGGATGGAATAATATACTTTCTAATTTTTTGCCACTTTTCCCTAGAATAGGAAATGAACTTGGATGGCATTTGCTGCAGCTGGATGGAAAAGAATGACAGAAGTATTCTGAGGTTTTAAGCATAGGTATTTTGTTGTTAGTTGTTTTGGTTTTTTTCCCTCTTGTTCCACCTGAAGACATGTCAAAAGAAAGACATTCCAAAGTAAGGAAGGACAGAGAAAGCCAGTAAACACCCACCTGAGTTGTAGTACATTCATTTATGTTCATGGTCTAACACTATGTGGTTCAGAGCAATGAATATGTCTGCTGTGTGGCATGGAGCTCTCCAAAAACCAGTTAATGAATATTTAATGAGGGCAAAATAGTTTCAATGGGAGTACTTTAAAGACTGAGCAACTCACTAAGCCAGGGTGAAGTAATATGCTGGGCAAGAGGGAAAGGTTTCACATCAAAGTCATCACTCAGTCTGTGTTTTTCTCTAGAATATTAAGTTTCAAAAAATGTATAAACCTGGCTCTTCAGGAAAATTTCTCTAACCTCGAGGACTACTGGCTATTCTAAGATCTCATTCATACTTTCTGGCTTCCATCTAAATTTACAAGTGACATTGCTGAGAAATGCATTATAAGCTGTGGTTTCTCTAAGAAAAGCTCTTAGTTGGCTAAACTGTGGAATTCCTACTAAGAACTTCTGTTGGCAAGAGAATTGCTTCAAAGATAGAGGAATTGGTTTTAATAGAATTTGGCCAAAGTAGTTATTTTCTCAGTGAATAACATAAAACTGGTATCATCAACACCAATTTTAGACACACACATAAACAATAGTTTATCTTCTACTAGCTGAAAATGATGGTTTTCGAAATAATTGGACATACTGTAATATATTTTATTTTTACCATGTTTCAGGATACATTTGATTGTTTCCCCCTCTGATGATGTTTAAACTGCAATTTCTTTATTTGAATAAGGCAGCTAGAAATCAGGCTACAAGATTGCTTTGTTTGAACTGCTTTTACTTGCTTGGTCTTATCTTATTTTGTGTGTTTCATGTGCATCTGTAGGATGCACAAGAGATGCCTTATACTACATGGATTCAGAATGGTTGCTGTGGAGGGATTACCAGCCCAGCTCTTGCATAAAGTCTCCTTTAGAATTTGTTGACTACAGCACTGTATCCCAAACCCACTGGCAATGACTAGGAAACACAAAATTGTTAAATCTTGCTATAGGGCCTTGTAGTTAGTTCAGTGGAAACTTCAGATAGTTTTCACCAAATTTACTCTTTCTTCCCCACTCTCCTCGCCCCAGAATTTCACCTAATTATTGTTTACTTTTTTTGCACGGCATTCTATTGTTAAAACAAGATATATTAAAATATTGTGAAATTTTAAAAACTTTTTTTCCTTACTTGGGCCTTATTTGCTTTTGTATGGATTGGTTAAAATCCATTTTTTCTAGTTGTAGGGTTCTTGCTGGGTGGTGATTCCTGTGCCTGCCACAAGAGGTCTCTTCCTGCGTGACAAACCTGAAAAGTAAGAGCCAAACATACTTACTTGTCCTGAGTGCTCTTTCAGGCTCAAGTTTTCCTTTCAATTGTGTGGACTATTACTGATGTGAATACTATAGCTTGGAACAACTACTTTCAGCATCCAACAGCAAGTAGATGGTCAGATTTTATTAAAAACAGTTATGATCTCTTTTCTATATATTTATCTTGCACCTTTTTTGTGGTAAATGAAATGGTACTTGCTATCACTAATACAAAAATAATGGAACAAATTATCCCATGTCAAGCATACCCATGTTTTCTTTCTTTGTTTTTTCCCTATGGTAAGCTTAGGCAAAGTCTAATGGCTGCCAAAATAATCAGCAAAAAATAATGTGCCAAGTACAGTGGATCAGCAAAAGTTTTAGATGGAGAGAAGCCAAAATATTTTTCAAGGAAAATACTGGGGCTGAAGGTTTGGGGTGAGCTCATAAAGAACCATCCTCTGGCAGGCTAGGAGACAATCTTATTTAAATTCCTCCTGGTTTTCATGTCAATACTTGGCAAAATTCCATTTGTCAGATAAAGGCACCACAATTTCAAAACACTGTAAACTATGCATGTTACCTGATAGCATACCTCATTTGACTTCCCTTTCCACACCCACTCCAAAAGGAGTTACACAGAACTTTACAGACAGAGCAGTTGGACTATTTTGGCAGTCCTTCAAAACATAAATTAGGTTCGAACAAAAAAACATGTAAGGAAACAATTTGGTTATGCATTCTTATTCCAGAATTACTGTATTTTTTTCTATATTGTTTAATTTCTCTTGCCTCTGGGGAACTATTTTCCATCCATGAAAAACTAATTTCTGGTGTTGTTCATGCACATAATCCTGTTGTTTTCCCATAACATTTAAAGGATGCTGGTCACTTTACAGATCATTGTACATTTTATCTTGAGTTCTGCAGATCCTCAAAGAACCAATATTGAACTTCTGTAGCATTCCTGACAGTAAGGGCACCCTGCATAAAGGCAGGCTATGCATTTATGCATTTTAAATAAGGAATGAGAATGTCTTGAAAGACAGGGCCCAGAGTTAAAGATGCACTTTCTTTCCCTGGTTTTCGATCAAGACAATCACATCAGTTCTTTATAACCAAAAGCAGAACATACCTGAGTCTTTCTTTGTTTTTAAACAACTGATATAGTTCATCAAGTTAAAAACATTACTTAAGTGAATATTTATATGAATTCTGCAAAAGCTTTTCATTGCCATAGCACAATTGCTAAATTATACAAAAGCCTGGAATACTGCTTACAGATTTGATCAGTCTCTAATTTTACCAACAGAAGAATGAAAACAGAAGTTCAGTCATCCAACAACACAATATACTGATGGATAGTAAATACCTGGGGCACTGCCAGACTGATCCTAAAGAAGCATGTACCACATATGTGGTCAGGAAATAAATTGCATTCATCATCCACCTTTGCTTGCCCCATTCATCCATCTCTGCCTAGATTACCTTCAGCATTCCAATCACTGAGTTACATCAAAGTCTTTGTCCAAAACAAAAAGAGGGAGTAGTAAGAAAACAATTAATTTTCCCCTTCCTCTTGGCTGGTACAAAATTAATCTTTGCCTGCAAAATATTGACAATTGTTGCTGGTCAGTTTTGAAATGTGCAGCAGCAAATAATTATCTTAATGTCTAGACTGACAATTCATAGAGCATTTGACCTAAAAAGATATTGACCACTTCCTTGTATTTTTGGGTTTTTTTAAACTCATTTTGCTGTTTACTAGGTGAAAAAATCAGACAGAATAAACTAGATTTGGCAGGGGCTTGATAGGTTATCTAATTCATCGATCTTTGTAGTTTTCTAAAACTTTTCCCTTTTATATTTTTCTACTATGATGATGATGATGATTATTCAGTTTTATAGTGCTTTCAGTCTTCATGGACTAAATATTTCTAAAAATGTTCCATGGACTAAGATAAAATGTTTCAGACCAACACTGGTTCTAGAAAACTACAGATCATTGATTCTTAGCTTTCTCTCTCTATTTGCTCTTTAGCACTAAGTCCAGTTTGTTATCAGGTCCTTATTATGTTGGAAAAAAAGCTTTTTTTTATCCTTTGCCTTGCCTTATCTCGCCTCACCTTCCCATGTATTTCCTTGTTCCCTTTCTTCATATCTGAAAAACGATATAAAAGTGGCACAGGATTCATAAATGTCCCCCAGGTGCTATCATCAGTTCCAGTGGTCCAGAACCTCTGGAGACAAGGAGGAATTTAATCTGAGGTCCCATATTACAAGAAAAAGATCTTGATAATTATGTGGGTGATTGGTTTAGGTTAAGAGATTTAATTAATAGAATCATCCTGAGTTTTAAAGAGAGCCAAAACAAAGAACATAACTGGAATGGGAGGAATGTGGAAATACAGCAGGTGATTTCACCATCACATGTCTGCGAAACCAGGAGGAATGCATAAAACAGCAGTTTATGGAGGAATCTGAGGAGCAGAAATAGTTTAATAGGATAGTTAAGAAGAGTAGATGGAGATTTAAATTATTTGCTAAACTTGCGACAACTGACATTTAAGAAGAGAGTGAAGACTTTGTGTAAAACTTCTTTTGAAGATGACTGAATAAATATCAAGCAGTCATAGCACAGAGTGTAATCTTTATAGAAGACATGTTCCCTGCCAATTCACTGCCTTTCCCATCTCCTTCACTCTTTAGCTTGCTTCCAGTGTCCTGCTCACTTTTTTTACATTCTTTTGTCTTGTTCTTCCAAGGCAGAAGTGACTTGGAATGGGGACTGCAAGTGCCTGGTGCTTTCTCTGTGATCCCAAGAAGTTGAATACACATATGGAGCCCACCATTGAACCCCCCAGCACTGAGGTCTCTGCTCTGACACTTCAAGATTAAAAATTAATAGAAGAATACTGGACCTCACCAAAGAAGGGAAAACAGTTTACTTCCAAAGATAGGATAAAATACTACATCAGCTGAATAATTAGAGAACCATTAAATCATTAAAAATACCAGGCAATGACAGATTTCAGCATTCTTTGGTAAACAAACCTAGACTCAAACTCACTATTGTTTGTTAAGGCATTTAGCGCAGGAAAGCAGGGTAGAAACTCAACAATGAACAAAGATGCTGTTATCAAATAAGCATAACAATCACATTACAAAACCTCAAGTAGTGTTTTTGTGCAGTTCAAACCAAGAAATAAATTGTGACTATCTTAAGGAAAAAAACATCAGTAGTTCATAACCACCCCTTAAAACAGTTTAGAATAATGCAGTGAGAATGCTTTAATGGATAATCTGAAAATTTAAATTAGTCATTTGAGTAATTAATTTTTCCAGTTTTCAAAGGCAAATCACCTAACCAAGACCATGGGAATTTTGCCACGCAAGGCCTCAGTAAAGCTTGAGAAGACAGAGCCCATAATGTTGCTATTAGCATAAAGTATCCTTTAGATTTTTTACAAGCCAAACCCAGAATTTATGAAAAAAAATGGACTTCATGTGCTGTTATTTGTGGTACTGAAGACACAGCAGTGGGTTAAAGGAGATGTTTCTAATAAAGCTCTGTCTCCAGCCTGCTATGAGGCTTTAACATCTGCTGCTACGAGGCTGGAGGATGTTCAGGCTGTATCCCACTGGGAACTTCCACGTGGATCTAGAATCCCTCTGGGGAGACTTCTAATTTTGGCTGAAGCTAATTAGAATTCATGTTTTCTTAGCGAATTAAGGACAGTGATAGCTACTCACATTCTAATTGCAGTTAAGCCTAATGGACAGGCCAGGATAGGTAGATACCCAAAGTATCTACCCTGCAAATATTTTGAGGTTTTTCTCCATTTCGCGTTTACCACTGAGCACCCAGCAGGTGCTCCCACTTTGGAAAGGAAGTGCTAATGCTTTAAATCGCCCTCTTATTTTGACCAGAATGCATCTAATTGATATCTCACCTCTGGGAAAACAAAGACAGCAAATTCAGGTTAATTCTCCTGAATATTGGCAGGCATGGCATGGCTAAGTGCATTAACCCAGCCAAGATTAAACACTGACACCTAAGATAATATAATGAGGAATTACATGATTCCTTAGAAATACCGTCATACTTCAAAAGTAGTCTCCAAATGATGCCAGAAAAAAATTAAGAATAATGTTTGGAATTACTCTTCTCATGTTAAAAGGGTATTTACTCATAAAACAAATGTATTTTTGTAGAATAAGTCTGAGTAAAAAACTGAATGTTAAGGCCAGATGACTGAAGCAAAGTAAAATAATTCTTATTCCTCTCCTTGTTTCCACTGAAGAGTTACACTCTTTCTACACTGAGTTGAAGTAGGTGGATTCTCAAAACAGACTGAGAAATCCACATTATCTAAATTTTGTTGGTCACATTTCAGGTCCCGGGGCAGATCTGGAGGAGTCATTCTTGTCTCTTACCATCTGAAGAATGAAAAAGGATTTCACAGCAGGATTTATCAGCTTGTTTCAAGTACCACCCCTGCGAAGTAATGTTTCACAGCTTGGATGTGGTTGCTCCACTTTACTGATTATAAAAGTCTGGACAGCCTTTCCAGTTGTGGTCTTTCACTTGCTATTTATTTCTCATCTATTATCATGTTTCTTTAGGAAATCTGGTATGTCATTAATGGTATGAGGGTATAGAGCAAACTGATATTCAAAAACAGCTGTGGAAACAAGGTTCACTGTAGTTAATATGGGTATCTATATTTATACCAGCTAGAAAGAGTGTCAGTACAGCACAACTCAGAGCCTTAAATATTTAGTCCCCATGATAAAAATACATCCTAATACTTCTGTAGCGTAGCAGTCTATTAGTAAGGAATATTGCTTGCATTTAGTAGCTTATTCCCTTACAATGGCTTTCAAGAGTTACTAATTCATTACACTCTAGAACCTGGAAACAGCTGAAAAATAAAAGGCATGAAATCATATTTATTAGCTATGCCGAATTACCTCTTTATAAAATAAATTTACAGTTTTTGTAGAGACAGATGTTCAACATTGCATTACTAAATGGTTCAGTTCTCAGAAAGATTTACTGATTTATGTGGTTCAGGGTTAAACAAATCAGCAAGCAGTAATCAAGCATCCATAAAAAAAAGGTAATGGACTAAGGCTGACCTTTGTGCCATGTGTTAAGAAAACAACTCTACCACATTTATATCCAGTAAACCTGCACAAAAGTTGTTTAGAAACATATTTTTTTTTTGTTATGTGGAAAAGGAAAGTGCAGGTAACCTCAGAAGAAGATAAGCTTCTCTGAAACTTCAGAGGTATTCACTCTCCTTGGTTTTTCTCTTTTAGTAAAGTCAGGTATTGTCTGTAATGAACAGACTGTAGGCTGTGTCAGTTCTAGACAAGATTATGACATATTGGAATATATTGTTCATGAACTGAATCTCAGTTACTTTCATTATTTGGGAAGTGGACAATGAAATGAAAATAGTACTTCAATTTAGGGAAGAAATGAGATTTTGTGATCTCACTCCCTTTCACAATCCCTCCTTAAAATATGATGACATTGTGAATGACAACCCTATTGCTTCACATTCACACAGTGATCTCTGTATTTCCTATGCTTGGGCTAGAGAGGCATTATCACATCCTTCCAGGTGAGGTATGGAGTTTTTTTGGTTTCTGTTTTTTTTCTAAGTCTTTTGGTTTTGTTTTTGGGGGTTTTTTTGTTTGTTTTGTTTTGGTTTGGTTTTTGGTTTTTTGGGGGGTAGGGGTGGGATGGGGTGTTTATTTGTTCTACTTTTCCCATTTTACAGATGCTATTGTTTAAATTCATTTGGATGAAAAAGATTTCACAAATATATAATGATATTATACTTATTATTATACTTATTATTTGCTGTAATATAGCTTTATGAAAAAACCTACAATTTAAAGATAACCAAGAAAAAAAAATCCTGCCATGAAATCTTCATTTACGCTTTGATTATACTAATAAATGCTCACTTAAATCCAACCTTTTGTCATCTTTGTCATCTAAAAGATTCAAAGAAATCCAATAGAATCTGGAAGGAATAAAACACTGATTAAGGACAATCCATGAATAATCAACATTTTTTTTCTTACAGCACAGTTGGATACCAAT
The DNA here is from genome assembly GCA_013186435.1 of Turdus rufiventris. Classification (NCBI taxonomy): domain Eukaryota; kingdom Metazoa; phylum Chordata; class Aves; order Passeriformes; family Turdidae; genus Turdus; species Turdus rufiventris. The sequence continues at coordinate 9,570,304 of PYHW01010552.1, forward strand.
ATAGAAAACTGGTTCATTTTCACTTTTTCAATAGACTGTACATCAGTCTTTGACCTTGTTAATGCAACACCTCATGCAGAAGTGTCCAGACAAATGCAAAACGCCATTATATTTACATTCACACTAGGGTGTGTTACTCAACCCACAGGGATGTAATTGTGGTGACAAATAAATAGTGATTGATGATTTTCAGTCATGATATGGTGACTTACATGGTTTCATATGAGTTGGTATTTGACATTAAAGTGATGTTGAGCACTTTGATACTGAGGCAAATAAAATCACAAAGGCAGCCATGGGTAGAAAGATAAGATACAAAGAAATGGCCTCCTGCATGGTGATTTACAGTAATTTCATGACTACAAGTTGCACCCTTTTGACTAAAATTTTCCACCAAACCAGGAAGTGCACGTTATAGACCGGTGCACCTTATCTGATGTACAAAGTTTGGAAATTTGTGAACACGGAAGTGCAATCTGCAAGCTGAGCTGGGACCCACGGGAGCTGCGGCCGTGCGGGGGGAGTTGAGAACTGTGGGAGCTGCAGCCGCTGGGTGGGGGAAACCGGGAACTGGGCAGGGAGAAGCAGAGGGAAGTGGTGTGGCCACGGGGAAGCGCCAAGAAGCACCGTGGGGAAGCGCCAAGAAGCAGCGAGAAAGCGCCCCAGGAAAGCTTTGAGAAGCGGCAAGATAGTGACGCAGGAAAGCACCAAAAAGCGATGAAAAAGTGCCACGGGAAAGCACTGAGAAGCAGCGCTGCCACTGGCCGAGGGGAAGCTGGGACGCAGCGCGGTCGTGTGGTGGGAGCCAGGAGCCGTGAGCCGTGCCAGCTGGCGCCTGGGGCGAGTGAGAGTGCCGGGGCCTGCTGCACAGGGAGGACGCCTGGGGCTGCATTTAAAGGCTACACCGATCTTTGAAACATGTTTGCAAATTGAGCACCTGCCAGTAATTCATTGCTTTGTTGTGCGCCGCAGGGCTCCTTGCTGCAAAAAAATAGTGCGCCTTATAGTCCAGTGCTCCTTATATGATCAACAAAGTTGCAGAAGTTGCCAACTCCCAGAGGGTGCGCCTTATAGTCAGGTGCGCCTTATGGTCTTGAAATTACTGTAGTCAAAAAATGTAAGAGCAAAATGTTACTTTGGATAAAATGGCAAAAGATTTCCAGAAAATCAAATGGAAGCAATAGTACTCCAACACCCCATCTCTCTTTAAAAATTCCCAATTTTTAGATGAAAACTGATATTTTGACTTAGAAGCAATTTGCTGTATGCCCTAAGAACTTTCTGAAATTCCAGAAAATAAGCACTTGAGACAAAGTCAAAGTCTTTCAGTTTAATTTCCCATCCCTCTTTTAGTCAGCCTAGTTAGTCAGTTCCTTGATACATCCATGAACATTCTGAGCTCCCCAGAAACTCAGCTTTCACAGATTTCTTTTTTATTGAAAACCCAGAATCTGCTGTTGAATCTAGATTACATCTGATGATCTCATCATTATCAGTTTGAGAAAAACCTGTTACCTAGACAAGATAGAATGAAGATCTTTTTTTTTTTTTTTTTTTACATTTCATCTCCTCTTGTTAGGAGTGGTGTAACTATCTCATTGATATATAGGTTGTTTCTTCCAGATATAATGTCATTCTTACAAATCTGGCAACTTATCTGTTACATCAAAAGATATATAGTACCTTGAGATGATGTTATCGTACAAATTGACCTAGTAATAGATCATATTGTTCATTGACTACTTCAGTGCACAAAGACAATCCCAAAAGGTGGATTAGATAGACAAGTCTAACAGTGAGTGGATGTTGGAGCACTGGTGTCTGTGGAACCTGCTGGCTGCTGAGAGTGTTGAGGTCTCAGTTTCTGGCTGATGGGGTGGGAAAATTTAATTTGTGGAAATGTCTCTGAGGCTTTTTCCTATAAAAACTGATATTGATTATTTCACCACTTAGTTGATGACCTGCAACGTCCGTCCTCTCCATTCCACCCAATTTCTCTGCAAAGCATTACACTGCATTCTCTAGCTGTCTCAAGTGGGGAGAAATCTTTCATTGAATAAATCTATCCTAGTGCAAAGTGGTGGAACTCTGAAAGTGAGATCTTGGTTGTTCTGAAATCAGTGTTAAGTCTCACATGGCTTTCACCGAGGCTGAATTTCCCCCTGCAGACTACACTGAGACTAGTTGTTCCTCCCTTTGACCGGGACAACATGACCTGTAGCTGTAGGCAAGTTAGAGTCTTCTCTTTCTCACTTATTAGACAAATGCAAACATAGCATGTATTATGCAGGCACTATACATTTCCTTTCTTATTGTCAGTTTGCATGCACATTGACAACATGGTCCTAACTCATCATAGCATTTTAAGCACATGTTTAAACTTTAGCCAGAGTGAAGCCTATTCTCAAACACTTCATTGAATGAACGTCTCTAAACACATCATCATGACTACTTTTTATTTCCAGCTTGGCACAGGCTATGTTGGAGAGGGCCAAATTTCAACTGTATTATTGCACTTCCCTCCTTTTAGAGCAAAATTATTTTCCTGAGGTCTGGATGTGCAAATTAACTAAGACTGTATTTCCAGACAAAAGTGATTCACATTTTAAGGTAATTGTATTTTGCAGAATTCAGCTTGATACAAAAGTCTGGACCGTTGGATAGGACAGTAATATTTAGAGGAATTTATAACCCAATTTTACTTCTGCCATTCATCTAAACTCAATAAAACACAGGACTGGCAGTAGATGTATTTGGGAAGGAAGCAAGAAAGTTAATATAGCAGCAGTATGATTGTTATCTGTCTTATCTCTTATAGACACTCCTATTCATGTTCCTAGGTGTAGTTTAATCCACCCCAAAATGGGGAATAAGAGAATCTGTTTACAGATGTCATCTGCTGTTGAACTGCTATTGCAGAATAACCATTCTAGTCTATTTTGTTTTGCATAAAAGACAGTCTCAGTTTTTATATACTGGAACAAAACTGGTTTTATTTCACATTTCCTTCGCTGATTTCATTTTCTGTGCAGAGGGATGTTACCTATGTGAATCTACAACACTGAAATCTTCAGTGCTTCAGAAAAGTTTGAGACTAGGAAATTTGTGTGTCTTTTATCCTCTGAATTTGATTAATGATGCTTTGTGTTTTGCAAGACATTATTAAAAACAGAAGCCTATGACTTCATTGCCTCTGACAACGACTTTGAACATGGGGTCAGCTATTCCATTTTTACATTTCTTTGCAAGATTAAAAGAAAGTAAAAACTATTGCATTGGGAGGGGGAAGAACTTTACACAGATTTAACAAAGCAGAATACACACACGTTTTCAATATGCTTCTTCCAATGAAAATTCACCTCATTCATATGATACTGCTGGTAAGCAAACACTAGTGACAGGCAAATCTAGCCATCAGGAAAACATACTGGGTTCAGGATTATCTCAAGTACCACATGCTAGAATTGTTGAAAATGTTAAGGAAAGAGTTCATAGTTTGATTGAGAAAATTGCAAGTAACAGATGCAATTTTTTGGTTGCATTCCTGGACATTCAATGATGAACAAGAAAGTGATCAAGCAGAACTGAAACAAAGTGTGCAACAGCAATAATTCATTTGAAAATAAAAGTGAGCAATTACATGTCAGAACATTTTTATTTTAATGTAAAATACACTACTTTCACAAGCTGAATGTACTATACCCTTATAAAATTTATATGAAGTATTGCTTAAAGTGCTGGAAATACTAGATCTTCCTTTAAAATCTAAACAGGAAATTCGCTCTTTTTAAGCTATTCTGTTCATCTGTGATGCATTATTTTATTGAATTTCTGCAATGTAAGTGTTATTTTTTTTTACTGATATCTTCACCTTTCATGAATGTCAACAACATTCCCAATATACTAAAAGCCTAAAAGGGGAACTGAAAACCTCAGAGAAATTAATGGCAAAATTCAAAATTATTTCAGCAACGTTGAGGTTTTGCTAAGCCAAACTGGGAATATGGTTGCAATAAAATCACTATTGCTTTGACCATTGAGAGAGGAATGAATGTTACCTAACACCAGCAGTTTTCTGCCTTCTGAACACTCATTTACAGACGTTGCTAGAAAATCGTGATACTTTTCCAGCTGGTTATGTTTTTCACTGTCTTTAACTTCATTGTAAATACTTTCTGTCGACTGAACCTTGCTGCAACTGACTAGAATAAATATGAGACTCTATTAGAAATTTATCTTGCATATTATCAAGATTCCTTTTAAGGCCTGCTTTGACCTTTTAGGGTTTCATTTACCTTAAATGTTACTGTAAACAGACAGCAATATAAAATAAATTTTATTCAGTATATGGTGAATGAAGGGGTGGAAAAATCAGTAAATATTGAATTGGAGATTCTTCTACCAGAAGATTTTTCTGAACTGATTTAGCAGAAATCCAAAATGTCTCCTGTAATATGATCTACTTTTTCACTTTTTGCCCATTTAGCAATTTTAAAATCCCGCACCACTGTGTGTTCAAGAATAAGACAGAAATCATTATTATAGAGTTCATACTAGCACTGAAACACAAGAATAGTTTCAGAGATAAGTCTTGGAAATTAATCAAAGCTGTGCAGAATAATAGGACCCTTTTTCTTCCTATGCATTAGAATAAGAAAGAATTGACTACTATTTGAAAGTGTGGTTTTACCAGCTGGACTTTTGGAAAATAGAAGTATGGTTCTCACACTTGCAGAAATTTTGGCCTGCCTGATACAAGGATGAAAGATAAATTTAAAAAAAGAAATCACTGCATTTCATTTCACACTGGAATGTGCACCATGAATCTTAATATTACTGCCGAGAGTTTCCCACCAGCCTGTAAAACTGCCTACAGCTTTAGCTGAGAATTGCTCTATTGCACTTCAACTAGATAGAAGGTAGATTTTGTAAATTCTGTTACATTTTCCTAACAATGTAGAAAAGTCTGAAATAATGCTCACAAGAATGTTTTTCCCTGACATATATGTATCTTCTTAAATAGGAAAGATGTAAATGTTTTCACAAGAAGCAAGAACTAGGAAGTGTTCTAATTACCAAATAAAGGTAAAAACCAATAGCAGCATTTAAAGTATTGCTCTACTGATTTTTTTGTTTGTGTAAATAACAAGTTTTCTACTACAAGCAATGATTTTATTATCTAGTCAGAAATATACAGAAGCCAAAGTCATATTGGGATGCTTTGATACATGAAGATATGTCTTTTATACACACAGCTTATATATAATATGTAAAGTATATGAAATACATATACATGAACATAAAAGATCATTTTCTTGAAAGTGTAACATAACTGTGTCACTGTTATCTATTGATGGATTCTGCATTTTCTTATCAATAGTATAAATCTGAAGAGGTCCACGGTTTCATAGAGTAATAGAGTTGATCTAGTTCTAGTTTAACCAAGAGCAGGCTCCTGTCCATTCTTCCTGGTTTCTCTTCATAATCTGTTTCAGAGTATTACTGTTCTAATGTTACATACACCTCACTGGTTACCAGGCCACAACCTGACCTTAAATTTGTATGAAAAATTAAGTGGAAGGCAGACGATTGAGCTGTGGTTTCTTTCAGTTTCATATCATTGCCCTTGCATCTGGCAGGGAGGAAAAAAAAAGGGAAAAAAAAAAAAAGCAGCTGTCTGATACCATAATGTCACTTTTAAGTTTTACACTGAAAAAGCACTAAGCGGGGCTTACTCAGAGTCATTTTTCAGCCAATTCTTCTTCCTGGAAATGTGATGATGTGAGGACAGACAGAGCTGAGGGAAGAAACAGTCCAAAAGCCATCTCCCTCACTCAATTACGAATCACCCCTGTTATAGAAGGAAAACTACACATACTCAGCATGCTTCAAAGACGGAAAATGATGTGACAAAGTCATGAAGATAAATTAAACAGATCTGATCTACACAACCAATTTTATGTCTGGGTATTTTTCTGTTTAATTAAAAAATAGCTTAAGACCTGTCTTACAGTACTTGGCATCAAATTAATAAAGTAAATCAGAATGTAATTAAGTAGCACATCTGTTCAAAAGAACCTCATAGCTTGAGTTTGGTTGATCAGTTAATTGAATTAAGAATTTTTTGTAGGGCTAAGGTAAATATAGATTATAAATACTGAGCACTTTGAATTAAAGTTCATACAATATTTCCAACCCATTGTCTTAAACCCTATTACTTTAGGATTTTAAAATATTTTTGTAGCAATAAGTATACTTACTCATGCTCATACTCATATTGGCATGCGTAGGTTCCAGAATTAAACATGTGACTTCAAAAATGAGACTTTTCAATTCTCAGTTCATATTTTTCTTTCTCTTTTGTAATAAGCAAATTTTACACATCAGAAATGAATGCAACACACTTATTAAGTGATGCATTTCTTTTTAAGCCCTCAGTGAGGCAGATGATCTGTCAAATAAGTCATGTGGTAGTTATAAAAATGTGGGCAATTAACAGCAGACAAAATATTCACTGCTGCATTGCTGATGCACTAAAAATTCCTTTGAAATTTATGGAGAAACATGAAGGAGGCTCCCCACCTCAGTCCGAAGCCACTTTCCAAGAGTAATGGAAATGTCCTATGAGCATGTAAAGATAATTACTAGTAAAACTATAGCAAAGTGATAGAGGTTTAGAATGTTAGACAATAGATATGGGAACATGATTTAACTAGAAAACTTAATCAGAAAAACAAGAATGTACTTTCCATTCCATTATCAGCTTTGAGAGAAGATATCATCCTAGGTGTCTCTCTTGCTCCTTTCTTGGGCACAGACTGCAGATTAAAGAGGAAAAAGAAACAAGAACGATCTCCTTTAGATACATACAAATTACCAAAAAATATTGTGGCTTCCTAAAAGAGAGTGTGTTGGTGGCTGTGGACACCTAGCCAACTTCTATACCTGAGTTAATTATATTAAGCACCATACTAATTAATGGATTAAAACCAGAACTTGTAAGACAGGGTTTGCCTGACCTATTTTAGACTACACCTCTATTTTATGATACAATGAATTTGACCTAGCTGTTCCTGCCTGTCTTCACTGATTTGCATAAAGAAACAGATTTCAATCAGATGAATCAAGTTCCTAGAGAAATGGCTTAATGTAGCTTTTGAGGAGACAGCAGATAATATGGCAGCAGCTCTTTTCATGATATTGCTATTAACATCTCTGCCCAAATTACAGTGTTATGTTACACTGGAAATTTTGAAAAAAAAATGCTTTTGCAAGATTTATTCTCCATGGTTTTTTAAAATTCCAATGAATTAACTTCAGTGAGGTCATCTCAGTCTTCAGAGGGTGATAAAGCAATTACATCCATTTTTTCCTGCTGCCTTCTCTCCAGCTTCTAAGGACTCTGGACAAAAGATATGTTTGTTAAAATGTCAGCACCCTTTCCCTTCAACTCTGATGCAAGACTTCACAATACACTTTTCTGATCTTCCCTTCCTCACCCCCTCAAGCAAAATTATGATACATCTACCCAACAGTTGAGGAGTCAGTTTTGAAAGAACTGGGTTGGGAAGATAAGGTGTAATGTAACAGAGTTGTAAAGATACACAACAGTTTGCTTATGGTTTCTATACAATATATTGAGTACTACTGTGACCCAAACCAACTGAAGATTTACTGTCTCTGGTTGCGCTACAAGTCTCCAGGCCTTTCCTAGTAAAATTTTAACTAGGATTTTTTTTCTCCCCAGCTATTATCCAGTTCACTGACTTCCAAAACACTACTGACCTTCACACTTTCTCACATATCAGCCTGCATGACATTTAACTGATCCGACTGAAAACAATTTTGATGCAGTGCTCTGCAGAATCATGGGCCAGCCTGACTGTGACTGCAGTGATCACCCATAGTGAGACCACAGTGCAAAATCTGTGATTTGCTTCTTTTTGTTCTCATGGTCACTTGGGACAACCAACATTGTCCTATGACCTATTTAACTTGTAATACAAGAACAATCAAGATGACTCAAGGTGAAAACACTAAAGCAACAAAACTTCTTGTTTCAATAAACATCCACATTCCTTTCCAATGTATGTGTTACTGAAATTCGAAGAATAGAAAAGTAGATAAAATGTGGCTGTGATTAAAACCAATATTTGTTGGGTTTTTATAGTTTGGTTATGAAAAACCTACATAATCAATAAGTTTCAGAGCATTGGTTAGTTATTAAATTCATTCAGATGAAAAAAAAAAATAAAAACAAGCCAGGAATACTAATCATGACTGGGCAAGAAATCCCTTTTTTTTTCTAGAAAACCAATTTTTAATATTATGGATTTGGTTTGTGGTGGTGATCTTGTTAATGAGAGATTTAAATTAATTTCAGCTGATGCCAGGAAAAAGACATGTTCAGCATTGTTGGGTCATACATATGTGAGGAATATCATTGCTGTTTTATTAGACTGTGAAATTACTACTCATTCTTACAGAATAATAAAAAATGTATTATGGAAAGGGTCTTTATGCAATTTCTAGCTATAAATGATAGATACGTTTTGTACTCGAGGCAGTAATATTTGCTCTAAATTCATACCATATAGCGCTCAATTTGAAACGAGGGAATAGTCTACCCAAACTGAAAACCATATGCGATGGGTAATGCCCTGTGGAATTTGCAAGCAGACTTTTAGTATAATTATTACTACTTAACAGCATTATGAAGGAGAAGGGAGCAATGAATGACAGGATTTGAAATACTGAAATCTAATTTAGATATAGAATTCTAATTATTGATTTTTTTTTGTTCTAATGAGAAAGTAAAGGTTATTGAGGGAAAAGAGAGAGGCTTTAATTACTTCTATTTATCTACCATTTATCTAACCATTTCTCAAGGAAGAGTCACAGTATTGCTACATTTAAAAAACTAAAAGAAAAAGAAAAAAATTTTGTTTTACCTGGGGAAATAAACCTGTGGAAACACACAATTTAAAGAAGATTTTATTTTCCTCAGCAAACTCAAATTATTACAAAGTATTACAAATAAAATTGAGTAAGCTTTTGATAATTATAAAGTGCTAAATTTTGTATTTCTGTTAGTGTAAAGGAATAAATTAAATTGTATATATTTTAACATTCAGGACATACAAATTGCTAAAATACAATATTATTTATAAAATTTTACTGGGAAGGTATGGAAAACAGCAATGTTTTAAGATTTTTTAAATTTTCAATGACAATAAAATTTAATAAAACACACGTACTTAATGAATGATTACTTGTATCTCAAAACCACTCATTAGCTTTATTACACTCAGATATTAGAGCATAAGAAAAGTTTCTCTAGCAAAATTTCTTAATTTATGCAAAGTTTTTATCTCCAGAGCTCATACAAAAGCTGGTTTAAAGTTTTTACTAAAATTTTTATGCCATTTCTGTTTCAAATAAAATTTTATGGATTAAATAAACAAATCTCACAGAAATGTCAATGTCCTTCCGCTCTGTTTATTAAGATTTTTATTTCAGATAATTTATTTCCTTCCTTAGTCATTGTTAGAACCCCCCACTGCTGAAATACAGAGGCATAGATGCTAAAAATGGTAAATGTGATAATGTCAAGCACTTACTGGTATCTTGTGTCATGTGGACCTGCTCTCTGAAAGATTAGATGATGACATATATATACACATACATATACATATACATATACGTAAAACAGCAGAAAAAAACCCCATCATAATACAATCTGTGTTCTTCTTTCTATGACCTGAATTATATCAATGAGAAATTTTTGTGAACAGAAGGCTGTGTCAAGATATATATATATATATATGAAAAAAAAAAAAAAAAAGACAAGTTAAAAAACAAAATGTTAATCTCAGTGGAAAGTGCCTCCTTTTTAATTCAGTGACTAAATATGACAAATGTAAATTAAGGGTTAATTTTAAAATGTTAAGATTTTTAATTTTAAAATTAATCTACTCATTTTCTTCCCTAACATTTACTTAATTATAGAGTCTGAAACATTTTGAATTCTGGATACCATTCAGTTATTATTAGAGCTAATTTTGGTTTTTAATTTAGATTAAGCAATAGTTTCTTAATAAGAATTCCAAGCTTTCCTTGAAAAAACACAATCCACACCCAGAAATCCTTTTAAAAGATCTTTGAATCCAGAAACACTGAGGACCAAACCCAAAATAATTCATACAATTATTAACATTAAACAGCAAAAAAAAAGCAACAAAAAATTCAGTGGATAAAGACAATAGATGAAAGAACATTCAAGAAACTAGGTTACAATACAGTGCAAAAAAGGAACCATGAAAGTTCAAGTTTGAATTCTTTCAAAAGAATTTAATAAATTCAGTTATTTTCCTGATCCTGTGGACATTCTGTCAACTTACATGTAATACCTCTCCTCTACAATTCTATTTGGTAACAGCATTTGAGATTCATTCACACCACTAAACAGCCCACCCTTTTTTTTTTTTTTCCCCTTTTCTCCCAAGAAGCATAGATACATAGATAGAAGGGTTGTTTTCTCCTTTTGGATTTTTTTCTGCAGACTTATTTTTCCTGGAAACCCACTTCTGAAATTTAAACCTAAACAAAATTTGTGTGAGTGTCTGTACATTATTAAATTTTGGTTAGAAAAATTTCAGTGATCTATTCAGACTTAAATTTGAGGTCTAGCTTAATGGACTGAAATGTGCATTTAAAAATACTTATTTGAAACTGCTTCCTTCCCACCAGATTGAACCATATATCTGAAGAGTCTGGATATCCTGTGGAGCTATTTGTGTACTAGTTAGCAGTGACTGACAGGACTACCCAGTGTGTCAATGTGTCTCTTGTTTGGGTTTATCAGATAACTGGTGAAATGTAACACTGATGGTGTCAGATTCCTATTTAAAGTATTGTTGGATAAACAAAAACTGCATAGGGTCGTTTGGGATTTCTCACTCATTTGAATTCTTAATTTGTCCTTTCTTGTTATGTCCCTGTTTCCAATTAACAGCATTTAAGAGGGGCTTAACTTCCTTTTTGCCTTACCAAACAAACCATGTCCAGTTTTATATTCAAGAAGATCTTCCTACTGTTATTATGATTTATGCCACAGAAAAAAATAAAAACATACAATGATATTTTTTCCTTTCTTCCAGGCTTAGGTTGGCCACCTCAATAAAAATGACTTGCATATGAAAATAATTTAATACTGTGTAGAATGAAGTTTATATTTTGTGGAAAGACCTTTTTTGGTAGCACAGAATAATTCAAAGTCATCTTCTCAATATCTCAAATAGCTATATTGACTGAAAAATTCGGTATATGTTGGGAATTCTCAGTTTTGACTCTACACAACTAGGAAGGTTTACAAATTAGTTCATTTTACTAATGAAATAAGCTCACCTTACTTTAGGTAAAAGCAAGACAAATCACTGAAAGAAACCTGACTTTAGATTAGATACTCCAGCTAGTCAGCCTTAGTAGATAGTAAGAAACATGAAGTCCCACAGAACTTCCATCTCAGAAATGTCTTTCCAAGCTCTTATTATTTAGGCAACAGCTGGTGACATGTTCGCCATCATTTAGAATTTATTATTTCATTATTAAAATACAATATTTAGTAAATTCAATATAGTACTAAACGTGTACTACTGTCAGAATAAGCAATTAATCTCTGAATTTACTCATGTATACAATTTTACTCATGTTACAGCGGAATAAGATTCGAGACTACTGAGTTTACTGATGTTACCAGACTTCTCTCCTTTGTTGCTTTGTCAGTTCTTCAATTTCCATCAAATATCCTGCACTAAAAAACCAATGAAAAATCTTAATTAATATGGAAATGCAATCTGACAGATATAATATCTTCTGTTTTGAATTATTGAAAATTTACTGCCATGTAATGTAAATAGGTTAAATACATTATTAACAATCCAATATTTTAAATTATATTTACCCAACAATAATGACATATATAGACGTTATAGAAAGGTGAAGTGCTTTATCCTCAAACCAACAAGCTGGTGACCTTAAAAAAATTCTGCAATTTCCATTCATTGCATTATCTTCTTCTGAAATCTGAATCTGAATATAATTAAGGTATGACTCCAGAACGTAATGCAGAGTGACATGATTTGAAAAGCAATCCCTTTGTATTGTAAATACTGCAATGGTTAACATGCTGATGAACTAAATAAATGAAGAGGACTACTGCTGATCTATTGCATGCATACAGGGTGGAGTTAGGATTAGTTTTCTCAAGACCTTACTGAATTCACAGTTACATTTTTCTTACAAGTTAAGCCATCAACTGACATTCATCTGGAATTTGATGTGGTGACATGTTCCCTCTCCTTTAGGATGCAGGAGAAGCAATGGGTTGCCTTTTCTAAAGCATGTAGAATCCCTACATTGAACACCTTAGGGGACTTGGTTCAAAGTACTTGAATAATACCTGGTACATCAACTTGAATCTTTCAGGATAGAGACGATGCCCTTGGTTAACTGGTTGAGTTTCTACACTTTGCAAGTTTTCTCACTTTGGACAAATGCTATTTCAGTAAAGCTATAAAGGTTACAATGAAAATCTTTTACTATACTTGGGAGAAGTATCAGCTTAAGATAGATGCACTTATACCATTCATGAGCTATTTTATTTTTATCTTACTTGCAGGACCTTCAAATGTGAGTAACTGTTGTGGGACATCACTGATAGGCGGCCAAGTTCCATGCAACCAGCTTCTCACTTGCCCCACAGCAGAATGGAGGAGAGAATTGGAAGGGCAGAAGGAGAAAAAACATCATTTGAGATAAAGACAGTTTAATAGAAAAAGCAAAATCTGCATCCACAAGTAAAACAAAATAAGGAATTCACACATCACCTTCATCTACAGGGAGATGTTCAGTCACCCTCAGGGAAACCAGATTCTGTCATGTCTAATGGTTTCTTGGGAAAAAAATACCATAATTTTTTCACTCTCTCTTCTTTCTCTCAGCTTTTATTGCTAGGCACAACATCATGTGAGATTGAATATCCCACGGTCAGCTGTCCTGGCTGTGTGCCCTCCTAACCCCTTGTGCACTCCCAACCTCCTCACTGGTGGGGCAGTGTGAGGGGTGGGAAAGCCCTTGGTGCTGTGTGAGCATTGTTCAGCAGTACCTGAATCAGTGGGGTGTTGTCAACTGTGTTTGCAAAATATCTAGAACATAGCAGTACACGTGCTGCTATGAAGAATATTAATTCTCTCCCAGACATAACTGGTACAATAACAAAATGCCATCGCAGGGGATAGTTCTCTGGGAAAAAGAACTGAGAATTCTTGTAAAGTTAGAATAAAAACCAGAAAATCTTCCAGAGGTCTGTGAAGTTTTCTCTAAAATACTTCAAAACTAAACTTTAATCCACATCAGGCAGAACCAGACCCAGTGTACCAAATAGTGACGACAACATAAGTTAATATGCTCCTCATGCAATATAAATTACAGAACATAATCCAAAGATTAAAATATTCTCTGCTGTCCTCTATTAAATTATAGGAGCTTGGGAAGAAAAAGCAAATAAAGCATGACTTCAAAAGAGAAGTTGATGCCCAAGAGGGGAAGAAATAGTTTTCTAAATATGTAGGAAGGAAATTTTGGGCACATTAAGTCAGTCATGCCATTTACACACCTACCAACATATCCCTTCACATAGTACAGCTTTGATCTATTTTAGCTTTTCCTTCTTTGTATGCATTATCTAAATAACTCAAAACTGATTATCTGAGGGATTGCAGGTACTCAAAAATGTTTATAACTTTCTGAATTGCTTAGGACAGAATGGGGGAAAAATTCTCAAATGTGAGAATTATGTCCATGTTATTAATGTAGTCAATATTTATATGGATTAACAGAGTGGAAAGAAATTAAAAATTAAAAAAAAATTCTCTTACAGATCTTACAGATCAAAAAACTTAAAATTTCCATAAAAGAATGTGAGTGAAGCTGAATCACTCATGTTCTGGAAATGCTGCACTGGCTGAGAGGAACAATGGTGGTGGCATAAGAACATGGTAACAATTCTTTTATGTTCTGAAAACTCAAATCCCTGATTTGTGGATTTAATTTCAAAATTTCATTTTCTAAGCTCTAAGTTTTTGAGATTTCCTGTGATACCAAATGAAATTATAATAGCAACAGCGCAGAAAGATTTTAAGAACTGTACTAATTATCTCTATACAAGTTTGAAGTCGCATTTGCAGTATATGTGATATTTTTGGTGGTTAGTTTTTGATATTTTTGGTGAGAAAAATATTAGACAAGTCTAGGAATCTGAATGACTTTAAAGCCTGAAAACAGGAGCAATGCTGGTGACACTTTCCATAGCTTTTATGTGTAAAATTGAACTGGTTTGCAGTGAAACTCATTACTTCATGCTTTGCAAAAAAAGATAAGGTTTATAAGAAAACTAGTCTGTTTTTATATTCAAGAAAATCTATATGTACAACAGGAAAATGTAACTATCAGTTAATAATCACTGTCTTCATGCAATTTCCTTCTCAAGCTGCCAATAAGCTGCAATATATATCTTTCCATGCTCTAGGAACTTTCTTTTTAGTACTCTCTCCACATCAATAGTAATAGTTTAACTCTGTTAAAAAGTATGGCCAATTTTACAGCACTTAGAAAAATTATAATCCCCCCGATTATATTTAGTTTCTAACAAGCAAGTTTCTTATTAATTAACAACTTTAGAAGACAGAGGTTGGGGGACTATAGCTATTTGGGATGCTTAATCACATTTTTGCTATGTATTCGTGGAACAATAGCTAAAGGACTGGATGATCCTTAGTGCTGATGTAAATTTAATTAATATGAGGATCCTTCTCACTCTGGATTCATGTATTGTTTGCAGCAGGTTCATATCATATCAGCTCCAGGATTCCAAGACCTGAAGTAACAATAGCTACTTCAGATTTACAGGTCAGCTAGTTTTAAGACTAATGGGATCTTATTTTTCCAGCGAAGTGCACAGGTTTGCCCATTGATTTCAATGAGCAGAGGAGCAAGACCAGGCTTCAGATTTCCTTCCACTTTAACCTGTTAATTTGCAATACCAAACAGATTGCATATATGGACATGAAACTTAGTAGCAGTGAACCTTTTGAAGCACAAGACAATTGTTAATGGTTTAAAGGCTCCCCACTTCTGTCTTCCAACCACTACATTCTGCAATTACAAAAACGGTCTTGATCTCTGGAAACCATGCCTTGTTAAATTTCCTTAGCAGACAAGATGGTACCGTGTAGCATTACATGTGGTTACTGTTAGCCACATCCTTGCTGTAAGTTACCATAGTGTAGCCAGGGTAATAAGATGTGACAAATGGCAGCACGGCAAGTCATTTTGTGGAGTTTCCTCTGGAATATAAAAGCTATCTAAGGAGAGGCTTATGCTGCTTTTCACTATCCGTTTGCTCATGGATGTAGTGAACACCTTGAAGCTGAGCTGCACTGATCTACAAAGAGGCCAGGAAAGATTCTAGGGAACTGAAAGAAGTCTCATAGGGACAAAATGGCAAAGCAAGACAGAGTGAGATACCACAGAATGCATACATTAGGTCATTTATTTGGATACAATTACTTTAAAAACAGGCTAAAAACATTTTTTTTCCCAGGCAAACCCTACTTTTTCTCTTCAGACCCATGAAGGTCTAGATAGGGTGGCAGTTGCCCATGAGGTAATATTTTTCTGTTGAGCATGTGCAAAGCCAACAGCAGTAACACGATTCTATTATTTTACAGTTTTAACCTTGAAAAAAGAGATTGACAAAGTAGGAAATTTCAAATCTCCTACATTTTTTTCCAGCACAGACACAGTGTGGGGTTTTTTGTTTTGATTTACAGATGATCTTAGATTTTATTAATTGCCTTTTAAATTACTGTTACTCCAAAGGGTTTCTGAACAAAAAGAGAGGGCTGGAGGGAATAATTTTCTTCTGTAAGAAATGAAAATACACAGCCCTTATTAATGATATAAAGTTAGAAACATTTCAAAAGGCCTTTCACAGCTGTTTGCCTTACCTTAGATTATAGAACTACCACAAATGGCTGTAGGCAAAAATTATTTCAGTGATTATTGACAGCATGGACAAAATGTTAAAAACCACACACAATTCTGTTATATTCTGGTGTTTAAATACAGCAATATAAAACAAGAAAAGTGGTAATTATTGGGGGAATGTTCTTTCTAACATTGTTTTTAAAAGAAAAAATTGAAAATGTTTTGCTAAAATTAATTTTCTGACTTCTGTTGTATAACAGATGTTGATAAAATGTATAAGTTCTATTGATGAAAGAGGAATAATATAATAGATATATATGATTTTTCATTGGAGATCATATTATTTAAATTGAATTTTTTTTAAAGAAATTGAGGTCAGGCAAACAGATCCAGCCAGAGGAAGTGACTATTCTACCTTGTCCAACCATTTGCCACATTACTGACCCTGGCCATTCTCACACCTTCCTCTCTCTCCTCTCTCTCCTCTCTCTTCCCTCCAAAATTGCCTTCATCTCATTCGTTTCTGATAAGTCTGAGGCAGAAAAATTGTGCTAAAACCACTAATCCTGTTGACTGTGGAACTGAGACTAGGCTAGGGGCACAAAAAATTTTGCATGGATCAGTAAGAACTAGCACATCTCTGACTCTGTTATCTTCATACAAAATTGATGCTTTATGTCCCACTTCATAATCCTTCACCATCTTAATACTGATCTGTTTCACCTATTGGTCTACAGGGTTAGAAAGATTTGCAGCCTACAGCTAGTCTTACATGTTGTCCTACCTATTTTTGGCTTTTCATATACCTAAAAGCTATTGATTTTCTCAGTTGCTAACCTAGGTCTAAACAGTAACAGCCTCATTGAGTGTTCTATCTTATGCTCTTCTCAATACTTTCTGGTTATAAACAATTTCCATTGGCTAGGGCATGCATGAATCATCAAAATGTGAAAAAAAAGTCGCCATAAAGAGCATGGTGAAATGTCTGAGATGTGGATTTGCTATAGTCAGTGCATCCTGCACATTGAAGGGGTTTGGAACTGCCAAGAAATATTAAGCCATTCATAGTTGCAAGCGGATCTAGGCAGAAAAATGTGCTTTTTTATTGCCCTTTTTCAAGGCAAGAGATGCTAATTGGACAATCTATTTATGTAGTTATGTCTGAAAATAATTTAATATTTTTTTCATAGAGACAGTTGCTGATAATCAAAAATTTGCCTTCAAATATTTCATCAAGAAAATTATTACAGATAGTGCAAGACGGGATTTTAAAAAACATTTTGGTTTAAATTTTTGAAATCTGGATTAAAATCCCAGTTAATTTTATCCCGTGTTTAATTTAGTTGAATGAGAATTATTTTTGAATACCTCATGTAATTCATTTACTAACCTACTTCCACCAGGGCAATCTCCATAAGACATGAATGCTTTACTAGCACTGTGTGCTAGAAATCAAAGGTGCATCAAAGGAAAATCAAAGGAAAAAAAGCTGCATTTTAGTTGGTAGCTAAGTTGCTGTCATTTCATATCACATATATATAAAGCATTTTAGGTATCACATCGAAATGTATCTTTTAGACAATTATTTCCAGTCTAAGTAACCATAGGGAAGCATAAAACTATTTAAAAAATGAAAATAAGATGGTTTATATCACCTGCATAACTTGTTTTGTTCTCTGCCTTCAGGCTTCAAAACCCGTTTCCCATATTTTTTCCTTTCTTTAAAAATAATGTACATCAGTTTAATTTATCCCAGGTCCCAACAGAAGGATCAGATTTTAAGCATTTAATGCTGTGGTTTCAAATCCAATTTTACAGTGTTCATCGTTTCAGAAGTGAGCTAAAAAAAAAAAA
>PYHW01010552.1:9592983-9642190 GCA_013186435.1 Turdus rufiventris
TTTATTTTATTTTATTTTATTTTATTTTATTTTATTTTATTTTATTTTATGCAGGAGATTCAGATTTCTGCAGAGGTTTATGTTGCCAGCAATTCCAATTGCTGGAATCAAGTATGTTTCTTTTTCAGGTAGAACCAAAATATAAATGCTAGGTTTTCAACAGTTTTAGACAAAACTATTTTCCCCTGGTCTTTGGAGGAGGAAGCACCTATTTTTCAGCTTGATCTGTACTCCTGCTCTATTACTACCAAAAGTGAAAACCACAAAATACCTTGGGCTAACACTGGTCATATTTTTGATTTCAATCAAAATCCCAAAGAACATGAGTTTCTTGTGGATATGTATTTTATATAAAACAGTTTACACAACTTTAACACATTTTACATTTCAAAAACTCAGATACAGGCACAATAAATAATTTTTAAAGCTGGAGTGCTCCTTTCCTCCACTGGGTGTCACCATAAGGCAACAACACTGGTCATGGAAATCTCAGCGAAAGGTTTCTTAGATCAGAGATTTCGTATTTTTTCCACAAGGATGCAACAGGATAATCATATTTGCTATTTAATCACTGAAGAAAGCCCCACCTAACCCTAAGGTCCTCAGACTGCTGCCTACATAGCAGTGAATAGCAGAACAGACCTGGAGGGGCTTACCAAAAAACCCAACCAAAATAAATAAAAAGCCCAACAACCTGTTTTTAAGAAAGGATGTAAGTGGATTTTAAGATTCCTTTCTTGTGGTCATGAAAAGAATTAAATGAAAGAACCTCTCTGAAAGACTAAATTCTTCATTGAAGTATTTTATTTGGGAAGATAGGATGGGTTTCAAACATTGCTAGAACAGTTGCTATAGGGAAGAGTATTTTACCTGACTTCAATGGAGCAAAATCTCACAGAAGTTCAAGGTGACTCATAGGTAGAATGTACAGCATTATTCCCTCCACCGGAACAGTTACAGATGGATCTGATTGTCACCTAAATGGCCTCTGTCTATATCCCAGAAGAAAAGGTATTTGAAAAGAAGGCAGCCAATAACCATGCATTTATTTTTTTAAAGAACGTATTTCTCACAAACTGTATACTTAAGTAAAAATTCAAAAACCAATTCCTGCCTCCCCACCACTCCTGAAATATTTACTTAATTTGTTTTTATTCTTTTTCCTTTCTTGTTTTTGCTAATTTTCGCCCACACAATAAAGCCTAATGGCATAATCAGAAGTCTAGACACCAGTTGGTTCTATTAGTTAATTTTTTTGTTATTCTGGATGCCTATCAATTATTTCTCCAGTGTATGATATGAAAAAAATTGAGAATTTTGGAAAAATTTATCTTCATTCAAATCCTGGCTAGACTGTAATTACAAAACACAAAGAAAATGTTTGTGGTTTGATTCTTTGCTGAGAAATTTTAATTACATTAGGAAATTCAGAAAGAGAAAAAAGTAATGAAAACATCCATACCAATTATCACTCACTTTTTTCAGCTGTTTATATTGAAGGTAAATAAACTGTAAAAGATTAAAGCTACAAAACTAAAATTTATTTGAACACTCCAGATGTGTTCACATAGACTAATACTAAAGTAGACAATATTTATTTGTTATCAACCTTTGAATAGAAATTTAACACTCTCAGTGTAACTTCATGTTTCCTTTAATCCATCAATCCTTTTTCTATAGGGCCCAGGTAGAATGTGTTATTTCTGGGAACAAGTGTAAACATTTTGGAAAAGCTGTTGAATTTTCACCTTGATGCAAGCAAACCAGATCTGGAAAAAAGAGGAGAAAAAAATAAATCAAAAAAAAGGCCAAGAAAAAAAGATTACGTATGCTGGAAATGCCAGTAACACCCAGTGGCTCAGGATTACTACCTGGAATATCTGAGACTTAATATCTCTTCTGAAATTGGTCCCCTTCCCCTCCAACCACCCAAAAAAAGACCACAGCCTGCTCTGTTAGGGCTTTATATATATTCTGGGCCTACATTCTGAGGCTTCCAAAAGCTGCTGTGGGTATGTGTCTTGGGGGATGGCCAAGCAGAACTTCTGGTCTTGAGCATCAATAACAGGGTGCAGAAAAGATTACAGTTTCCTGGTGAAATCTTCAGTTTTGGGCTGACAATTTATTTATTAGTAATTTGCTGGAATAAATATAATTTCTCTTATTTTAATTATACTATAAGTTAGCTCTTTTTTTTCTCTCTCTACCAATGAAGAGCAAATGTTGCCAGCTTGAGGTGATGCTTAAATTTCTTTGAAAGGATCCTTACCCTCCACATGTACTTAACTTGTGGGAGGGTATCAGATTACTCTGCTAACAGGCCTTATAGTCAGGGTTGACCAAGATCAAGGGAAACACAATCAGCACAAACTGTACTTGAACAGATCCTCTGAAAATAACCCAGCTTGACTTTGGTTGGATTTGAGATCCAATTACTTTAGATTAAATGCACTGTTAGGGGATAATCAACTAGACTATCAGCTTAGAAGGCAGATCACTGCTGGAAATTTGTAAGCTTTAGGACTTACAAAGCTACAAGTCTGGTGTTTCAGTTATTTGAAAATCCAGTGACCCTAAAAATACCATGCAATCCATACTAATACTGAGGAAATGGGAACACAAAGCTACAAATAACCCTAAACTCAAAAGGGGTTATGAGAATTTTCTTTAGGTTGACAGGAAGCCTGAGCACAAATTTTATGTAAATTATGCTAGAAGTTGCAAAAAACGAATAAAATTTAGGCTGCTACAGAGTAATACATTGCCATTACCAGGCTGCTTGTTCAAATAAAAAACCAAACCATTTCATTTCTCATTTTTTAAGTTATTCCGACTCTTTTCCCTCCAACAGAAATATGTATACTGGTACTAGAAAAGAAATAAATTCAGGATGCAAGTCACACCTGAGGTTTTGTTAGACTTCAGTGAGAACTCACACTTAAGAGTAAGGGGATAGAAGCAGCTTGACCATTCATGAGTTTGTCAGCCACACTCCCAGTACCAGAGACTTTCACTGCTGGGAAAAACCCCTCCACAGCCCCAGTGAGCTCACGGGTGCCCTGCACACCCCACTCACAGTCAAACCAGGTTTCCTGATGGGTTTAACCCCAGGTTTCTCATAGCAAAGTCTGAGATGTCTCATTCCATAAAGCCATTTATTTACAGTGCAGTAACACAAAACCGGCCTGGGCTGGTGCCTCTGAGGAGAAACCCACAAAAAAGGAACCCCTGGGTTCCCTCACTGTCTATCTAGGCAAGAGTCTCACTTTTCCTCCTGAGGCCTCCTTTCCTGCTGTGTCTCCCAGTGTCCATCCACTTGGCTGGCACCATCCTCTTTACGCCCTTTGTTAACCAAAATGTTGAGAATTCACAGCTTCTTGTCTCAGGCTCTCATCCCAAGCTCATCTGAATCTCCATCTGTGGCTTGCAAATAGATGCAGCACTGCCAGATGCCAGATCCTCAATAATCCTCCCTTTGTTTTAATTAAGCATTCCTGCGAATATACTAAAAGAAAAGAAACAAACGTTCAAGGCATTTGTCCCTTGCCCCTTACAATGCTTTTTACAAGGAACAAATGCATAGATTTAGGCTAACAAGTGTATTCCTCAAGAGAAATCTCCATCCGATCTCAGCTTCATGTGGACACCAATGCACGTGCTTTGTGCACACTGCTTAGCATCAGTCTGGAATATTTTAATCATAATCTCTCATCAAAAACTTAAAACTGCTTTTTGTAAGACTGTTCAGGGTTCTGCCTTGAAAGCTTATGCCAGTTTGTAAGAACAAATTAGACTACTGCTAAGCATTCTTCATATAACAGAAAACTCTAGCTTCAGTAGTCCATTATTGAAGAATTTAGGATGCTTAATATACCATCTATAAATTGGTTTGAAAACAAATATAGAAAGATTTGCTACTAGAGCAGAAACCTCTAAAGTTTCAAATTAGACAATGAAGCTTAAGGTTTATAACTTCCTGCAAATTCCTTTATGCCAAAATTAGAAGGCAGTATTACACACCAAAATAATATGTTCTTATTGGTAGTCACCAGATGCACTTGGCAGTAGTTATGTCTGATGCTACGAGATGCACAGAATTTATAGACTGATCAGACATTTTACACAAGTGTAGTCAATGGGAATATTTCTTGGCATTTCTGTGAAGATATTTTATGAGTTATCTGGCCTTCGTCCAAGCGCCTAACTGGTCCACAGGATTCTTGCCTTTGGCAAAGGCAACAGCTGTGCTCCTTCTCTCAAGGATGCAATTCTGAACAGGAGGGAGGTGCAATTTCTTCTTCCTCATCTAGTTAATGAGAAAGTGTGAACTTCAGGTAGACTTATTATGGCTCACTGCCCTAGGTAAAAGAAGCCTGGTTACACTTCTGGTTTCTCATCCTATGACTGTCTGATAATGAGTCAAGGGAGTCCCCTCAGTACTAAATTTTGTAACCCTAGCTCCCTGACTTTGGGTGGTGATCTTTGCCTGATCATAGCTGGATGGTATGATGTAGTCACAGAAAGTTTTTTGCTTCCTGGTCATATAACAGTGATAAGAGGACATTCAGCCACAGGTGAGCAAATGTGCCAGCTGTTTCACTGCTGCTTTACACTTCCCTTGCTCTTCCTTGTGAGCTGTAGTTGCTTGTGGCCACATAGAGGCATACGTTATACAGTCATTTACTTTCTGAGCACCGCTTGCAGAATTTTTATTTCTACCCTCAGAAGTTTTCTCCTCTGTCTGATGAAAGCAGTTGTTTCCACCTTGTCCTGAGCATATATGTCTTTTATCTTTTTCTCCATAACCTTTCACTGCTCTTCTCTAACCATATTGCACAGATAGTGAATATTCTGATTGATAATCCCTGAAGAAAGATGGCTGTAATGCTTTGGAGCCAAGCAACCCCCAGGTTTTGTCTTCAGTATAACAGCTGCCAAAATTTAGATGGTGTGGATAGCTAAGGAAATTAGTATCAGGTGCTTGGGGGCTTTTAACAGAATAATGTAGATGTGGCCTTCATAGGCCTGCCAAACCACATATCTTGCCAGCAGTTTCCTTCATGTGAACCGTGTCAAAAATACTTTCAGATAAAATATAATGAAAACAATTGACCATGATACAAAAGGCTCCAAGAGAGGTCATATCCCAAATATTTCTAGCATTTTCTTAGGCTGAAAGCAAACCGGTCTAAGAGTTTTCAGTCAGAAAATGAAAACTTTAACTATAAATTTCTTAGTAGCTGTTTGCCACATGATTGGAAAGAGATAAAAGCACACTCAATGAGGAGTAACAGAACACCTTGTTCAGCTGTTCACTCACCCCTCTTTACCTCTAATGCTTTTGATTTTGCAAGACCTTTATGCCCATGGATCAGTGTTTTGCTGAGCTGAAGCCTATATTTATAATGACAACACACTTCAGAATTAAATGTCCTGCAAAACAAAGTAGTTTCATATATTATCTGGACTCTGGCTCCAAGGGTGGCTACACAGTTTCTCACCAAGTTTATTACTTAGAAATACTTTTTCAGTCGCTGTCATCATGAGACCAAGAGGAAAATAATAGTTTTATATGCACATGAGTGTACACTAAAAGTGCCAGGAGTCTAGGCAGCTTTTACAGCCAAGTAAAAACTCAGAGCTACTCTGATAAAACAAAAGGGCTCCTCATGCTTGGAAACTATCCAGATTACTTTGAGTTAGTGTCTGCAAAATGTATACTTCAATTTCAAGTCACTGTTTTTAAAGCTGGCACACAAATGTTGGCTCATAGAGGACCTGATGCCCTCCTAAGAACAGAGCCTGCTGGCAGGGTCCTGGCAGACCATGTCAGCTGGTGTGACCAGGTCTGTCACTGCAGGGCTGGGCTGAGCTGGGCTGGGCTGGGCTGGCTGGGCTGGGCTGGGCTGGGCTGTGCTCGCCATCTAGCGAGCCACCAAGAGCAGGTTCACACAGACTGCAGTCAAAAAAAATTACAAACCTTTTCAATATATCTAAGGAATCCTCTCTTGTCTCCTGAAAAGGAAAACTTCTTTATGGAAAGTTAGCCCTTATTTTTATTTCTGCCAAGAAGCTCCTAATGTCTTAAAGGTTCTGAATATAGTGATCGGTTGGCACAATTCAATTTCAACAAAGGCTTGGCAGACTGCTATTATACATTTAATCATGTACTACAAAAATTAAGAGTATTTTTTCAAAGAGTAATTGTGTCCTCCTAAAGATTTATCTTTTGAAGAGAATAAAAAGAATGGATTTTATTTTCAGAAAAGCCACCACTGCTGTATCTGACCTGATCCAGTGATCTATTTACATGAAAGTAACAAGGCAGGTTAGAATAATGTTTAGTGTGACCACTGCTCTCTTTAACTATGGCAACATAAGCTCCAATTTTCCTGCGTAATGTGCTTGCTCTACTTGGTGCTATCTGCCAGATGGTATCTAAATCCATCTTTCTGCTTTTCCACTCCTGTTATCTGTGTAGCTCTTATGACATTTCCCTTAGTAAGTTCTCTGAATCTTTCTCTTAGTCTTTTGTGGATGCCATCTTCCATGTAACCATTATCACTCTCTGAAAATCTATACCAGTTAAAACATTATCCCCTCGAGAACTCTCTCAACAAGGAATCAATTATTTGAAACAAAGCAATGCCAATCAGGCTTGAGACTGACCAACTGCAATTACTGGTACACCAGTATTATCTCCCAAAAAGCATGTATTACTTTCGAAAGTAGGCAGTCTTCTAAATGCAAAATGTCCCCCAAACCAAAATAAACCAGCCAAAGAGAAACAATCAAACAGGAAAAAAACCCCCCAAAACAAAAACAAAAACAAAAACAAAACAAACAAACAAAAAAACCCCAAAACAAACAAACAAACAAACAAAAGCTAAAAACCCCA
The DNA here is from genome assembly GCA_013186435.1 of Turdus rufiventris. Lineage (NCBI taxonomy): Eukaryota > Metazoa > Chordata > Aves > Passeriformes > Turdidae > Turdus > Turdus rufiventris. The sequence goes on from PYHW01010552.1 coordinate 9,599,882, forward strand.
AACCAACAAAAAAACAAAACAAAACAAAACAAAACAAAACAAACCCCAAAATAACCCAGGGGAAAATATAGCCTCAGATTTTTTTTTTTTTTTTTTGCTTATTTTATTTTCATTTGGGGTTTTGTTTGTTTCATTTTTTGTGCGAGGAATTATTTAGGACTATCCCAAAGCTTTTAAAAACACACACCTGTGATTGTTGTTGACAATGCTTCATTTGAAGCATTAGAAATGAGAAGGGTTTATAGACAACATGTCATTATATGAATCTAGGAGTACCTGACAAACAAACACAGCCTGATTGCCACAAATACAGTATGCACAGGTCTCTAATTTACATGAAAGGATTTGTATGAATGCTTCCAACATAATTTTCAGGTTCCTCTATTATTGCAAAAGATGAAACACAGTAGAGTGTTTTCTTAGTGGAGGCTTTGATTTTAAACCAATGAACTTGAGGAATCACATTTGTACTGAAACCCTTGTTTCAGAATTTCCTTAGCTTTGGATGTACTCTTTCTACTGAAAACAGACTTTGATCGTCTCAGGGATCTAGCTGTACCTTGACAGTGTCTCAGTTGGTCTGGGTGTCCATGCACATGAAGGAACCAAGGATTATGACAGCATCTCAGCTCTTAGCATTCATCTTCTTATTATGGGTAAACTCTCTACAATTTCTGTATCTTTATAGAAAAGGAATTATCCTGATGCAGCTTTTTGCTAGGAAATTTTTTAAGGCCATATTGTTGATAAAATAATTTCTAGCTTCTGACTATACATACTGATCTCCAAACAATAAATTCATGTTCAGTATGGGATATAATATGTATGTGGGTTATATAGAATTATTATATGACTGAATTTTCTGTAAATATATTCTTATTTGCCTATTTGTCTTTTTCTCTGAATATCTGAAGACATTTTTAGACCCCTGGATGTATCAGATTTGCATTCAGCTGTGCTGTTTAATGGAAGGGCCTATATAGTTTTCAGGCATCTTTTAGTCACAATAAAGGAAGCCATAAAGCAAAAATTCTCAGTAAAATAGAAAAAACACTAATCTTGTAACTTGCTAACAACCTCCCCAAATTTACACATAATTTGGAGCATCTTCTTTTTCTTAGCATTTCTTTTGTGTCATTGAAAGTAGGCTAGTAAATGTAATGTTATCAGAGTTCTGTAAGGGTAATGACTTTATAATACCAAGCCATATAGCTATAAGCAAAGGAAATTGAAGGATTTCTCTGTGAGACCTGGACAAATAAAGCATGGTTTGGCTGCACTTTGATCCAATTTAGCAGCTTTACCTCTCAAAGTATCATACAGAGAGAGCTAAGAAAAAGTGTTGTTGGACTTTTTATGTACTTTCACCAGACCTAAATGCATTCTCTCACACATTCTCTTAATGTGGCTAGACATTGATTCACTGGTTCATTGATACCCATTCTCTTAAAACTACATGTGCTTACAACTGTCCTTTTTTTTTTTTTTTTTTAATCTCTTCTGGTCATATTTTATACTTACTGGGTCTCATACTTGTTGAAGTTTTAAGGGCTTCTGGATGTTAGTATAGCAATATAAAAATGACAGAGGATCCTTCTATTAAAGCCAGATACAAATCTAAGTTTGATAGAAAAACAGACAAGTTCATTAAAATATTTAGAACAGTTTTCCAAAATTTATAGTCAGATCAGATTCTCAATTCTGATCACTGAAATCAATCTAAATCAATCAATACAAAGCTAAGGACTGCAATGAACAGCCATTACAGTATCCTGGACAATTTTAGGGTGGCTCGATTAGTTTTTCTTTTAGTTTCTTTTGTACAGTCTGATGGGGTCAATAAAATGATGTGAAATTATACTTCTCCCTTGATGAGGTGTTCACATTTTACCATTAGTTTCAACATGTGCCTTCTCATATGACCTTTCATGGTAGTTGTGTATACAAAGGAAGGAATGCAGTGCAGTAGAAGTGAGTCTGAGATGTATATTTTTCAGATTAGCTCAAAATTAGCCCTAGACCAGTAGACTATAAGGTTATCATTAACTGAAGCCCATTAGATGTGGCATTAAAGGTTATCTAATTTAATATGTAAGGAATCCACTGATCACATTGAGAACTTTTCAGGACATGAGCCCAAGGCACATTAGCCTGCAAATTCCAGGAGATTCTGTGCTGCAAAACAGTGATTTTAACAAGATTGCTATTATCCTCAGAAATATCCCAAGACAACTCAGTTCACATTATGAGTATATAGGGAATGTGTACTGACTTCATAACTACTTTCAATTGCAAACACTGATACTATTATGCAGTCTTAGCCTTTGCCTAACTTCTTAATAGAAGATTCTTGATTTCCATGCTACAGTATGCAGATGAAGAAAATAACACTCCCAAAAAGACTTTGTTGAATGCAACCTGAAAAAACAGAATTGTAATGCAAATTAGGGAAGAAATAAAATTCTGCGTCAAAGAGGGAATTCTGCAACTGCTGCTAAAGCATTAAAATTTTCTAGACATACTGTCATTGTATATCTTAAAATACGTGATTTGTGTTCTAAGTAGAGCAGATTCATTACAGCCCTTAAAATAATATTCTATGTCAACCAGGTTCAGTAAACAGGACCTAAGACACCTATTTGGAAGAATACTTTTTGAATCTACCCAATAATGTAAAATTTTTGATTGTATTTAAATTTGTACAAGTTTTAAATTAGCAAAAACCCTAGACTACAAAAAGATTTACAGTTTCATTTTTAAAATGTTCAGTTCAGATATTTCATTTTTTTATTTTGAAGTGTGTGTGAATGGTACTTTTCTTTTTCCCTTTTCCAAGGTATTTTTGTATCTTTTCCTTCAAACCCATGCATGGCATCTCTGCATTCTTTATTAGGGCACATAAAACCCTGCAGTTTAGAGTATCTGTATCAGATCAGCCTTTTTATCAGAGGATTAAATTCTTTAAAGGAAAAGCAGAAACAATCTATGCATTTTGCATCTGTTATTCAATCGGTAAGATATATAAGAATGTTTCACCTCTTGCCTTGAAAACAGGCTGCTTTTTCTCTGGTACACCCAGCAATAAGTTGAGGAAATATCATGCTGACAGAGCTTGAGGGAAGAATTAAATGAGCATTGCTCTCAAATTCATCTTTGGCAGCAGAGTAAGCAGCTATAATCTCATGGCATCTTGTATAAGTAAGTTTACAAGATGTCATTTTTAGGTATCATTTTTCCATTATAAAATAGATATAGCAAGTAAAAATTTTACGGAAAAAAATCCCCTAGTTCTATGTATAACTCTTACGGTTTCTCTGCAAAATATTTTTTCCTTAGTTTTTCTCCTTTTGGAAATGTATTTAAAACTCATACCTGTCATAAATGATCTTTGTGAAAGTCACAGGATGGGAATATCTCCCCTGAATTTTCTTAGAATATAGCCACTTGCAAAACCTGTAAAATAGAAAAATAACTTTTTAAAAAAACATGTCGTTATTAGACAAACAACACTCATTATAACTAGTGCTGAAAATTATAAAATACCCTGATAGCAGAAACTGTGTGAGTTCCTAGTCATAGAGCACAAAACAGTCCTTATCTATGGTGATCCTCTTTTCCATGGTAATTTGTACCTAATGTTAACAGAGTCCTTCACAAATGTACTTGTTATAAGCTTTGTTAGTTTTTCAGTTGCAAAGTGGTGAAAATTAATTAAAAAATTATTTTCAGACATGAGAATTCTTATTTAAAATACTTTTAAAATATTGAAATTTGTAGTGGTAACATTGAGTTGAATATTTTCAAGATATGTGAGAGGAAGTGGTAACACAATAATTGGTGGATTCATGCCTTTACTTTTTCTTTGTCTGAGGCTGGGAATAGAAATTACATTGATTAGCAATATAATTCTGAGAGCTTTCACCTTGTTTTTGTTGCTAAGGTAACCATTTCTTTGGCATCAATGCACCCAGCAGGTCTGTCTTACTTTCCTGAGAGCCCAAACAGAGGCAGCATTGTGGAATGGCATGAGGGGGGTAAAAACCACAGAGATAAATAAGGAGGAAAAGATCAACAAAAGTAGCTGAAAGTTAATACAGGGGTATTGCCTAGTTGAATTGAATTAAGTCTTGTTTGTGTGTGGGTCAGTTACAGCGCTCTGTGTACAGTGAAGTATTTAAGGCTCCAACAAGGCTACAGCTAAAAGCCAAAGAAGAACAGAAATCTCCACAAAAGAAAGCCCCAGATCCCCACCCCTGCTCAGGCCACTGCTCCTCTCTCCCCGCCCCAGGGGAAAAAAAAAAAAAAGCCATCGAAAAAGAAAAAAAGAGAGAATGTGAAACCATGTGGTCTGGGTACAACACCTGAGTGCAGAGATGTTGTTGGGCTTCTATCAGTCTCAAAATGGTAGCCTTATTTTCAATAGAATAATTTCTTCTACTGCTCCCATCACATAATTTACCTGATATTATGACAGACAGGGTATTCCATGAGAGTGTAGTAATTATGTGTGTTTATTATCATAAATCAACATTTTGTTGGTCTTTATGCAGATATAATTTAATTCTTACTTCATTTTTGCCATGTATATTATGAAACCACATAGGGAGAATGAGACAGAGAAGTAACTCTTCTATCCACTCTTCCTGGCTGACTGTACAATGCCTCAGCTGTTTCCTTTCCAGCACTTTTCCTTGCAAATATCTTAAACTTTGCTACAAATGAAGTGAGTGACAAGCAGGATACACCAAACACCACATTTGGCAGAAACCTGGGTGACACATGAACACCTGTCAAATAAGTTATACTAGCAAACTGAAGGAAACCCCAAGTGGCAAAATGGTTGACTCTGAAATACAGTAGCGGCATACAATCTCTTAAAAAAAAGAAAAAAATTTCTAAGACAGTTGTATGAATCTAGGAAAGAGAAATAGTAAAAACATCGTTGTCACCTTACAACCTTACATTCAGCCAACCATGTTTGAAGTTGATAATAATCTCTGTACAGCTTCATTTCCAAAATTCAGGCAAAAAACTCTGCTATTACAGCTAGGAGTAAAGTCAAACTGAGCATTTCTAAATAATTGCTGGTGTGGAAGTGTGAAGACACTGAAGCGGGTGCCTTCAGAAAATGAAGTTAGGAGAGATTCCCAATTCACTGACACAGTCTTTAACCTACTTCTGTACATAAAACATGCATATTTTTGTGTAAATTTCAAAGTTATTTCTTGTGTTTAAGAATACATACTGGTAGATGCGGACTCACTCATCTGGGGACTGTCCATAGCTGCAAGAGGGAGGCTACTCCAGAGGGAAGCTGAGCTGGGAGCTAAGGGTGCTCCCAGAGCAGCAGGGCAGTAATCCCCATAATCAGGGCACAGGGAGCAGAGCAAGGCAGTGTAGGGAACCAGTCCCATTGACACCTCATCAGACAGAGGCAAGGTAACCTCAGAGAAAGCTTCAAGATCAGCTCAGGAAAGACAAATGGAAATTTAACAGCAGATGACAAGACTGGATCCAGTTACACCAGCAATGCACCTCAGGTCAGCCCAGCCCTGAGTGTTGATAGACCTCTTGGACCAAAGAAAATGTGGAGTTCTGAGGTCCATGCAGGGAACTGAACATCTGTGTTATTTTAGGGCCCTGACAGGGATTTACTGCAGAATGATTTGGAAAGTTTCTATGTATTCTGCTACAATGGTTGGATAAAAAAGTGTTTTGGATATTATCGCAAAATACATCAGAGTTAACCATGATATATGACTTCATTAGAGGAGTTTAATTACACATAATCATCTTAGTGTAGGCTCACAAAACACTTCGTGGTTTGCTTTCACAGATGGAGGATACAAAGGGACTTTGGGGATTTCTGTTCCCTATGCAAGCCTAAGAGAAATAGCAAAGCATCACTGTGATTTGAGGAGAGCAGAAGCCACACCAACATTGAATATTGTCTCACAAACCTGTGTGCTCTGGAGTACCACACTGTACAAGAATGAGGTCCCTGCCACTGCAAAGCATGGATGGATAAGTAAGGCTGGGGAAAATAATAAAAGTCCTTAAAAAGTCATAGCAATATAATAATTTCTAGAAACAGAATAATATATTTTGAAATTTTATTACTGATTTAACTAGAACACGATAATTCAACTTTTAAAGGGAATATTGAATTGACCAAAATTAGGCACCTATTCAAGCTGACACCACCCTTGGCACCATCAATGAAACAGAGTATGTTTCATTTGATGATAATGACATCTTAAAGACCTAGTTTTTCTTAAACATCCGGATATCTACACTGGAATGCTCGAACCAAAATTCCCAGTTCTCAAGTCAAGTAAAGTTAAAAGTGACTACCATATCTCAGTCTTCACATTGAGACTTATTTCTCCACATATTTTGATCCTTTTTTAGCATAAGTTGTTTTTTTTTTTTGTTTTAGCAACAGAATACAAAATAGACAAAAAATTAGTCTTAACCTTGTGCTGTTGGCCAGATTTGGACTAAGGTTCAATTTTGGCTCTTGATCTACAGCAATTTCCTAACTATAGTAAATTCCTAAAGAATGTGCATATTTCTCTTCTCTTTCACTTGTGGGCTTTGTCCAAAGCAAACTTACATCATTCCCCTATATTCTGGATTTCTGGGAAGAGATAACATGAGGATTTTTCTCTCACCTTGCATACATTCATACATAGAGAGAAATTCTGGAGCTGTAAGATTTCTGTTGTCTTACTCCTCGGTAAGCAAAAAACCTTAACCTAAGAAAAATAATCTGTGTGAATGAAACTCCCTAGTCACACCACTGATCTCTAATATTCATTTGTTGAGGATTATGAAAAACTCAGAGAATGTATCTAAAAATTAGAGGCTCCATTTACAAAGAAAATCTACTTTATTTCCTATTTCTGCAATGCTATAGCAATTCAGATAAGGGTATTTCATTAAATCTCCTGTTTATCAACAATCAGCTTATATTTCTGGTTTCAGGTGCAGTTATGAGTACCAGTGTGTTATACAGTTTTTAAGTCATAGATAGACAATGTAGCACTTATCTTCTGAATAGGAGTTTTTATATGAAAATTAAAAATGTGTAAGGCAGTGATTTCTTTACCTGTCACATGAGAATGGGAATAGGCTTAATGAGAAACAAAAGGCTTGCTGTTGAAGATATTGTAGGCTGTTGCTTCCAACACAAAAAGTCCTGGTTTCTCTTTCATGCCACCAACTCTCAGTAATCCAAACAGGTTTCAAGAGGCTCAGAACAGAGATCTTCTTTCATATGGGTGGATTTACTCTGATGATTTTGTTCTTTATTCCAAAGCACTTCTATTATCTTGGAAAGTCTGCAAGGTTTAGCTGAGGGACTCGGTGGAAGAGAACGAATTTTAAATCACAGAAATGAATAAAAAACAACCCTCAGATAAATAAGCATTTGGTCTTTAATTCACAGTTTTGTTCAGCTGCTTAAAATGTCACTGGAGTCATATAGAACTGAATTGTGATGTTCTGAATGAAAAAGCAAGAATATCGTCATCATTTACATGTCCATTCTCACACCTTTAACTTCAAAATGTCACATAATCTGTTGTGGCAAATATATGGTGCCTATGGAAAGAAAAGATTTCTGTTGCATTCCTTTTATACATATATTGAACATACTAATCTGCCTAGGTTAGAGTGGTTAGTTAGGAATTTGTCCTAATTTCACAGAGAATATCTCAGACACTGAACAATATGAAAATATGAAAATATTTTATGACCCCTGAAGCATTTTCCAGTCTTAGAGTACTCTGATTTCTTCCTTTCCCCCATTCATCATTTAAAATAGTTGAACAGGAAAGACAGACAAAGAAAATACAAATAAACCCCAAGTAATGGCTATAAGAAGTTTACAAAGTTGTGAATAATAATTTAATTTATAAAAATCTGAGTCTTTTGCAGATAATTTGGTTGTAGGAAAAAGAATTTTAAGATGACCTTCATAAAGAATCCTGAGTTTTTGACAACAAGCAGAACATTTTCTCAGCTGACAGCAGGAAATCTGATAACTCAGTTTTTGTAGGTAAAATATGGGAGGTACGAATCTTTTTGAAACTGATATGTATTTCTGAACATGTATAACCCAAACTTCAATTTACTGCCAGGGAGTTTCAGATCACAAAACTTTCCAAAAGTTTCCAAAACAAATCTTATAAAAAAATAATAAAAATATATATACACATGCAATCTCTAGATAACTATCTTCCCATTCTTTCCCGCTGTTCATTGCTGCCCTGAAGCAAAACCGAATGGTGAACCAGTCGTGATGGCCACAAACTGAAGGAAAAGAAATCTATGTCTTTCTGTTTGAGTTGCCTCCTGGATTCTGCTTGATGAAAACCACAGACATCAGCCTCAGAGTAGAGCAGAGATGCTGCCATAGTTCACAGGATTACTCAGGGTATTTCCAAAACCTTTTGTTCTTAAATCTGGACATCAGATAGAGCTTCATTAATGGCTACAAAATTACAGTTTGAGGGAGAATCTTATCCTCTTTCTGAAGTGCCTCTGCTGCAGAAGATGCTGAGCTACGCGGGCCATAGCCTTGTGGTCTGTGACCCTCAGCAAAAAGCTCTTTGCTCATCAGAAGATATGAAACATGTCTCCAAAAATATTGAAAGCTAGATCTGTAGCTACAGCTTTGTTCAGGAAAAAAAAAAGAAATCTTTCTATAACCTTTCTTTGTTCATATTATCTCCTTGTTAGGTCTCTTACTCATATAAAGAGAAAAAACAGAAAGAGAAAATCTCTACTATGTGACTCCATGAAAAAGAATAATATGTCTTGAGTTATCTGCTTGTTAAGTTCTTATTAGTCTGTGTTTTTATATACGCATTGAAGTGGCACTTTCCAAGGACTTGTTATGGAGGCAGAAAGTTTTACTACTTCTGACATGAATATATGTGGGGAAATTTTGCTTTGAGAGGAGGCGTGTTCATGGTGACAGCTTGACCACAGTTACAGGGAGCTGAAAACTGAAGAAAGAGAGTGGGGGGGAAAAAAAAAACAACCAAAAAAACCAGAGAACAAAACAGCTAATTTAAAAAATGTTGTGTTGTAACCACATCACTGAGTTATAAAACACAAAATATGATGGAAAAACAGGTTTGAACATACAGTGCGTTGCCCTTTTGCCTAAAGGGTGATTCTAGTGGGATGAAAATTTAGTAATCTGAACTATACCTTACTATAAAAAGAGACTGAGGCTTTAAATAAGCTGTTCTCTTAGTCATCAATTAAAAAATAACCTCTGTGTAAACTAGATGACATCTTTGTTAAATAGGAATATAGTTATAAAACTTGAATCTTGGCAATGGCACTTGAAAAGACACTTTAAACTGTGATCAGAAGTGTGTATGTTCTTACCCTTCTCACTAATAACACTTCTCTTACTGAAGGAATTTATTTTTCTTAAGTGATTTGTACATTTGACATTTTATTCATTTTTGTATGCACTTGAGAGAAATGTGTCCAAAGCAGTTTTAACATTTGTATATTACAAAATTAGCATGAAGTCAAATAAAGTTCTAGTAGGTTACTGGATTTCTAACAGAAGAGATAATAAAGAAAAATAGGAATTTTTAAAATTTTTGTATCTTTCTGTGTATATATGGAAGTACATTTTTTTGGTAATATTTCTCTGAACCCTAAGAAAAATCTTCGTAGAACGACCATTCCCCTGCAGAATGTACAGAGTGATAGAAGTATCGCAGCCTTAATATCCATTATCTTTCTTCTCTACCACATTTTTCTGAAATTTGTTATTTCTTTAAAGTTTTATGAGATTGTATTTTTTATTAATTCAATAAAATAACAGGCAACATACTGCTATACATTGCAGTATATAAACAATATAAAAACAATTAACAATATAGTGTATTATTTAAATTTTAATATTATATAGCATAATTTCAATCTTTTAAATTTTACTTTAATTACTTTTAGATTTTAGTGATAAACAAATGCAATTATTAGAAAGGTTAAAGTCCAAACTTTGGTGCTTTTTCTTGAAAGACATTCTGTCAAGGATAGCAAAGCTTGTCTGTGTCAAAATTCCAGGGTTTCTAAGATACTACAGTGTGATTCATTCTTGTTTGTAGCTCAACATGCAATTCAAAGAAAACATTTCTACCAGAGAAAGGCATCAATACAAGACCTGACTTCAAATCAAGTGCAGACTGTACCCATAGCAGAGCTTCTCGCTCTCTGTCTTTCAATCTTCTTACACCAACACAACATTTCTACAGCTAAAACAGAGGGAATTTTCTCTTTAAATAAGAGAAAATAAAGGGGATGTAGGGAGGTGTAATTGCCAGCACCAAGAGGGTGCCACAGCCTCTGTTGCCAAAGTTTCTGCCTGAGTTTACCCTGTTCGTAAGGGTCCTGTGCAGCAGAAGATGGGCCTGAAGGCCAGACTGTGTGTGCAGCACTTGTTAACTCTCCACTGAATCCCTCACTCCTCTGTGGTCTGACACTGCAGCAGCTCCCATAGCACAGTGTGGAAATACAGTAATTTCACAACTATAGGGCACACCCTTTTGACTAAATTTTTCCCCCAAACCCAGAAGTGTGCCTTATGGTCCGGTGCGCCTTATATGACGGACGAAGTTGCGAAATCTGCCAAACAAGAAGTGTGAGCTGCAATGGGGGGGCAGTGCCGTGGGAGTGCCAAGTCGTGGAGTGGGNGCCACAGCCGCGAGGGGAGGAAGGGAGCTGCCGCTGGCCCCAGCCTGGGCGCGGGCAGAACAAGAAGCCGGGTGGTGCCACCCAGGCACAGGGGCAGGGGGAACGAGAAGTGTGAGCCCGCAACAGCCCCGAGTAGAGCCCACCTGGCGGTGGCATCGGAGCAGGGGCGGCGCGGTCCGGGAAAGCAGCGGCGGCGAAGCCCCTGCGGCCCCGGCAAAGCGGTGACAAGTGGCGCAGCTGTGGGGAAGCAGCAACAAGCGCCACTGCTGCTGGCCGGGGAGAAGCTGGTTGGCTGGGCGGTGGGAGCCGGGAGCCGTGAGCTGTGCCAGTCGGCGCTGGGGGCAGGCGGGAGTGCCGGGGCCTGCTGCATGGGGAGGGCGCCTGGGGCTGTGTTTAAAGGCTACACTGATCTTTGAAAAGTGTTTGCATATTGAGTACCTGCCAGTAATTCATTACTTTGTTGCACGCTGTGTGGCTCCTCGCTGCAAAAAAAAAAGTGCGCCTTATAGTCCGGTGCGCCTTATGTTCGTGAAATTACTGTACCTCAGTTGGATTTAGATCAGGCCCAGAAATTGTGTAAGTTTCTCAGCTTTGCAGAGCTTTGAAGCATGGACCATGCATGAAACATTATTCCCAAAAAATAAGGCAAATTCTGATTTTTCAGAAATAATCATGACTAAAAATAATTTTATTTATTTAACTCCTCTGAAGCTTTCTAATACTTTCTTAAGAGACATTCCTGATTGAAGAGTTTGTGATTCAGAATGAAGTGTTAGGAAAATAGCTTGAGGACATTCAGTTTATTCTTGTCATTCACAAACCCTTCTCAAAAAATCTTTCTATTTGACCAATTTTCACCTAACCATTTCGGTTGAAGAAGTAGTACAAGAACTGTAGTTTTGTCTTTGTAAAAAAAGTTTGTACTTAAAATATTCATCCAGCATCCAAGAAACAATATCCTGTTCACTCTCTATTTTATGGTGTCAGTCTGCATATTTCTTTTCTTGAGCAAGCTTCCTAGCTACCACATGTAAAAAAATGTTCTGGCCTCTACTGTTAACCATGTCCCATTTAGTTTAAATACAGATTAAGGATTGGAATCTGTATGCTTCATTAAGCTTGGTAAATGAACTTTAAAATCTCCAGACATGAGAATTTTTACTACTTTTGTCCAAAGTTATTTCTTGTCACTAAAGTGCAACCACTCTTGGGACAAGTTGGGATTGTTATGTTTCTGTAGTCAGTATCTCAGAATAAATTTGGGGTCTTTATATGACAAAAGATAGAGTTCAAAATTTTATCAAGCAGTAGAAGGGGCATTTCTGTAAAAGTTCTTTATATTTTCCTTCCTCCCTTCCCTCTTCTCCTCTAATATCCAATTGTTAAGCAGAAAAATTGAGTTCAATGGCTGAAAAAAAGAAATCAATCAATTGCAAAATCAGTTTACACGTCTTTAGACCTGTTTTTCAAATTATGAAATCAAGATTGGAAATCCAAGTTGATAAACATTACACAAGCACAAAAATGCATATTCTTTTCCCAAGTCATGTTTTCTGTTTTTTGTTGAGCTGTGGAAGAAAGATTATGTAAGCATGAGGAGATTTCCCCCATATATCTCTGTTTGCATAAAATGGGAAATTAAAACATGGTTTTGGTTACTGTACACATAATACATACTGTACACCATAATCTTTTCCCCACAATGACAGGCTTATGAACATCAGAAGGGAAAAAGTGAAACCAGTACAGTTCCCCCAGGATCCTCATCTCTGAGGTTCTCAAAGGAGCTCAGGACTCTCTGAGACTCAAAGGATGAAGGTCTTGGAACAACTTTGATATTTCTGGGCCTTTGAAATGTTGGGCAGTGGCTAGGGGGCCATTCTACATCAATGAGAAATGGCTTTGACCTGACGTGGACTCCAACTTTCTTCTTTTTATAGTTTTCTGCATACTTACACTTTTCAATGTTTAATGCATGATATATAGCTTGAGATGTTGAAAGTCTGTCAAATAACATTTTTATTTCAGATATGAATACTTCGTCAACTGTAGATCTCTTATGTGAGAATTTATTGTTTCCTTCAGTTTTATGCTATGTGGTTTTTACCACATTTTCTATTTGTGCTCTGCACTGACAACCTGATTTTGTGTCCCCATTAATTTGGAATGCACTAAAGTCCGTAGGTCTGAAGTTGTGTCCGGAGTAAATATTTCATAAAGTTGTAGTTTTAACTGATATAAATACTGAGGACAACTCTTTCCTTCTACTTTACCTCCTAACACAAACCAACTGATTACTGATTATGTCAGGTCTGAAATGACCTTTTTAGAGTATTGCTTTGAGGTCTTAGGTGGGGATTTTTTGTAATTTCTTTCTTTAATTCCTAACACTTAGTCCAATAAAGAAACTTTGCCAATAAATGTAAGAGCCTCTTTTATAAATGAAAAGTATTTTAACTTTTTTCCCCCTGAGGTATCATTATAATAAAATATTGTTCAGACACTTAATTTAAAGTGAAGAATAGAATAGACAATAGTTTATGGAATTCTATAAAGCACTTTAAATAGATGATTTTGAATGGTCTATCCAGTTCTTAAAATATTATTTGTAGACTTTTTTTTTTAGAATCAGTTTTTCAAGCAGTAATTATCTTAGAGTACTTTAAAGTTAGTTCAGTTTACCAGTACAAAACCTTTATACAAAAACCTTGCAAATTTGAATTGACTGCTTTTAAAAGGGACATTTACTATAACAAATGCAATAATGTAAAATATGTATACAGCATTTCAGAATTCTATGAAACTATTCAGACACCCTTTTTCTTCCTAATCTAATTATTACCAAAATAATTATTATTAAATAATTTTTATTAAAAATTATGAAACTAGCTTTTCTCACTCGTCTGTAATGAAATGATTTAGCGCTATTTACAAAAAAAAGTAAAGTTTTCTGGAGAGAGTAACGTCCATAAACATTGTTCAGATAGACAGGCAAAGACCTGTTCTTCTGAACATTCCTAAAAAACTTTTTGACCACATCATGACCTAAAGAAGAATAATGAGATTTTTCTTAGAGACTACACAACTATATTACAAGTTTTGTAAATTTTCCCAGAAGAGAAAGAAATAACAGATGCTTTCAGTCATCCCTAAGGACTCTGATGCAAAGGAAAATTTCCTTTCCCAAATATGTTAGCACACAGTTGCATTCACATAACACTTACTGACTCCAGTGCTATTTCAATATTTTGTTTATTTTAAGTTCATTTTTGCCACTATAATTATGACCTTACATTTACATTTTTAATACATTTTTAATAGAAATAGAGATAGAAATAGAATAGAATTTAAAAACAAGAAAGAAGTGCTAAGATCTATTACAGTGATTTGACATTAAGTGACGTTAAAACTATGGCAAAACCAAGATGGAAAGACAAACTTTAGAGAGATAAGGGACTGATTAGATCAGTCAATGTATTTAAATATATTTATTTCATCAAAGAAAGTAGAGAGCTGAGCTGATTGCATTGGATAATATGGTCATCAGAGGAAAATATGGAAAATAGAGTAATCTATGTAAGAAAAATATCCTAGTATCATTGTCCAGGATCTAAGAATAGGGGAATTAAATTCATAAAAGCATATATATATGTATGAACATCTATCAAGGATGTTGCTACCACTAAATATGTTAGGAGAGATGGAAATTAATTCTATATTTCTTGGCATTTCAACTTTAAATTATAATTCTCTGGATTGAAGGTGAACAGTACACTTTTACTTGGGCCGAAATTCTACATTCAAAACAGCAATCAACATACTTAATTTAAAGTTCCTGACTGGCTGGTGAACACTTCCAGTACACAATCCTGGCTTTCTGTCTGGTCTTCCTTTAGAAAGGAAAAGTCATTCCTTTAGACATCTTTCACTGCAGGTTTTGGAATAACCTTTTCTTCTTCTAAGTGGTCAGAAATCTTGGCTATATTTTTACATGCAGCTTTTTTCTATATATCAGAAAATTATTCAAGTATTGAAATACGATTTTCTACCTAATTAAAACCTAAGATACAGAATCATTTAGGCAGAAAAAATCCGTAAGAGCATTGAATCCAGCTATGAACCTAGCCAAATTAACCACTAAACAATGTACCTAAACACTTTACTTAAACATCTTTTAAACACGCTCAGCTGTTTTCCTGCAGAGTGTGTTCCAGAGTTGATAACCCTTTTGGTGTAGAAATTTTTCCTAATTAGCAGTAGAAAATCTCCCAGCCACAGCTTCAGGCTATTTCCTCTTGTCCTGTCACTTGTTACCAGGAAGGAAACACTAAATCCCATCTTGTTAAGACCTCCTTTCAGGTAGTTCTAGAGTGTGGTGAGGTCATGTGTATTTGTAAATTTATGTGTATAATATGGACACAAAATCGACTCATATGAATACGAACATGAATATGAAAAATATTTTTTCAATAGTCTTTCCACAAAAGTCTGTGGAAAGTAGTTCAAAAGTCATTGTTATTCTTTACTAGTTTTGAAACTCTGTTTAATGAAAATTTTTAATTACTGGAAAAAAACATGCCATGTTATTTGGCATGGATGTAATTTTATCATTTATGCATTAAATGAGAAAAGTATATTTATAAAAGAGGTTGATATAAGTGAAGATGCAGTTATGAGCCAATAGTAATCATTTATTATTTCAATACATAAGACCATTGGCTGGTGGGATGAATTTTGAAAACAACCAAGAGTCTGACTTTTGTTGAGGCCAATGTACACATCTATTCAGGTATTTGAGGAAGTAGCCCAGGACTGAATATTCTATTTAGCTGCCAAGATTCATCCCATTAAGAAATTAACTATCGACAATGATAAATTCTGTGGTGTTTTTCTAACTTCTAAAGATTTTCTAGATCTTTATTCTTTCTAGAATAAAATACCATTAGTAAATTTTTTCATTAAATTTTCTTGGCTGGTTTTCCTGGCAACTTATTATTTGGGATATAAAATGCCTTACTTACAAACCTCTGAAAAAATATCACACAAATAATTTCTGGAACAAATAACTTACAAATAAAGTTTGAGTTGAAAGAAAATTAAAATTCTGATTTATGGCACTCTTTCAAAGCTGCGAAAAGCTTACTGACTGCAATCTAAGAAAATAGTTGGACAAAAATGCTAGTTTTCAGTATGCTATGTTTTTCATGTGTTTTATTCAATGACCTTTGAAGATCTCTGAAAATCTGATGCTTCTTTTTACTGGGGAGGGTTCAAAGCTTGGATACTCTAAAGGAAGTGTGTCATCCAAGATCATCACAGGTTTGTAGAAGATAATAAGTCAATTTCTCATGGCTTGGTACTTTATGTTACGGCTGAGTCCTAACATAAAACTTCTCTGCTCTCGTTTTCAAACTTGTCAGTAACTTATCTGCTGTTAGTGCCATCACGAAGCCTGACAGTAATGTTGTTGGTTAGTTATTTTAAGATTTATAGTCCCACAAAATTATTTACCCAACATTTTGAATCTCATTTATGCTCAGTAATTTATACTTTCATATTGCTAATATATCCTAATTCCCTTTTCTGTTTCCTGTTCCTGTTCCCTTTAACATTGTTTGCAAATCTAAAGGAAGTGTTCTTTATCTGTTTCCTCAGACAATTAAAGAGTATGCTAAATAATATGGGGTTTGTTGCACTCTCCTTGCATTCTGTATTCCACATCCCAGGTCTAGTAGCTCATAAAAAGTAAGTATTGCAACTTTTCTCTTTATTCCTCTTCACGTGTTTCAGTTTTCAGGTAAGTGCTTCTATACGCAAGGGAATATGATTGATTATACTGATAAAAGTTCTCGACAAACTATCAAATGCCATGGTAAAATCTAGGGTGAGGAAACAAGTTGTTCTACCATAACTTACAAGTAGGTAAGGGAAAGAATTTGTTTTACCACTACTTAATTCATAGGTGACTACTTTAAAACCAATGAATACTCAAAAACAGCAATATTTGCATTGCCATTGCTCAAATATATTAGATTTCCACAAGTCAAGTTTCCTAAGTATGTTTTCTTTTGCACATAACTACTGAACAGTCTTTGTTGGACATATAAGAGCAATTTGTTGCAAAAAAAGACTATGCAAATTCAGCTCCTTCAAGGAGAATGTATATTTAAAATTACTTTTGTATAATATCTAAGATGCCACATTCACCTGTTTGCTCAATTTTCAATTTTTTCAGCAGTATAAGTATTAATTATTTTGGATGTAAAAATTGTTTAGTTCTACTTTGTACAAGAAAAGACAGATTTAAAATGGTGTGTGACTGTGGCACTAGGTGGAGCTATCTCTTTGAAATGAGTTAACTATTGGCAATTCAACTTCTCTTCCATGTGTATTGTACTGCAAATTAACATATAAGGGACAAAGAAAAAAAAAAGGGAAAAATAATAAAGAGAAAGAAAAACAAGAGATGAAGCTAAAGAAGCAATATAATTATTTAAATCATTATGAAAATCAGTCCAGAATAATTTCAAATTAAAATATTCTTTTAACACACTGAAATCTTTTTCCACGGTGATAATTTTTATTGAATATTACTGAGAACTTAAGGTCTGAAAAGCTTTGGTAGTCTAAGTAAAATGAGATTAGCTAGCACCCAGTTGTTTTGCTACAACTACTGTAGTAGCAATACATAATATAGTTATCATTCTTCTGCTAACCACAGGGGTAGAGCAACTAGATTTTTTTAGTTCATATTTTGACATATGTGCCTCTATCCTGAAGCTACTGCTCCTTGGAAGCTAACAACTCAGTATCTAACCTTTACTTCATGCACTAAGTCGAAATTATTTGGTTTTCAGAACATTTGATGTGTAAACACATAATCAAAATCTGGTTGCAATTAGAACCAAAATCTGTGAGTATTTTTGGATGGGACTTTTCTTGCAAGAGATTACTAAAATGTGTTAATAAAAAGTAATTAAGAATAATTCTTTGCAATAAAGTTCAAAACAAGTTCTGTGGATTATGGAGCCTCAAAAGGAATGACTTAGTGAGACTTGTGCAAAATTCCAAAATTTTTGGAGGGATGTTTCAGTTTTACCATATTGTCAGAAGCATAAGAACATAAACAAGAAAGCTGGCTAAGAAACAAAAAGTAAGCACACATAGGAAGATTAGCTTTCCCATGGATTACACAACTTCTCTTTTTTTTTTGCTTTTTTCTTTTTTGAGCTTCCAAAATAGGCTTTCCACAAGCTGTGCCAGATGTCTTTCTCCAGTACTACATCACCACTTTTTGAATACACTAAATAGGGAGACTATTCTTGGCTAACACTTAATGCTATGGTCTTTTTCAAAACAAAGAGAAAAGATAAGGAAATCTGCAGCTCATTTCTTTACATTCTAGCAGATTTCCAAAGTTCCCAAGTTTCCAGTTTCCAAAGTGTGTGGCTAGATTGTCAAACACTAAGGTGTACCATGTAGTGAAATGGCCTGATTTTTTTTGAAATGTCTAAATATATGTGCTGTGCATCTTCCCCATACTGTGAGCAAATTCCCCATCTCATTAATCCATTTGGAATTGGGAAGCATTTTGTTGTGACTCTCTATTTCATTTTTCATCTTTGTGGTTATTGTGTAAGTAAAACAAAAGAACTGAAAGCACTCTTTCATCCACTAGTAACCAGAAAAAATGCACATGAGCCAGCAATGTACAGTTGCAGCCTAAAAATGCTATCATACCCCACGCTGTATAGAAGGAAGTGCAGTCAGCAGATCGAGTGAGATGATTCTTCTCTGCTCTCATGAGATGTCACCCGGACTGCTGTGTCCAGATACAAGTACAAGAAAATACGCACCTGTTGGAGCTGGTCCAGAAGAGCGGCACAAATGGTAAGAAGGATTGAGCATCTCTGCAGTGAAGAAAGACTGAGAGATCTGGGGTTGCTCAGCTGGAGAAGAGAAGCTTCTGACAACTTATCTGGTTTTTGAATATGTAAAAGGGGGTTTATATAAGTAAGATGGAAAAAAACTTTTTACCAGCATCTGCTGCAACAGTGTGAGGGGCAAAGAGTTTCAAACTGAAAGGTTGAAAATTTAGGTTTGATGTAAGGAAGAGATTCTTTACTATGAGGGTGATGAGACACTGAAACAGGTTTCCCAGAGGAGCTGGGATGCCGCATTACTGGAAATGTTCAATGTTATGCTGGGAGACAGGAATGACAGAGTTGAACTGGGTAATCTTTAAAGGTCCCTTCCAACCCAAACCATTCAGTGATTCTATCATTCTAAGTACCTGAGTTTGTAATTTTGTTGTGAAGGCAATCCATCATGGGCATATGATACATCTTGGTCCACACAACAGGATTACTAGGCATTTAAACCAGTGTTCCTTGGGAAAGATGAGAGGCGACTCTGAATGAATAGACTTGGTGAACATGCCTCAAAAGTCCATTTAATCTGTATTAATATATTTGCACAGCATGTTAACTTCTAAAATCAGAACATAACAAAGCTTAGTTTATCTGAACAGCATAGATTTTAGCTAAGATAATAATAAAAAACAGACTAAGAATAGATATGTCTTTCTTCTATTCACCATACTAAAAAAACCCTTATCTTTTCTTTAACACAACTTTCATACAATTCTCACGAAAGAAAATAAACACTAATAGTATAAAAATAACAATGTCAACAATTGCAGACATTTTTGTCCTGTCTAATCATTATCTAATATATATGTTTTAGGCTTCTGAAAAATCTCAGAGGCAATAGACTGTAAAATTTTCAGTGCTGCCCTTCACAACACGATGTTCTAGCCAGTGATTAAGGACTCTAATTTCTTATGTTTCAGAGTAAAAAAAAAAAAAGATTGGAACATTTATATAAGAAAAAACTGCACAGAGTTTGATAGAGCATGTTTTGAACATTCAAAACCTTCATGGCTATGGAAATCATGAAGTTATTTCTAGAGTACACGATTCACTTCTCTGTCATATGCCAGTATGAGACAGAGGAAGACTCTCCATTTTGCTTCCAAATAAATTATGGCTAGGCATGTTACTTGGAAAAATCAGAACAAATTCTAAACAAATGCTGTAATTTGTTAATAATGAACAAGGAGAGAAATTTTAATGACCCAATGAAAAAATTGTAATTTCACAAAAAAAAATTAGTACCTGAATTCTGTGTTTCATATATAGTCTTTTTTTATTTGAATACTCATGAATAGAAATTATTAAACAACTTTGTAAGCTTAATATTAAAAATTATTCACGCCCCTGACGGTTCTATTGAAAGCATAATGCATACTACTAAAACAGTCCTGCATATATACACTGATTGCATTTATTTGCATTTGTCTGGGCTGTTAAAGATGATTTGAAACTACAATAGAAAGTGATTTTAGGGACTGCTCTATGTGCTTCAGTTTCAGGAGAGATCTTGATTTTTGTTAGCACTTGTTAGCAGATTCTTGGAAGATAGCCTATTGCACGTTGAAAGGGAAAAAAAAGAAAGGCGGTTAGGGAAAGCTCAGCTTTACTGGAAAACAGATGAAAGCAGTCTTCTATTTTGCAAATACACAGTATTTTCTGAGAGCAATGAATAGCTCTCAGAAAACATTTTTGAGAGTGCAAAAAGGTTTATATATATATTTTTTTTTTATTGCTATGACATTAACATAACAAGATTTAAACACTGGAAGTAGGTTAACAGGATTAACATTTAGTTTAGGTGATTAACAGCCTATTTGCAGAGCAGTCTTATTTCTGGTATGTGAGAAAAAATAAAAGTATAATGAAGTCATGCATGAAACTGTTTCTCCTTGAGGAACTGATTTTTCATTAACCATTTAAATAGTAAGTGATGATTAAAATACAGTGCAATTCACTCAAAATTCAATTTATTGGGTTCCATTAGATTTATATTCAGAAATTAAATTGGTTGCAGAGATCAGCATGGTTATCCCATTGTCTGGCACCAGATAAAAATCTGAGTACTGGTGAGATTTCTTTGGTTCGAATTCAAAACTGAAATGAATGAGTGCTACTTGCCAAAACTTTGTCACAAGAACCATAAATCAGTCTTGTAGTTAAAGTCTGTTCAGAGTATTTGCTAGGATTTTTCTGTAATCAATACAGGTTTAGATACGTAAAATATGAAATCTTATGTGTAAGTAAAATACAAAATGGGGACACCAGATGAAGTAATGTAACTGTTATTAACTTTAATTGGGATAGAGATGTGCAGCATATACTGAAAGTAGCAAAGGAGAAACAGCATGAAAATAATTAGCACTATTTTAAAATAGGTGATTTTTTCCCTTGAACATTTCCATGAATTTCCTTCCCTGCAGTGCTTATGCCATTTATTTCCTCACAGATCTCTTACAATGCATACCATAGGGATATGAAAGAATTCCTAGTGGTGCACTGAAACATTTGGTTTTGTACTTTCCTTACCAACTTGAATGAAACAGAATTTTACTTTTTTGCCTCATCCACTTCTTAAAAATATAGGTTTCAAATTGTTTCTAGATTATCTGCATCTTCTTTGGGTTTTTTTAATAAATTTTGGTCTGCACTGCTTTTTATAATTTAGTGTGATACCGTTCCCTTTATAAAAAAGAATTAGTCTGCTAAATAGGTCCTAAAAAATTATATCCCATCTTTCCCCCAAGAACTATATTTTAATTGTCTTGAATATCTGTGAATGTCTAGAACTATAAATGAACAAAAGCCAGATAGGTTAGTTACTAAGTGTTCCAACACTTTTTAAAAACTTGTTTTTCCTTTGCTTCCCAGATATTCTTTTAAAGAGCTATACCAGTACAAAGAGCAGCAATTAGTGGTCTTTTCATCCTGGAACTGAGGGTATTGCTTAGTTTCTAGACACAAAACTAGCTTTCCATTAAGAAAATAGAAGGTTGAAGCAGATTGAAATGGCTGAAATAAAAGATTTGTGAGTGAAGCTGGTCAAACTTTTATTATATATTTAAAATTTATGTAAATCCATGGTGGAGTAGGCAAAGTGCAGGTTACTGATCTCCATAACTGACATGTTTTCAGATAACAATCCCATGGGTTCATTACAGGCTAGTTAGTCAGTACCTGGAGCAAGTTTCACAGCTGCCATTAAGTATTTCTGTCAATTTACAAGTGTAAAGTCCAGGAGATTGAAAAAGGAAAGAAAGGATGGGATGGATGTGCCAAATTTTGGCAGCTCTCTTAAGCAGACAGATGTCGTGCAAGAGATGTCTGCGCTGAATGTGAGAACAGTTGATGTCACCTGTGTTTATCTTCTATGACAGAAAGGGAAATCTGGGGACAGAAGGAAATATTTAGAAAGTCTAACCTAGTATTCCTTGTAGAAGTATAATGCAGAAATTTTTGATTTTATCTTCTGGTTATGCCCAAGATTTTTTTTCAGTATGACATTTGTGTATAAACATGGAATGTCCTATATTTATCTTTTCTGTCCCTTCACATGTGCAAGGATATATACCCTCAACTGCCTAGTCAGCAAGTACAAGAACCCATCTCTTTTCAATTTTCCTCATCATATTTTCTTGACTTTAAATCATCTCTGATCACACCATTATTCCTTGTCGTCTTGTATGAACTTAGGATTTTTATTGAACCATAACTTTCTTTAACTGTTGTATCCACAACTTCCTGTACTGCTCCAGAGGAGGCCTTTCCATCACTAAACAGAAGAAAAGATTTATGCCATGTCTCATAGTGAATCTAGTTTAAGTGACCCACTGTGAGAATTGCCTTTTTCACCATGATATGGTATGTACAAGCTTTAAACAGTTATCAGGCAATCCCTGCTCCAAGACACAGCCCTTAACAGGACTACTCAGTAACCATGTGTTGAACACCGTCTAAGAGTGTTTGAACACTATTTTCCAGTGATTTCCCACTTTTTACAGGCTCCTTTTAGTAAATTCCCATTTTTATAATAGCTTCTGGGTATTTGACATAGGGCAGACTCTAAATATTTACTGGAGTCTGAATATTTAAGCAATCCTAAGTCAAATTAGCTTGCCAAAGAAGGAAATCAGATTGGTTTGATATGAGTTGCTCTTTAAAATCCATTTCAACTATTTCCTATATGACTACACTCTAGATATTTGTCTATAATATGCTTATTATTTGTTCATATATTGTCAGAAAAATGTAGGTTTGCAATTCTAGTGCTATTCACTGTCTCTCAAAGGTAGACATGTCAGGATAGGTTGCAGTCTAAGTTGTACCTAAATAAAACACTGAATTTTGTTGTATATCTTGAGGGGTACCCAGCTTGCCTATTATTTAGCTTGGAAGCTTTCAGCATCTAAATTTAGGCACATTTACATCCTCATAAATGCCTTGAGTCCCATGTAATCTAAATTTCTTGTCAAAACCACCTGAATCTTGTTGGAAATCTGTTGCCTTTGTTGCTGGAAAATTTTTCACTTCCCTTTGAATTTTCACTACTGTCATTAAATCTGTCCTAGAGCTTGCACTCAGATGTTATGAGAGCATGACAAGGATTTCTATGCCTAGTTCTCTTCCATTTCATGTCTTTTTTTTTTTACTTTGTTCTTAATTTTAAAATGTTACTCCGGCAAATCCTTTCCACCATACATGAATATTTCATTCAATTTGTCAGACATCTAAAACTGGTCAGGTGAAGAGCCCCTGCAAACCTTTCTCTGTAAGAGATTCCTGTAATGACTCATTCATATGTAAATATCCACACTGGAGATGCTCCAGGTTAATTGTGATCAATATCTCTCTTACTTACTGGAGAGAAATGCAGAGATGGCTACAAAAAAGAGATTGCTAAAGACAAACACTCCAGTTCCCCACATTTGGAATAGCACTTGCTTTATCTGCACAATTTTTTCATCCAACCTTTTCTGGTTTTGTTTGTTTGTTTGTTTTAATTTTATTTCTGAAAATGTATATTACCATGACAATAGGAAATTATATGGAAAAAAGAGCAAGTACCTGATTCAGGAAAGTATATATTATGTTTTATATATTATGAATATTTTATAAAATTCAAACAAATGTTTACGTGGTCTGTGACCTTCATGGAACTTGCAAGAGCTTTATAGTTCCTCGTTGTCTTAAAGATCTTTAACTCCAACATTTAATTGTTCCATGGGACCTTATGAGATATATCTTCAGATCCTGAGGGAACTGACAGATGAAGTGTCTAAGCCACTATGCATCATATTTGGGAAGTCATGTCAGCCTTGTAAAGTTCCTACTGACTGGAAAAGGGAAACATAACACCCATTTTTGCAAAGAATAAAAGAAAGACCCAGGGAACTCCAGACCAGTCAGTCTCACCTCTGTACCCATCAAGATCATGGATCAGATTGTCCTGGAACCTGGGCTAAGGCACATAGAGAATAAAAGGGTTGTTGGTGGCAGCCCACACTGCTTGATTAAGGGGAAATTGTACCTGACAAAAAGCTTGTGCCAAGCTCCTGACATTGTCTCACACAATATCATTGTCTCTAAGCTGGAGATACAATGGTTTTGATGGGTAAATCCCTTTGTGGATAAAAAATTGGCTGAATTTCACACTCATAGTTTCTGGCTAGATGTTGGAGACTAGTCATGTGTGGTGTTCAACACTAATCAAGGGACATTTACAAGAAAAAACAAATTATGCCTATTATTTAGAAGAGAAAAACAAGAATTTAGTTCCAGGGAATAGTCCTTCAGGGTTACCGTGGCTTTGCAAATATTAGAGATGCATAAGTCCCAATACCTTCAAAGACGGGCAGAATAAATTCATAGAAGAAAAACTCAGTGAGGACTACTGAATTCATAGAGAGCTGCAGATGACCAGAAGCACTGAACTGTAAATGGTCACAGATCACAGACAGAAGTATCACTTAGCCATGCTCTGTTACTTTTTCTGAGCTATGTCCTTTGTTTGCAGTTAAAGACAAAGAAATTTGGCTAGCAAGATGGCTGTTCATCTCAGTGGGACTTTCCTACTTCTCTTGGCTTTAATATTCCTTTGTGTTCAACACTTAATTTTTGGTAGCTGTAGAAACTCTGTTAAACATGTTAGATCTCAATCTAAATCAGATCTAAGCCCAAGACTAGAATAAGATTTTCATTTTGGGAACAAGTAGCAATTTTTTTCTCCATTGTATTTGAATTATATCTTAATATATCTAACATATAACTGAATAGCATAATTTCAATAAAGATCTAAAAACAGGGATGGGAGAAATAAGGTCATTATTTTTAAAATAACTCCAATAAAGAAAAGGTTTAATTAATTTTCCAATTAACCTTGCCTTTTAAACATTCACTGTTTCAAATCTGAAGAAAGTAAAAATCTTTTTTATCTTAAAATCCAAACTAATGCTTGGAGAAATACTTTTTGGGGAGCATAACTTTTCCAATAACTCTTCTTTTTTGGAATTGAAGAGGTAGATATTCAGTATTTCATTCAGCTCCTTACTTTTTCCATTTTAACTGACTTAACCTAATGTACTACATGAAGCATAGCAGAAAAAATGTGAGTAGTATTAGGAGTACTCTTAAAACTACTCACCATTATCTGTAATTTAGAGGCATTATCAGTTGATAGTTGAAAACTGACATGTTTTTTGTAATGTTTGTTTGTAATGTTGTTGTTCCTAGCCCAGATTTAAAGCTGTGATTAGCATGCTATACAAATCAGAACAAAATATTGTCATTGATTTCCCACAGGTCACAGAACGTGTCCATTAATGAGTATTTTCAGGATGTAATCTCAAGGATTGAAAAGAAAAAAAAAAGGTATATCCTTGCCTAAAGATGAATTGCTTTTACATTCAGGTCTGGACACAGCACAAATACTGTGTAAGTTGGTACATATGTCTCTATAACATTGTTCTGGACAGACTACAGTTTATGCCTACCCCATGCTCTTGTTGAACTCCAAGCATGTCCATGTGGCTTTGCATCTGCATACAAACCTCTCCTAGAACTCTTTTCTGCTTGCCACAGATCAAATCCAGATTTTCACTCCTTACAATGAATGTGCAAAACCCCTTATTTTAACTTGTAGCATACTCATTAAATGCTCAAAAAGAAAATAGCATTTAATACTCTTCAATTCAAACCATACAACAAGTAGGTTCACTCAATGCTGAAGTGGTCATTGAGAGCCCTGGCTTAAAGGAGATATCGTTTCTCAGTAATGCCCTGAGCCCCTTATAGCTACTGTAATAAGCAGTCTACTCCTTTTCTACTAGACTAAAAATTCACTACACCTGACATTACAGAATTTTTTAGGAAAGTCTGTCAGATATGTACTGCAGTTTAATATGAGAAAAAAGCACAGCATGATTTAAGGAAACGTTTGTATCCATCACTCTCAGTTTATGCATTAATTTTAAAGCCATGTTTATAGTGTATTGAGAATCTTGCTTGAGCAAAGCCCACAGGTCATGTCATGTTAAAAAGCAAAAATGATTCAAATAAATAAGATTTAAAAAATTTAAAAATTTGATTGTATAACTTTATATTTGCTTTTGTGCTTCTATTCTTCATATGCAAGCCATACACGTGCTGAATGTTTGAAAAATTCATACTCTCTTTGAGTATGTTTATTTTTCATAGAATTGTAGTATCATAAAAGAGTTTAAGTTTGAAGGGGCTTCTCAAGGTCAGCTAGTCCAACACCCTTGCAATGTACAGGGTCATCTTCAGCTACATCATGCTACTTAGAGCCACATCCAACCTAAACTTGGATGTTTTCTACCACCTCTTTAACCTGTTCAAGTGCCTACTATCACCATTGTGAAATATTTCTTCCTTATATCTTGTCTGAATCACCCTCTTTCAATTTAAAACAATTATTACTTTTGTCCTGTTATTATATGCCCTTGCAAATAGTCTCTGTTCATGTTTCTCGTAGGCTCCCTTCATGTGGAAAGCCACAATTAAGTCACTACAAAGTCTCTTCTCCAGGCTGAACAATCCCAATTTTGCCAGCCTTTCCTCACAGGAGGAGTGTTCCATCCTTCTAGTGTTTTGGTCTTGTCCTCTGGACTCATTCCAACAGGCCCATGTCCTTCCTGTGCTGGGGATGTCCTGCAGAGGACATGTCCTTCAGAGCTGGATGCAGAATTGCAGGTGAGGTCTCACAAGAGAGGAGAAGAGGGGTAGAATCCCCTTCCTTGTCCTGCTGTCTACACTGCTTTTGATGCAGGCCAGGATACAACTGGCTTTTGAGCTGCAAGTTCTCTCTGTTAGGTCATGTCCAGCCTCTCCTCCACCACCACCCTTCATTGAAGGGCTGTTCTTAACCCACTCATTCCCCAACCTAGTGTGATACTGAGGGTTGCTCTGACCCTGTTGCAGCACATTATACTTGACCTTGTTAAATCTCATGAGGTTCCCATGGACCCACTTCTGGAGCTTGTTCAGGTTCATCTGTTCCTCAGATGTGTCAGTTGGCTTGGTGTCATGTACAAACTTGCTGAAGGTGCAATCGATCCCACTAGATGGGATTAATGAAGACATTGAACTGGTGGTCCCAATACTAGCCCTTGAGGAACACCACTTGTCACTGATCTCTACCTGGACCTTGGGGAGTCCACCACTACCCTTTGGATGTGACCATTCAAGCAATGGAACCACAAAATCTGACAGAATTTTGAGCTTTGTCTGTTGAGAGTATAGTAATAACTCCCTCTTTAAATAACTTTTGCAAACCTGACTCTTGCAAGAAGTAATCATTTGTATACTTCATAATTGTGACATTTTCCGAAGTCTTTTTAATGCCTTCTTCCCTGGGGTGTCTTTAATAGTATTATTGAAATGTGTAACTAATATTCAGATATCTGATGCTAAGAACACTCAGAAAAATATATGAAAAGCAAAAATATTAATACTTTTCTATCTTGCATCATAAATTTTATATCATCTCTATCTTCCCTGGAAGCTGCATGAGAAGTTTTGAAAAGGAAATAAGTGGCAAAAGAAAATCTTGATTATGACAAAGAAAGTTTCATTGAGTTAAACTTCAGCATGGTTGCAGATTATATTGCTTGATAGTTTCTTCCAGGTACACTCGAGATTTATAATATGTTTTATTAAAAGAGTAGAAGTAGGTGTGATTCCCTCCTCAGGAATTGTCACTTAATATTTCTATTACATTTGTCACAGTTCAGGTGTTTTGATGCAACTGGAATATAAAAAGGAGACAGCCATAAACTTGATTGTAAATTATTGAGTCTTGAACACGAATGAATACTTGACTCATGCGGGATGTTAGCTGCAGATACACAACAGTGTAAACATTTTCTAAATAGCAACCCAGCTCAGATTTACTATTTATTGAAGATGATAGGGAAATATTGAAGCTGTCATAGTTCATAATTCCTAAAACAAAAAAATAAAACCAGAAGTAAAACGGTGTACATTGACTGACACCCATCACCCCCTTTCCAAATTTAATATTTTAGAGCAATTTTGTGGTTGCTAAGTCCAATATATGTATTTCTTATTGGCATTGATGGTTTTATTGCAACATCATAATTTTATCCTCTATTTTATTTCTCAGTAGCTTGTTTAAGACAAAGTATATTTTTTATTTGAAGTCACTCATGACCATCTCTTCTATTTAACCTTCTTCTCTCTGTGCTAACAACAAAAGTGAGAGAAAAACTGAGTCTACTGAAGAAAGTAAGCACAGAAATTTGAAAGAAGGTTCTGGGATGAAGTGAAATGATTCAAGAAGCTCACCCAATAATTTTCTGCTGATCAAGCAGGTGACAGTAGGATCCCAATCTTGGTTTGTTCTTAAATGGAGTAGAAGAGCAGTAGCAACAATAATATGACAGTCATGCTAGCAGTACAGTAATTTCACAATTACAAGCCGTACCATTTTGACTAAAATTTTGCTCCCACCCTGGAAATGCGGCTTACATTCAGGGGTGGCTAATATGTGAATAATTTTCTGACATTTACAACCCCGGAAGTGCCAGCCAGGGTGTCAAGCCCAGCATCCGTCAATAAAACCTGGCTTTACGCGATTGTTACAAATTGGTTACTCTGTTTTGCAGCGGGAGCAGGGGGGGTGGCTCCTTCTCCTCCTGTCACCGCCGCCATGGGTGCCGGCGGGCTCTGTGCCCCCCTGCCACCGTGGGGCAGTGCCAGGCTGAGGTGAGTGAGCCCAGCGGCCGCAGCGACCAGCCCCAAGCGGCCCCACTGAGTGGCAGTGCTGAGCTGGGCCACCTGGCCCTGTTGGCAGCCCTGAGCACGCCAAGCCCTCACAGCCCAAGCCAAGCCAGTAAATCCCCCGATCCCATGAGTCTGTTACTAATTGGAAACTTTGTTGCACACAGGTCCTCGTTGTGAACGACAGAGTGGCTTAATAATCAGGTGCGGCTTGTGTATGGACAAAGAACGAAATGTTGCTGACACCCGGAGATGCGGCTTATAGTCAGTGCGGCTTGTAATCGTGAAATTACTGTACTTGCCACAGCATTGTATTTGCTAGTGTACATGATTTAAGAATCACATATGGAAGAAAAGGAATTAATCTGATGTTATTATATTAACACCAGCTGATAACCTACAGGCAAATTCAGTTCTCATTAGATTTTGTTGGAGAAAAAATTAGTAGAATGTAAATAAAGTTGTGAGCACTGTGAGAATTTAGCCTGATCTACACAATATAGACTACAGGTTTTCTCATTGGTTCTTGTTCTGAGTTAGACCATACCTTCTGAAGAACACACTACTTCAAGTAAAATATTTATAACATTGGACGACCTATCACAATCCATATTAAGTTGTTCAAAAGCTAAATTATTCTCATATTTATTCCTTGGTTCATGTTTAAAATTATTTGGTTTTAGTTATCTGCCATTAGATGCCATGAAATTGTTTGCTATTGAAGAATGTAAAATTTCTAAAAGAGGGATTAGTAGGGAGAAATATAGTTTTATGAGTTCATTTGCAGGTCTATCACTGTAAAATCACAATATCATTTTTTTTTTCTTCAGCATTCTCTTACTCTATAAAACATGAGCTAAATACAAAAAGAAAATTTATAGTTCTTCTTACAGATAATATACAGACCTCAGAAGCAAAAATTCTTTTGTATACCTTGTTTACCTACTTCAAAGTAAAATAAGTTTTCAGCTAATCCTTAGGGTAACCTATCACAAAATAATAGATCTTACACAAATTGATTAGAAAATATTACCTTTCCATAAGCATTGTAATTTTAGGCTTTATGTCAAGAGTGGAAACTACTTCATCAAAAATATTTCAACAACTTTTCTGTGAAGCTTCCGTATGCTGAATTTTCCCAAAGTAACAAATGAAATCCCCATTCTTAACAACACTGGGCTTCAGAGAAAACATGATATGATGGCTTTGAGAATAGTGTTGACATATTTCATAGCTAATGTAGTTTTTATTAAATGTTCCAACAGATGCAGTTACTGTCAAGAGTACTTAATTTAAAATTTATTATGCTGAATGTATGCAGTTGTACCAATATGGTTATATTTACGAACAGTATTTACTTGATAAAATTAAGCATTCCTTTATTTTCTTAAAACTATTCCATTTACACAATTTTCTTTTAGTATTAAGAATTTTATGTCAGTTATTTAACCAAAAAAAGGAAGCAAAAATAAAAATCAGATAAGAAATTGTTAGGTTTTAGGCTGCAATTCACATTAGTTTAATAGTAATTATCAGTAAGGAATCACTACTCAAAACTTTCAGGAAAGCTGTATAACAAATTTTTAAAAGACATTTCTGATTATTAAGATCTCAGGAATAAAGTATTAACTCAAATTCTTTGAAGACATCTTGAATGCTTGTTCAGGTCGCAGAACATCAAAATTATTAAGCTTTTTGACAGCAATTTTAATGGATGTAAGTGAAAACTCTATCTTTCAATTTACAACTCATACCAAACAATATTAGCACTGTATTTTATACTTAAAATTATTAGTTGAACAAGAGAAACCACAACAAAGAAAATATATGAAGAAAAAAGATTAAAGTCCTTGTACTAGCAGAATACACATGATTATTATCCGAGAAGCAGACACTGCTACTCGCTTTCAAAGTCAATAGAAGCAAAACAATCACTTCCAAAATGGATGAAAAAAAGAAAGATGAGTTGGAGGAAATATTATGTCTTAACTCAAAATTTAGTGAATGAATTGTGTGAAGAAAACTCATTAGCCAGGCAGCTGAGAGGTTTCTCAATGTCACCAAAAGCACCAGCTCTCCTAAACCAGAATGTCTTCCTGAGCAATACACAGTCTCCAGTGGGTTGGAGAATGGTAGAAACAGGAGCAAACATTGGGCCCTGAGCTATGGAATTAATTACCAACAGAATAAACAAACCAAATTAAACAGTGAATAAGTTACCTTCTCGACCATCTGCTGCCATCATTCTTGAACAGCAAATGAATTCAAGAATAAAACCCTTGGCAAAAAAACAGCCTGTAGATGCAATAGATTAATATTGCTTATACACTATGGAATTGCCACAGGACAGGATTTGTCAGGTACCTGTTTGTGTCTTGTTTTGTTTATGGCTTTTCCTTTTACTTAAAGAGCAATAAAGAAAAAAAGAATCAGCTGTAATTTTACAGATATTAGGTATCAACTTCTTAAGAAATGTAGCAACAAAACACTCCAGCTGCTCTACCTATTGTAAAATTAGCAATGCATATGCTCATGAGTGATGTTTAAAGCCGGAGGCTACTAGATATTGGCATAATGAAAACCTGAAGTTATAGGCAAAAAATTATTTCAATGATATTTGTTTCCCCATTATTTTTGAAGCATTGTAACTGATACAGAAACCTGAATATGGTGAAGTTAAAATTTATGTGGATTCAAATGCTGAAAAAAAGAGTAAGTACCCAACAGAAACTTACTGTTATACATAGGTCTTTCTTATGGTTTGGTAACTAAAGATCTTCTTGGTTAGCACAGGTTTTGTCTTTTCTTGGTTTTGGATCCTCTTCCAGCACTCAGGATCAATGTTCTGTTCAACTCCTGTCCTGTTCTGAATTTTTCCAAATATTTTTGTACCTATTCTCCTGGTTTCTATGGAAGCTAAAATATTACACAAAATTTCTGCAGAAGTCCTTCTTCTAAGCACAATTAGAAGCAACGCAAAAACCCTCAAATTTGCTTATTCTTGGCAGGAAAAAGGAAAAAAAATGAGTTGAAGATGAATATTATTCAAAAAAACCCCCAGTGAATATTACAAACCATTCTTCTGGATAACTGGTTTTACAAAACTTCATATAACTCTCCTACCCAACAATCATTCCTCCTCCTCTTATATCTGTAACTTGAAAAGGAAAACATCTAATTCATCACCATGACATTAGATTCGTCATCATATTTTCTATTAAATATTCACTGGTGTCTTTGCATGGATAATGGTAAAATTATTACTGTATCAGAAACACCTACATGTGAAGTAAAATTGCTGAAATATCACAGGTCTACATCTATAAAGTGATGGGAGATTTTTATCAGTTCTAATAAAATTTTAAGAATGATCACAGAATTCTCAAAATGGACCCCGCTGTCAACAAAAGAAATATTTTGTCCACACTGGAAAGAAACATCTTGTCTTCCACTATCTTCTTCCCGAAGGATTAAATTTTCAGATCTTTCAGAGCCCATTCTGGCTCATAGCTTCTTTACAAGACTATGATTTATCACATTTGCGTGACGTTCATTTTTACTTTTATTTAGGTAACATAATAATCTTCATGTGTTGATTATTCTATTGTGAAGAAATATTAGCACCAATTAGATCTGTGATATATATGAAAATTCATTTTTTATGTAAGAACAATGAAGGGAAAAGTTTGCATTTATGGCTTCATTGCCCAATTTTGAGTTTTGATACAGTGGAGAACTGAATCCAATGGAGCAAGGAAGACAAAAGGTGTGATATGAAAATACTATAATACTAATGGCTATTATAAGTTACAAAATAGGTATTGAACAGTGAATAATTCCATACTGATCTTCTTTTGAATTCTACAATAGTGAATTGGTCACATCATAATTTCTGTCACTTGAATGAGTTACCTCAATACTGCTTCTTACTTTCTAAGTGTTGCTGCTTTCTAAAATGTTCTTGCAAAGAGCTGAGAAAGTATGACGATACATGCTCTAAAAGAAAGCAAATCTTGGAGAAAGGAAAAGTAAACTACTCTAGAGACTTAGATTGTCTCTATTACTTGGAAATATTTGTTATACCATATAGAAGAGTGTTGAGTCATCAAAGTGGAACATTCTAGTTAGATTTTTATCACTGAGACTGAATATTTTAGGAAGGTGGGGAAAGGCATAATAGTAAACCAACTTTTTATGGGGACAATAAAACTGATATTTAAGAGGGGGAGTTTAGGACACCATTTTCCCTTCTCACCTTTTTCTCATTGTGATATATAACCATTCTGACAATTAATGAAGTGCTTGTCCAAAGCAATTCAACTTCAACATTGCAGAAAATACCAGCGTGAACTGGAAAATCATCTACTGTGAATAATTGGCAACAAGTTGGCACTTGCCAGTTTAAAAATACAATTTCCAATTTCCATTGACACTATTGTTTTCACTCCCATGAGGTCTTATTGAAAATCTAAAAAGGCACTGAAAATACAAAAATAGCTTTCTAGCTTTCATGCTATTTTAATTCCCATTGTTGGCCTGATGAATTGGCCTCATCTTATGGCTTGCTTTTCTTTGCCAATAGTTAAATTCCTTTTACAAATACTGATCAAAGGTATCCATTTTAATGTAAGCCCGGATTTGCTTGCAATTCCAATGGGAGTAGGCCCTAAAAGACAAATGAGATTTTGACTCTTTAGTGCTAAGTACATTCTCTGTTTTTTAAGAAGCAGATGTTTTTTTCCAGTGTATCAGTGAACTGTCCCTTGATATAAAGTTGCTTGCATTTTGCTAGGTCAGAGCCAAGAATTTTGAGTGGAGAGAATTTTATTACAAAGGTAGCTGCTAAAGTGAGATTCCATTTGACAAAGTTAGTCATTCTGGTTACACTTCTGAAATTTAGGTGGACATTTGCCATTTTGAGATAAATAAAAGAAACAACTACTCAGTTGCTCTGAGAAAAGAATGAAACTGAGATAAGACAGCAGAATTCATATTACAGTGTTAAGTAGTGTTTTATACATTAGTTTTCAAAAGCAGTTTAGCCTGTTAGTGGCAAGCATTTTATGTTAAGTATCCCTTTTACCAGATTTTCTTCATCTGATGTTTCTCCAAAGCATCTTGCAAATGAAGCACAAAGAAGTTCTGGGGATAAGAAAACCAATCCACCTTCTTTTTTTCTTTTTTTCTGCAAGTGCCTAAACATTGAATTTATTAAGGATTAATTCTTTGAAAAGGGAATTCTGTGCTTTTGGATCAGCTTCCCTGGCATATAGTCTTGCATTTGACGTCGTCCTCTGATCTTTACGCTGTGACTTTTTCTCTGGAAGAAACTGAAAAGCAGATCATGATTCAGATTGTATTGGATTTGTGTGGCCAGGTTAATGTGGGGGGGAGAACAGCTTATGGGGTGCCTTCTCTGGGAAGCTTCCCCTATGTCTGATGGAGAAAATGCCAACTGGCTCCAAGACAGAACCAACACTGGTCAAGGCCAAGCGCATTAGTGATACCAGTAGTGTCTCTGGGATAAGATGTTCAAGAAGGGAATAAAAATTGCTGGGCAACACCTGCTGGAAAGAGGAGTGAAGACATGTAAGAAACCACCCTGCAGATACCAAGGTTAGGGAAGGAGGAGGGGGAGCAGGTGCTCCTGGTACCAGGGCAGAGATTCCTCTGCAGCCCATGGTGAACGCTGGGGTAAGGCAGCTGTGCCCCTGCAGCCCTTGGAGGTCAGTGATGCAGCAGAGGTGCACCTGCAGTCTTCAGAGAAGCCCACACCAGAGCAAGAGGATGCATCCAAAAAAGGCTGTGTCCCTGTGGGAAAGCCCATACTGGACCAGGTTCCTACCAGGGCAGACCCCCAGAGAGTATAGCCCAGTCTGGATCAGGTTGGTTGGTAGGACCTGCAAAGCCTTGGAGGACCTCTACTGGAGCAGTGTGTTTCTGAAGGACTACAGCCCATAGGAAAGACTTATGCTGGAGCAGCTTGTGAAAAACTGTCTCCCAGAAGAGGGACTCCATGCTGGAACAGGGAAAGAGCATGAAGAGAAAGGTGTGGCAGATGATGTGTGATGAAGTCATCTCAACTCCCATTCACTGACCCTCTGCACCACTGGAGGGGAGGAAGCTGAGAAATTGAGAATCAAGTTGAGCCTGGAAAGAAGGGAGGTATGACAGTGAAGCGTTATTTGGTTTTATTTCTTATTATCCTGCTCAGATTTGATTGCTAATAAATAATATTTATTTCCCTGAGCTGAGTCTGTTTTGCATGTGATGGTAATGGGTGAATGATCTCCCTCGTCATTATGTCAGCCCAATACCTGTTGGTTGCATTTTCTCTTCCATTCCCTGCTTAGGAAGTGAGGGATATAACAGCTTTGGTGGGCACCTGACATCCAGACAAGGTCTACCCACCATACAGATCAAATGCAGAAATGGTTGGAGGAACATGTACCAACCTAAGAGATCTTGAATGTTATTTCTTTGTGCTAAAATGAGTTAAGCAGCAAGAAAAACATGAAATGCCATTGTGTTACTTATGTCAGAGTAGACTGCTATTTTATAGGCATTCTTTTAGAACATTTTCTTATGAGAAGCATATAAATTCCATTTTAATCATGACCATAAATGCATATTCATATATTTATGAGCAAATATAATTTTATATTTAGATGTATGCAAAAAGCAAAAAACCAATTTAAAACCTTGATCTCTTGGCGCCTCTGAGATATAGTTCTTTCACTTGTATAAGCATACAACTGTAGTGAATGCATTTAATTTTATTACTACTTATTATTTAAAGCCTAGTAATCGACAAAATGTTTGTAACACCTGCATTGTTTTCAGGTATTTTAAGAGACAAAAGTTTTCTTATTTCATTTGAGTCTATTTAATGAGGAAAGTTTAAATTGCAAAATACATTGCATACAAATGTTAGATGAACCTGTGGTACTTCTTAGAATTAATATGTTCTGTTAAGAAACTGTTGAATTTGAACTTGATAATTCCCCCAGATAAATCAAAAGACACAATATGACTGAAAAACATTCCATTTTTCAATAAATCTAAAATAATACTTTTGTGTCAAAGAAGATTTTGTTTCAACTATCAGCGTACTGGTCCTGCTGTACTATTTATCACTCATCAATTATTTCACTCACATACATTTCTAATGAACTAGAAAAATCTATTCTTGTTTATACCATAATTGCCTTCTAGTTATTGAACAGCTTTACCTCATTATGGGAACATTACATAAGCAGAAAATCTTTGCTCACAATATACAGAGAAAGTTTAGATAAAAGAGAGCAATTTAGCATTAACTAAAGAAAATCGGCAGATATACAAGTGTTTCTTTCCGTCTGCCTTTATGTTTGCTGATGGTGGGTGGCACATGGATTTACTTCCCAAGTTTAATCTTTCAGATGTTATGACTTATGACTTGTACTTTATATTTGTTGCATTTGTTCTTTTCATTTTTCAAAGATAATTTTATGTACCTACATATTTTACAAGCCAGGTAAATGCAGAAAAGTGAAAATTTGAGCTAATTCACAAAACTGCAAGGAAGACATGGGGAAGAAGTAATATTCAAATAGAGAAGTAATAAAATTTTCATGTAGACATGTAGTCAGGGACACAGAAAAGATAAACATACATTGGGGTGATAATTTTGTTCTAGGAGATGAAACCAGAGTGAAAAATAGACATTCTTTTCAGCAAAGTGAACTCACAGCAGAGATGATAACCAAGATAAACTTCATTTCACCCAAGAGACCAATACAATGTATGCTTTCAATGAGTTCTTTTTAGAACTCTTTTATAGAAAATAGAACTGTTAAAATTCCATGGTAAATTATGCTTTGTACAGACTCACTGTTTACTTGGGAACTATGCATTAACAAACTCTCCAGAAGATGGCAAATACACGCAAATGAGTAGGAGAAAAACTAGACGTGGATACATACTTATTCAGAATGTCAAATCTACTGTCAACAAGTATATTTCAACATTATCACTGGAAAAGTATTGTCACTGAGAAAACAAATACTCTTCAGAGTTCAGTTATATGCTATTTTTAGCAGCCAGTTCATATTTTTATAAGGACTCATCAAGTACTTGCTTGCCAGTAAGTCATGTAACACTTGAGCACTGAATGAACAGTGTTGCAACATACAAGCGGGCCTTCATTTCCAAATTCCTGATCTAATACCTTTCTGAGATCACCTTACTTGCCTTGTTTTTGATCCTCAGAGTACAGGCTGTAGTGATCCTGCCTGGTAGAACCCCGTGCCTGGAGAGTGAGTGATCCAGAGCACAGACAGCTTGAGCCATGGCATGTGCACCATGCTGTGCTGCATGGATAATGTGCAGCATTGTGCCATGGGTCAAGCTCAACTCACTCACCAAGGAAGGACAACCCCCAAGCAGCTTCTACTCAGCATTAGTGATTATACATCCTGCTTGACCTTGCCTTTATATAACAGTGCATCAGAAAGTTCTTGGGGGCACATCTTTTATATTTGACTGCATAGAGTTGTTTTCTCATAAGAAAATAGTTTGAAAGACCAAAATGATGGAATATCTGCTAATGAAGATGGTCTGCATGGCTTGCTGCTCCTGGGTCAGTGTCCTATTTGACGTTGTACTACTTGGGACCCCAAGCTCTAAGGGGAAATAAGATTATCCTTCTATTCTCTTCTTCCAGCATTAACTTCAATGAAAAGTCTTTTAAATAAGACTTTAAATTATATAAGTATCTTTTTTATACATGGATCACAATGGATCAGCACCTCCTGGGGAAAACTTTTTCCTTATATTGTCAAAATGTAAATGTCTATAGGCTGTCCTTTATCTTTTCCTGCAAAATTTTGAAAGACTTGGGTCAGCAGAAGATATTCTGATTCAGAGTCCAGGGTCCAGGTGAGCAATCTTGGGCTTACTTGATGTGTAATGATGTCCTGGCAAAGCAGAGCTATTCTTATGCCAGCAATAAAGATGATTGTTTTCATTAAAATTGCCAACTAACTGTTTTTTCTCTTTATAATTCCTTTTCCAAGTCAAAGCTAAACCTGTGTTTGGCATGGATTATATTCACAAAATAGATAAATAGATAATTTTATCTTACATTTATTAAGTAAGCCCTGTTCCATACCTGCTTAAAACTACCATAACCACCTGCCATAAAATGCTTGTACAAATTGATAAACAAACCACAATGACCAGGTTTCATTCCACCAAACTCCTGGAATCCAACTGATACAGATAATTTAAAAGTTTTGCCAATTTTAACTCCCTTTATAATCAGTGGAGAGAGAAAAAAACATCTTTTCAGAGGAAAAGACACAGCTTAAGTAGGACAAAACAAAGTTAGTAAGACTAGGAGTTGCATTCACACCAAGGATTAGTTGCAGTAGTATGAGCAGGCAGCTTTCCCTAGAGTGCCAAAAATGCCTGTGGAACCGGGTACCTAAGAATTCAAAACCATAGTCAGATGAAATGTTTCTGGAGTCCATTGGCTAAATTTGTTGCTGCAAAAAAGACTGTCTCCTCTTGTGAGAGTGAGAGAATCAGTATTTAAAGAACCCTGAAGAAGTGGGGAGGCCAGAGATATCATGAATAGAGAATCCAGTCCCATGTCTCCATTATGGATAGGGCCATAATTATCAGCTGTCAGATGTATAAGGATTGCATATTCAACCATGATTTATAAAGTAGTTCCATTACATTTTACTTTCCTTGTTTCATTGACCAAAGTAGAATGGAAAGGAAGGAGAGTGGGTGGGTAGGCAGAATATTTTAATGAAGAAAGGATTGCATTTCAGAACCTGCTCTTTAAAAATGCTTATAAAAATTGATAGATTGAATTGGAAAGCTTGAAATCCTCTCCTTACTGATAGTCCCCTAATAAATGAGAGTTCAGGTGTTCTTAGGCAGCACCAAAAGTTGTTTTCAGCACCTTTAGCAATTAATTTAAGTATCAGCTTGTCTATCTGAAGGTAAAAACTAGTCCTTCAAGCAGAATTAAAGTTGCTACTTAAGGATTTTTTAGAGGTTGAGTGACATGTGTTTACTCAATAAAGGTTTTGAAAATCATGGAACTTTTTGATGAGTAGGAGATGCTACATAGACAGTTTGAAGTCAAACCAGAAATCCAAGAAAAACATTAAATTGGTCATATTTATTCTTAAGTCTATTAATCTGCATAAATTAACTCATAGTCTCTAGAACAGTATCAAGGGATAGAACCGCAGTTACTATTTGGTGGTTTCATCCTGAAGTTTTTAATATACATACGCATCATTTTTATACAGAACAGACTCTCTTTGGATGGAATTTCCTATTCCCAGAAGGATTTGAAAACTATTTTCTTCCCAGATGAGTGAACATTGTGCCTCAGCTGTTAGCATCTGTAGGGAACAAGAGATGAATAGCTATGTATTCTGCACATTGCATTGCACACCAATGATTTTAGTCATGTCTTTACATTTAGTGTACTCTTTCCATACCCGTAACTGTGCCAGATTGTTAATTTGGTTTTTTTCATCTGTGGAAAATTTTAGCAAATGGAAATTTTTGCTACAAATATTTATCCAGGGAATTCTCATCAGAAGTAAATTTATTCTGTTTTTGTTCCCACTGACACATCTCCTCTCCCAGACCATAATCATTAGGAAGCCAGCAGAACATGCATGACAATTGTGACTGACTTGTCCATCCCTAAGATGGAATTTGTCTGCATAATTGTGTGGTAAGTGCTCCTGAATTAGACACATATGCAGAAATTGTTGGTGTTCAAGCCATTCATGAACAGGAAAAGGCTAATCATTTTGACTGAAATATTCCTACAGCTGAAGATGTAATTTAATTTTCAGGTTGCTATTTAATTACTGTTACAAGCAATTAAGGAAATTTGTCTGAAGGATACCATGTGTAAGTCTATTATAGTTGATGAAAAGCATTACATGTATAGTTGAATTTTCAAAGGTATCGGGAACTGAAATTTCACTAGAGTGAGTGGTAGACCCTGAATTAATTCAGTTTCAGTCTGTGTAAACAGCTTTACAGCTTCTAGATAGATTTACGTTGAGGTTAAAAACCTTTTGTTTTCCAGATAAACCTTAGCTTTGTTCAGAGTCCTGTCACATTTGACTTCTGACTTCAGAAATTTCCAAGGGAAAAACAACAGTGAATTTTTTGTTTAATGAAATACCCTTATTTCTTTGGAGATGGAAGGAATTTTATGGAAAATAAGTCTGATACGGCACAGTAAAAACATCAATTGCATCAACTGTATCCTTTCTCTGGATATGTTGTTACGGATGTGTTTGTTTAGCAGATAATAGAAAAAGACTTTTTAATACTGATACCTAGAGGTGATCCCTGCTCCACAATATGTCCAATATTTTGCTGGACTTTCATGCAGTGGCTTTGATAATAGGACCAGAATTTCTAGGCAATAACACAATATGCTTAATGCATCCAGTTTACCTTATCCAGTCAGTTCCAAATTATTTTTGTGGAAAGCACACCTGGATTTCAATGTAAGCAATTTTTCAGATATTCTGAGACTGTATAAAGAAAAACTTTGAAGTACATGAAAAAGGAGGAAAACATTTGACTTAAGAAGTTACTACTAGAAAGGAAAACATGTCAGGAATTCTTGTGTCCAGTCAGAGGCTTTCCTATAATTATTTTTTAAGGGAATATCTAGATATTTTTGATGCCACTAAACCTCAGAATTGTTTCTATGAACCTCAAAGAACAAATCCCAGCAGAAAAGCAGAATTGCAGCTGAGGTTATTGATATTTTAACACACAGTGCTAGTGAGGGACATAGTAAATAGCTGAAATAGCTGATGTCTGAAATAGCTGCAGATCTGAGTGTTGCAGTGCATTCTTATTTTTTATGATACGTGGATATATGTAACAAATTATTCATACAAATGTGCTCCATTTTTTTTTCCCTTCTTGTTTTAAAAATGTTTTCCTTTTGCTGTGCATCATAGGTGATCTAGACTTATATGTTAGGTCACTGTAACATTTCTGTCAGTACCCAAAGATGATTAAATTCAAATTGTTTTGGACTTTGGCCTTTACAAGTTTGCCCTTTATCTATGTCTGCTAGAAATGGCTTTTAACTGAGCCATTCTTCCTATGAAGTAAACACCTGAAAGAGTACACTTAAAATAGTCAATAAAAGCAATTGACCTTCTTGCCTGTCTTTATATGTAATACTTAGCTCTTTTTTTGAAAAGACATAACTTTGATTACTTAACTTTTTAAATTATATTTGTTATTAGGGGAGACTTAACTTGTTTATTTTCTCTCACAGTCTGTAATTTATCATGTGAAAAAACAACAGAAAATGAATTTCTAGTCTTTATATAGAAGTGATCTCAAGCACGATTGTCTATCCAGTTGTAGTTAACCAAATCTATATTCTATAAATGAATAAATGAGTATGATTAATAGATATTAACAGATATGCCAAATATCTAAAGCTTTCCACTTCCCTTGTGGCACCTTAGCCACAAGTGAGTGGCTACTGCATGTTTTCTTATATTTTCCTGTTGAACAGTCAATCATCCAGGAACTTGATAGATATCTCTAGGATCACTCAGATATGTTAATATTACAGATATCTAGAAATTAACGAAAGTTGAAGATTAGTTAATGTCCAGATAAAGAACTTGACTAGATTAGAAAATAGAGGGAACATCATCGCTTAATTCCAGTGATCTGATATCATACACCCGAGTTTATGTCCTCTACTGCTTCAAAAACAGCTCAGACACTTCAGAGCTAACCGTGGAAGAGGGGGCAGGGCATCCTATTGAAGAGAAGAAACCAGAATGCTTTTCTTTGTATATTTTCTGTGACTCTACTGACCCACCAAGGAAACAGGGGGATTGACAAGCATGGAGTGATTAGACCCTGATTTGGTTTCTTTCTGAGATTAAATTTCTAAAGAAACTTGAACAACCCTTACACTGGAATGACATGAAGGAAAGGTGAGGCCTCTGCCTCCTTGCTGAGTACCTTCTCCATGGGCTTTTTCTGGTGCAGTACTGAGCAGCTGCTCACAGGTTGCCTCTGAGAAAGTGTCTTGTTCCATTAAAGGCACTTTTACAGAGCAGAATCTGATGGAAGAACACTTCAGCTGCAACATAAAAGCTACAAAAGGCTATTTCAGAAATTTGGAACTAATTCTGAAATCTTACTCAATTCCACAACTAGGTAGGAAATAATTTACGTTTGCAAGGTAGCTTTTTCTTCAGATTTGGGAATGGTATATCTACATACCATTTTCTTATCTGTAAAGTCTTTAAAATTTCATTTAGAAGCATACAGTAATTTCACAACCATAAGGTGCACCGGACTATAAGGAGCACCCCCC
>PYHW01010552.1:9642391-9680011 GCA_013186435.1 Turdus rufiventris
CCGTGGCCCTGCCGGCTGCCCCTGTGGCTCGCAGCTCTCACTTCCGGGTTTGCAAATTTCCGTACTTTGCACATCAGATAAGGCGCACCGGACTATAAGGCGCGCTTCTGGCTTCAGGGGAAAACTTTAGTCAAAAAGGTGTGACTTATAGTCGTGAAATTAATTGGAACAGAAAATGGTTCTATCTTTCTTACAATTAACTGTGATATGATGTAAAAAAATGCATGAACAAATAGTCATAGACTGCCTATTTCTACATGAGTTGCTTCAAAACCTCCAATGTCTGGTATACATTGATGTACAGATTGTAAACTACTGAATTAGATTTAGAATAAATCAATATTGAATTCATTATCTTTGTAAGAATATAAAAATCCTTGAATTAACAACTTAAATTGCTAAGTGTGTAGGGAATATTTGGTAGAAATAATGGTGTAGAAAATTGTTCAGATCTGATAACTCTGAAATAATGGTAAATGGAAATTGGTAGTCAAAAGTAACCAGAACAGAGAAGAAGGTTTATTTCAGGCAAGAGAGATTACTGTGACTGAAGTCACTCTACAGTCAAGAGACTGTATATTATATTAATTTCATTAATACAATTTAGCCCCTTAATCAGGTTTCAATTAAGATGTAATACTTATATAACTCGAACCAACCAAATTGTAGGCATCCTGAAGTCATTATGGTACCTTACCAAAAGAAGCAATTTATCTCAAACTAGAAAGTACTTTTAATATATGTATTTGCTATTCTTCTTCATTTACATGATTTGGTTTATATTATTATTACACCAGAGAACAGTAGCTGCACTGAAGATTACAATGGTAAGCCAGGTAATGGAGTTCTGCCATTGGACAAAACACCTGTAAAATTAGATGCCTAGATTCTGAAAGCTGTAGAGCAGTGTCCATGTGAGTACCCACTAATGTGTATGCTATCTACTCACATTTCAGTTCTTCAACACTGTACAGATGTCGCACAATCACAGAATCTAGGAATAATTTAGTATCTAAAAGATCTCCAAGACCCTTGATTACAACCTTTGACTAAACACCACCATAAAAATTGGGCAACAGCATAAGGTGTCACATCCTGTTATTTCTTGAACACCTCCAAGGATGGTGATTCCACCACCTCCCTGGGCACTCCATTCCAATATATAACCATTCTTTCCAAGAAGAATTCCCCCTGATGTCCAATATGAACCTTTCCTGATATATTTTAATATTGTTTGCTGTTGTCCTGTTGCCTGGGAGAAGGGACTGACCCCCACTTTGCTGCAACCAATTTTCAGGTTCTTATAGAGGGTGATAATGTCACCCTGAGCCTCCTTTTCTCCAGGATAAACAAGCCCAGCTCCCTCAGTTGCTCCTCATAGGACTTTTTCTCCGAGCCCTTCACCAGCTCCATTGCCCTTCTCTGGACACTCCAGCACCTCAGTGTTTTTCTGTAATGGAAAACTGGACACAGGACCTCAGTTGCGGTCTCCCTTGTGCTGAGCACAGGGAAACAAAGACTTCCTTGGTGCAGCTGGGCATAGTATTCTGGTACAAGTCAGGATGCCATTGGCCTTCTTGGCCACTTGGTCACATGCTGGATCATGTTTATCTGGCTGTTAACCAGCACCTCCAGGTCCTTTTCTGCTAAGCCACTTCCCAGCCACTCTGTCTCCAGCCTGTAGTGCTGGGTTGTGACCCAAGTGTAGGGCTAAACTTTTGGCCTCGTTGGACCTTATACAACTGGCCTTGGCCCACTGATCCAGCCTGTCCAGGTTCCTTTGCAGAGCTGCCTGACCTCCAGCTGATCAACACTTCCAGCCAACCAAATGTCATCTGCAAACTTCCTGAGGGTGCAATTGATCATCTCTTCTAGATCATCAGTGAAGATATTAAACAGGACTGGGCCCATTATTGAGCCCTGGAGAACACCACTAGGGACTGGTCACCACCTGGATGTGTCACCATTCACCATCAGTCTCCAGGTCCTGCACATGTAGCTGGTTTAACACAATGAAAAATGCACCTGCCCAAGCCATGGACTGCCAGCTTTTCTAGGAAAATGGAATATGAGTTGTTTCAGGTTTA
This sequence comes from Turdus rufiventris, assembly GCA_013186435.1. NCBI lineage: Eukaryota > Metazoa > Chordata > Aves > Passeriformes > Turdidae > Turdus > Turdus rufiventris. The sequence continues at coordinate 9,644,479 of PYHW01010552.1, forward strand.
TAAATCATTTATAAAGCAATTTTAACCGGAACACTGCTGCAATTTTGTATGAACTTATAATTTATAATTTTTCCCTTTTGTGTTCTTTGTGCCTGTGATAGGATTCTCTAAGTAAATGCAGTGTGGTAGCCGTTGAAATGCTGCATTTTAGCACATCAATTAATATTCATTTGTAACAAGACACCCTAATCTTGGATCTTAAGGGATATCATTACTTGAAGGCTATAGAGAAAGAAAACTAAAAGCTTTAAAATTATGTGTAAAAATAGAGAATATTAATGGTTTAAGGTCTAATTCTCAGTGCTTAAGAATAGGAGACATTAAAGTTCTTTAAAAACATTAAAGTTTTAAATCATATTCACTTGCTCATTGATGTTATAGCAAAGACTGTACTGATAACACGCTAACACTAAACAGATTTCTGTTATTAAAAGTTTATTTTCCCCCTATAAAGTTTAAACATATTTTTTAATATTTTATATTTATTTATCTTCTAAGGTACATATGAATAAAACAATTTATATGAAAATTTCAGTTTACCTCAATGAGGAAGGCTCACCACTGTAAAGCTGTATTCTTTTTGCATTATAGGACACCTACTTTTTGTCAGTGACTAAGGTGTGTCTGCTGAACATGTATCAGAGATTTGTCAGAGGACCTTCATAGTCATGTAAAGATTTGGCTGCATCTCACTCCTACCACAGGAGTGTGTGCTGGTTTTCAGGATGACCACCAAAAATCAGAATGAGAAACTATTAAACATTTCCCAAGTAGTTAACTTTTAAACATCATACTAACATTCTCATTTCTTCTCTCTCTCTCTTTTTATTTTTTAAATTTTATTTCTTATAAGTTTGTAATTGCTGCTGATGAAAATTCTTGCAAAAATACAAGTCGAGGTAAATTTAGCAAATCTTCAGAAAAATAAACAGTAGAGTCTTGAAATAGAAAATATATGGCAACTTATTCTTTTAGTGCCTTTCCCAGTATCACCTACAGTAATGTAAAGGCAAAGTGTGGGCAGTTTAGCAAGCTTTCCTCTTACCCTCATTTTCTTCTTTGATTCTTCTATAAAATCTCTTATAAAGAAGTAGACAAACAGTACTACTTGTTAGGTTCAAAATTTCCTTTAAATCTGGAGATTGGCACATTCATGCTACTTAAATAATTGTGCAGTTTTGACAAGTAGTTTAAAATGCATGTCAATCAAGTAATGAGTCTTTTTTTTTCTCAGCTACTTCCACTGTGGACATATGGCATGGGAAAAAAAAAAAAAAGGGGTACTTGTCATAATGCTGCACCTACTGGTGTTATCTCCTAAGTAACAGAGCCATAGAACATAGCTTTCAAAATTCTGTGAACTTTACTTGTTTCCTTTTTTGTACTTGATGATCAGACAGCTGTCATGCTGTATATTTTACTTAGATTAATTTATACCTAAATTTGGGTAATAATGTACTGAAGAGGAGGCCCTGACCTCATTAAAAAGAAAGAAGCTTTGCCTGTAACTTCAGCAGACTACCTCAAAATTTTATGGTCAATGTTCCATGAATATCAGTTGTGCATCCAAACACAATCATGTGCTCTACCTCTACTGAGGTAAAGACATTCCTAAAAAATTTATAACTTAAAGCTGTCCATTATATAGGTGCCTTTCCAAAAAAAGGTCAGTTTTAAACAACATGAAACCTTTCATATGTATACCTGGGTTTGCAATGATCTCTACAGAATCAAACAAGGACAAAAATGTATGAGAGGCTATGCAGCATTTGTATGTATTTGGGACTGAACCCCTTTTGTCAAAAATAAATTTTAATTGATTTAATAAGTCATTCCCATTTCTAGGACAACTCCAATTTCTTGTGATGACTGAAAGCAGCACAGGATTTTCAGAAGGGCAGATGATAGCACTTACCCTTTGGAAAGGGTCAATGCATATTTTTTATTGAGAGAAGAAAGAAAAGGACCAAGATGAGTCCTAAGGAATTTATTTCTTTGGCTTCAGACCTGTTGTCAGGACTGAAGATATAAAGAGCTAGTCAAACTTCTGCAGCTATTGTGAGACACAGACATTTTTTGCCTATCATTTCTAGGCCCTTAACTTGTAAGTGCAACTTGGTCTAGTTATAACACAGTTTTAGTTTGTATTGGAAAGTGAGGAGGACAATGGGCTACCTAGCTCAAGGATACATGAAAATAAAGTTGTTTTTCTCTCTTTTGTATTTTTCATTTTGGTGCCAAAAACAGATAAACCAGAACAGGTACCTTGCCTAATTAGATGTATTTAATGAAATTATTTTCTTTATTAAAGGCTTAGTGCTAAGCACATAATTAGAGTATGCTGTAACTAAGCTCTGGAGAATTATAGATCTGTTTGCCTATAGCTAAGAGAACTAAAAGTATTAATTTCTATATTTTTACCTGCTTAATTTTGTATTTTTGTCTACAGTCAAGTCAGGATTTATTTTCATGTATAGAGATTTATAGAGAGTCTGAGAAAATGAAGAACCTTTTTGCTGGTTATTTAATTTAATTGGATTTTAAACAGACTTCTCTATCTGAAGGGCCAAATTCTGAGTTGAACAAATTGAATACATAATAAATTAATGTCCTTTGACACCAATAATATTCTGCGTGCTAAGAAATTATTAGATTAGCTAAATTCTGTGCACAAAGGAAAGGACTCTAACATGTGATCTTGAAGTATTAGATGCTCTATGTAATATTAAAAAAATATATATATATAAGTGATATTTAATGTAAAACACACACTTCAGACTAAATATAGAAGTATTCCTGGAAGCATGAGTCTGATACAAAGTCTTCCAAGGTAGTCTAATCACCAGACTATAAAGCTAAATTTACCCTCACTTCCTCTCTGGTCCAGTATATTCTTCATTCTTATCTGCCTGGGGACTTGTTCAAAAGAGACATGCAGATTTCTTACCCTTTGGTAGACTGTTGTCTGAGTAGGACATGAAGATTGAAGGCAGGATGCATTTAAGACCATTTAGGAAAAGGATGGGACTGAATCTGAGAGACCAACAGGCTCAATGGGTGCACTAAATAGTGTTCCTCGATGCGTGAGAAACTAGGGAAAGACTTGTCTTTGTGGTTGAAAATTGACCTACTTTAGATTTGTGTGTGAAGAGCATGGTCCTGCCGTGTTCTATGGCCTCTGGAAACGTTTAGTGGATTGAGTTTTGGGGTGATTCAGACTTCTCTTCTCCAAGTTTCTCAATCTAACCTGAGCTCAGACATGATCTAAGTGCTGAGCTGCTTAAGCCTGCCAAGCACAGGACAGTTCTGGGCACGTGCAGTGACTTAATAGGTACTGAAGGGATTTAACATCAAATGTTACAGAGCTTATAGAGATTAGGTGTCTCCAGCTCAGAAAGTGAGTCAGGACTTTGCAATTGCAATTTCCCCTTTGCAGCCTAAGCTTTATTCTAGTACCTAAATCTTTTACTTTAACCTGTCTTGAATGGCCTCTACATCTGAAATAAAACCAACAACATCTCTATGAATTAGCAGAGTTCTTTGTTTCTGGTAGTTAGCTGCAGAATCTTATTTCTTTAGAGAATAAACTTTAGAAACATATGAAATGCTCTTCGGTGAACAAAAACCCATTAGCCATATTTCTGTACTTAATAGCCTCCTGATATAGGAAACAGATATGTATCCATTGCATTTAAGAAAATAAAAGTCTGACATAATATTCATGTTCAGGCACCTTTGATTATCTGGGTTTCTGTTTCTAGAACAGAGTTTAAACAGATGATGTATTTTTCTTAGCACACAAGTCCTTAAATTGTCCTAGATCAACAACATGTTGATGAAATTGATTGCATCATATGGGCAATTCACTTTGGATAGCATTCTTTAAACTACATTCGTTTGCATCCAGTAATTTTTGTGATTTTTACTGTTAATCATATAATATTTTAAAGCTTACTAACTCTTCTTTGAATCTTTTTGTCAAAGTGTTAGTTCGCCTTAGGATCATTCAGATAAACTTTTTTCCGCCCATGCCCTGGGAAAGGAAAATGAAGAGTTGAGAAATCAAAAGGATCTGAAGGTAGATAAAAGAGCATTCTCTTTTAAAAAAGTATTTATTTTTGTCTCTTTTTTTTTTTTTTAAAGATCTTTATCACAGTCCTCAAACCACAGGCTATTGAAATTTCTAGTGCAAAGATTCACCTGGTGCTGAATAATCCCATACAACTTTTGTTTGATCTCTTCAATGTGAAGCTTTTAAGTCAGGCTGCTGAGATCATTGCCTATTGTGCTGACCAATACTGTATCCTTGTACCTCCCTACAAGTTTGCATTCATCTGCTGCCTCTGATCCTGCCTTATATTCAATTCTAAACTTCTTTTAAGCAGTGACTCTGTCATGTGCTTCTAATACATGCATATATATAGCTATATATATACACACACGTATGTGTGTGTATATACAGATAGATAGATATATATATATCTGTCTGAACTGAATTTAAAAGAATTACTGTGGTGCAAATACCAACCAGTAGTTATGTAAAATTATGTGTATTTATTTAATAGGCTTTTTTCAAGAATAAAGAAATATATAATTTTTTATTATGGCAATACAAAATGATAGCTCTGTATTTGAAGGTAATTCCAATTATGAATATTTGAAATAAAATAAAATAATATATTTTAGCATTCGGCTTTGTGAGAGTTTGAAGAAAAGGAGTTTATTTTGCATAAGAAACTCTCAAAATTGAGACATTCAAAACTAGAAATCTTTTCAGCACGATGTGATTCTGAAAAGTGAGTACAATTCAGAAAAGTAAAGAACCCAATATTTAGCAATTTCTGTTTCATAAGGTTTCATAGGACTATTTTACTTCAACATATGCCTCATGCCTGTCATTCTGACTCTTCCAGAAATCATGTAGTCACAATCTCTATGTCAGAGAAATGCTTCTCTTCGTTTCTGAAAATGTAAATTTATAGGTAGATTCTAAAAGCACTGCAAATATATGTAAGTGCTAATTGTGGCAGATCAGATTAGAACATGCCAAGTGTTACTGATTTTGTAAAATGAGCTTAATCTTCTAGATAAAGCAAATTATTAATTTATGTGCTACAAAAGGCTGAGAATAATCTCTTCCATTCAAATCATCTGCTATTCAGAGATTTCTCGTCAGATTATAAACACTCCACCAAATACATGTGGAATTTAGTATCCCAAAGGTTAATTATGCCTGCAAAAAAAACAACACCAAAGTATTTACATACAGTTTGAAGAAATTATAATTAATTTCTTCTATGTTTATGACTGTATATCTTCATTAAATGGAGCTACAACCAGCAGAATCTCTTCTAAGCAACTCACTTTTGTTAGAATAATTAGCAATATAAATATTCCTTTATTCACTTTATTGTTACACTAAAGACTCTACTGGGATATATAAAACCACTAAAAGTAAAGTGGGTAAGTCAATTTACTGTAATTTTCTCTTTCACATGTTGCATATTAGCTCTTTAAAAGGCTGTGGGTTTACAATCTGCATGAAGACTTAAACCTGCTATCTCAATGTGAGATGTAAACTCAAACTGAGAATAAGGGGAAGCTGGCTTGTGTTGATGCAAAAGATTGCAACATTAAAGAAGTTTGTTGCAAAATTTGTCGCATTGGCTAACTATATTACACTTTCTCTCTTATTCTAGTAATTTTTGTCCAAGAGAATGGCATTCATGTGGGGTGTGGGTGACCTTTCTGTTCTCATGGGTGTTCGTATCACTATACATTTCTTGCTTACTGTGACTCTCAAAACCGAAACCTTCATTGCCTGAGAACAGCTCCAGTCAGGAAGAAACTTTTACCTGTGTGCAGAGATGGCTCCAGAAGATGTCAACCAGCACTACATGTTATTAATATATACCTGTTATTCAAATGAAAAATAACAAAACTTTAGATGGAATATCATGATATTTCATCACACAGTTGTACGAAGGAAACAATGGCACATATTTCCTCTTCCACAAAAAAATCTATACTATAAAAACAGTTAAATCAGTTGTAGAAGAATATCCTAGTAGAGTCATTGGGTGTATTAGTCCTTTTCTTTGCAGCTACAGAGTTTATTAAAATAGAAGGAGGCCTGGCTGGGGTTTTTGTATCTTGGCACTTACAAAAAGTGAAGGTCTTTATTGGCAGAAGAACTGAACTAAGCTGTACCTTGAATATGAAAAGAGTAAGACAGAACAAAGGGAAATTGATGCAAAAACAGACCACTTAACAGTTTTGGGTTTTTTTTAATATTTTGTCCTAAAAGCTTCATTCATTCAATCTTTTTGAATGAAAACATCTTACTTTTTATTTTCTTTTTATTTTTAATACCATTTAATTGCATATTGGTTTACTACTGGTTTTAATTTCTGTCTAATAGTTCTTAAGACATGACATTAATTATTTTTTGTAATTGTAAGCCAAAGCCATTTTGAGTCAGGTGCTTTATAATTCTACATGGTAAGAAGGAAACTTTTGATTTTTGTGCTATATATATATAACAATGATTGAGGTAAAATGGACACTACTTATACTAAATTAGAAGTAAAAGAAACTCAAATAGCACAGTATTCATATCCTGTGGCTTTGGTCATTTAAAAGGCAGATAATAACTTATCTTCTAGGCTTTCTCTGTTGTCAGTGATACTTTAGATAGCAAAGAGAACTTTGATTGCATGCTGCTGCTCGGAAATGGCACTTCTTGGTTGGCATTAGTAGGCAAAATTCTTTTGCATTACCTTCAGCCAATGAATAAGAAACTCTTTAAACCTGCTAAGGGGTTTTCTTTCTCGCTTATGGCTCACTCATTATTTTATACAGCACTGGTGTGCATACAGGATCCCCACTAAATATATTTGATGACTAAATAGTACATTGCAGTCCTTGCAATTCATTTCATTGCAAAACGTCATTTTAGTAATATAAGCATAGCAAAAAAGCCTTTTAAAAGTAAGATGAGATAATAAACAGCACCAACCCTCCTTGTTTATACTGCAGCATTCACTGCTTATTACTCTTCTGTGTAAAATGCTAAGAAAACAATCATTTCCAGGCTTCATAAAAGCAATGTAAATATCAGCAGGTGTATTAGTGCTATTACCATGGCTGTAAAACGCTATTTGAGCAAAATGTTCAGGAAGAAACTCTTATTACTTGGCAATGGTACTGGACCATAATCTTCATACAAAAGCTGAAATCACTAGCTGAAACCATTACAGCCTTAACCAAGTATGTATACACAAGAGTTCTTAAAAGCTTGATAAAACAGCCTAAACAGGAGCAGGGGTCTTCTGCTTACCAGTTACAATGGAAATAACAAACCCGTGCTCAGAAAAGTGGATTTCTTCTGATGAAAGCATTGAGCTTCTTGGAGACATAAATAAGGGTGTCTCTGGATTAAAATCCATTTCAAAAGAAGGTATTTCATAACCTGAAACAGAACTGGAAATGGAAGGAGGGAATCAGGTTCATCAGATAGCAATTGCTACCAGTCTGAATTATTGATTGTCAAACCTATAGTCCTATGGTAATCAATGATAACAGGTCTGCTGATAAAATTTTTCACTGTCTATATTTATACAGCTGCAACGGGCTACTGTTGAGTAACTCAGTCTTGTGTAATTCCATTGGTAATGCATAAGAAGTTCAGACAGAAATAACAGGTAATATAGAGAGAATTGTTAGGATTTTTTTTTCACTTGTTTTATTTCCTTGAGAAAGATCACCTCAGCTATTAGTGGGCTGAAGTTAAGGAAAGAAGAAAAAAAAGGATAAAGAAAAATTAAGCAAATATTTACTAAACATGAAAAAATTCTGAAAATCCTGGATAAAAAAATGAAGACACCATTATGCTGAAAAATGGAAAAATATATACCACCAATTACACCAAAAAAGCATACTGTCCATAACTCATAGACAAAGGAGTAAACAACGTGGAGAATACACAAGACACTGAACACAGATCTTTCCTTTCTCATGGTATAAATAGATGTTCACTTGGTATAAACAATGCATAATTTTTCAGCTTTAAAATTTTGACCAATTTCTTTTAAGATTAAAAGAAATAAAACATTATGTGTAATGCAAATTATGAAGTCTTGAACTTTTTAGTTTATACTTGAATAAGGTACCAAATAAACTGCTCCTGACTCCTATTCCAAAGGTAAAGAATGGTCAAAGTAGCAAATGTGACTGAGTGATGAACTACCTTTTGTCTTGTGTTTAAATGTATTAGAATAGCATAACGAATTATGACATTCCTAATAGTGTGCAATTAATCTTTGGAAAGACAGCAGTAATTGTAAAATGCAATAAAAACTGATTAAGAAAAAGACATCTAAAATCAATACGTGCTTAAACTATAACCCATTTACATTGAATATGGAGACTGAACCTTGAGCCAAAACTTCAGTATTACTGAGCACAAGAGAAAGGAAATCAGCTGCCAAGAAAAAACTAAAATGAATGAATGATAATGAAAATTCCAAGTTTATACTTTGCTTCTGGAAAATAAAAGACAACTGAAGGTAATACAGAGTACTTCAAAGTGAAATCTGACACACCACCTCTGCTATCAAAAAACCCCACCAAAAACCCAACCAAAAACCACTCTGAACTTGTAAACTGGAAATACATCTGTGAACGTTAAAATTGATTCACTGTGTTTTGTATTTTTCTAATAAATAATAATTAAAAAATTATGTTAGAAAACCATTTATTTCACAGTACAATTAAAGCAAGTCAATGCCCATTTCCGGCCACAGATTTCTCTACTGCTGCAGTAAAAGATGTGGTGTCAGCTATAATTAAATCAATAATTAAGCCTCTGCAAATTATGATGGAAAATCTGGAAAACTTCAGAAGTTTACCCTTATAAGCATCTCAAAGTTGTTAGTCACTGGATAACTTAGAGCATTTTAATCCATGAGACTTGACCATGAATTTTACAAGTGTAAGTAATTTTGCAATAGTTGAAGCAATAGAATATTTTACAGAAATCTTTTTCAAGGTCTTCAGCTTCTCTGAGTAAAGGATTTTAAACTCCAGCCTGAGATCTTGAAAATGGATTTTACTTTTCTTTTTTTTCTTCCCCCAAATAACAAACAAACAAAAAGATTTGTTGAGTTATAACCTGAAAACCAGTGCATCCAAATTATTATAGCTACCAGAAAAGCCTTATAGCTAGTGAGAGGTAACATTTCAAGGTAAATGCAAATGGCACAGAACATTGAATTATTTTTGTCATCAGCAAACATTGGAACTTGCAGAAGGACAGACCCTTGTCCTCCCTTGGGTGTCAAGTAGAATGTCTTAAGGTCAAAGTTGCTAAAAATGACATGATTAAGATGTTGCTACATCTTGACCACTATACACCAAATTCTTCAAAATATCAGGAGATAATTTTGGCATACAATTGCCTGCAAGAGCTTTTCAAGCAGTTAAATGTGGTTAGGAGCCATTTTCTATCATTAAAGCATCTATACTTCTGAGTTCTGTAAGAATTTGAAAAATAAAACCCATGTGAAATGACAGAAGCTGAAAGGATGGTTTGGAACTTCAGCCAAACTTTTACACAATTTAATTTTATGAAGAACTGAGTTATATCTGTACTGGTTTCATCTGACTTTAAGATGGAATTATATTTTTATGCAGTCTAATGTGATTTTTTTACTGATAAATCATTCAGTTTTAAAAATGCCTTATGCAGAGCTCTTGGGTCAGAAAAGAAAAAGGGCACATATAAAACATTTCTGTAAGAAGTTGGCTCAAATATAAGGCTTGAACCTGATCTGAAGCATAAACATTGTTTTGGTACGTTCTAGTAAGATTAGATTCTTTTGGCCGAGTCTGGCTCACAACTACATCCCCTCAGTGTTCAGAGAACAGAAGCTAAACAAGACAGATTTCAGGTAGGAAACATACGTATAGAGGAAAATTAGGGAAACAAACAAGTTATTTCCTCTATCTATAGTAATTAAAGACTGACTTTTTCTAGTCAGAAATTGCTGAGGTCTCATATTAAGGCAGCCAAAGAAATAGGAGAAGTATCGGCTATTTCTCTAACTGTTAAACACAAGTATTCAAACAAAACAAAACAAAACAAAACAAAAAAGTTAACGAAAATTAGGTTGGAGTAATTACCAAAGATTTTAAGAGATCCAAACAAAAACCTCTCCTCAGATAGGTATGCAGAATCTAAGTTCTATTGGCCAGGGGCAATGAAATAACTCATACAATTTTGGGTCATGATAAGAACAAACCAGTTCACAACAATTTTGTTTCCTCTGTAGCAGAAAAAATAATCTTTGATGAAAAGTGAAAGGAATATATAATACATAAAAGGTTATATATATGCACACGTAAATTTCTATTTTTATTTTACATGATGATTTCATAAGAAAATATTGAGCTGGTGGAAAATTGGTTTGAAAAGGAGTATTTTGATAGTAAAATAGTTATTTTTACAGTTCATTATGAAATTCCAGTCAGTTATCTGATGATGACCACAGAGATTTGTCTTGGACCAATATCATTATTATTAACAAATTTTGACAGATTTTCAATAGTCAGTATAGAATATGTTGCAAGCAAATCAGAGAACAAAAATTCAGCAATTCAAAAGCATTGTCCAACTTTCAAAACATTAAATAAAAATAAGATATGAGAATGATGAGATGTCAAGAAATAAACCTGACTGCGTGAAATTTGAAAACTGTCTCATCTAGGGGAAAGACAAAGAAGAGCCTACAGAGGACTGAAAGGGGTGATGCTGAAACAATTTTTACTTGGTCCAAAGGGCCAGCTAACAAACCATTCCTTTTCCTTTTAGCACTAGTCAATAAAGCTGTTTGGGAAAGACTATATCAAGGGAATTAAGATAGACTGATCCTTTCCCAGTATATTCTCTGAAAATATACCAAGTCTGAAATTTGACAGATTTGGAGTAAATGCCAAAAAAAATTGTTTAGTAGAGTTCAGGGAAGTTTCAAATCACTATCAGTAGATGTTTCTGTAACATTAGGTTAGAAAAATGTTTATGAGCGGTGATAGTTGATCCTGGAATGAGTCAGGATATGAATCAAGGTCTTGAGATCTCTTTCAGACATATGGTTCCGTATTTTCTCAGTCATCTTCCAACCATCTTCCTGGGGTTTTAAAAAATTTTTGGCAGAAAACATATGACGTGTTTTTTGAACAAACCATGTACATAGTTTGGCTTAGGAAGATGAAGAGAAGAGGTTGCAGTTCTTCTCAGGTGGAATATGATTCAGTAACACAAAACCAGACTAGACTGAAATAAAAAGGTCTTTTTAGAAAACTAGATGAACTCTGTTCTGGAGATGTCACTTGATATTTAAAAAAAAGTGAGATAAGACTTAAGGGGAATAAATGAGAATTCATACTTCCCTTGGGAACAAATAAAAATAGTATTTTAGGACAAGTTCTGAAGAAAATTGCTTTTTTCATACAATAAATAAGAATTTTCTTCTCCCCGTTATTCAGCATATCTCCGTGTATTTTGTATTTTATTGTCTTCTTTCACCTACTATGTTAGTAAAATCTGTCGTTTTTTCCTCTGTTCTGGTCTTCTATACTCTCAGATGTAGAACCAGACACAGTGAGTTTCTCCTTCATCATATGCCTTCTTACTAATAACTGAATCCTTATCTATTGAATTAGAAATCAATTGTATATAGGAAGTCAGCTAAACAAAGTTGTATTCATCATATTACAAATATATCATAGATATTACCTAAGGCACAACTAAAAATATGCAATATATAATTATTTAATAGCTATTAAAATTGTTTTTATTAATTAGTAAAATTATAACTATTAAAGCTTTATATAGAACTTTTCTTGAGCAATTTGCACCCAGCCAGACACCAGCCTTAGCGACTTCTTGTTCTTCTTGTATCAAATTGTACAAGGGGGCCTGACAATACTCAGAGAATTGGCTGATGTCAATGCCAGACCTTCCTCAGTGATTTTTGAATGGGAATCTGAAAATCGTTTGGAATGTTCTGGAAATCTGGAAAAGTTCCAGTTGGCTGGCAGTGGCCTAGTGCTGCCCAAATTTTGAAGAAGAGCAAGGATTACCCTTGAAACTACAAGCTTGTCAGTCTCACTGCATCTCAGAGGTAGATTAACACATGGCCACTCGTGGTGGGTGATCAACCCATGGGTTGGGCACAAAGGTTTACAGTCAATGGGGTGACATCAGACTGATGACCTGTCACTAGTGGGGTTCCACAGGGCTCTGTCTTGCACTCTGTACTCTTCAACATCTTGATTTGGAGAAAGGACTTGTAGGTTTACTAAGTAACTTAGCTTGTGAAACTAAATTTGAAGAGCTGCTGACTCCTTCAAAGGCAGAGAGAACTTGCAGGGAGACTTCAAAAAGCTGGAGAGGTGGGCAATGGCCAACCATACAAAATTTAACAAGAGAAACTGCTAGATTCTGCACCTGGGAGGAGGCAATGTTGGATGTATGGACAGACTGGGGAATGAGATGATGGAAGGCAGAGCCATGGAAAGTGACCTGGGGTTACTGTTTGATGGAAAGTTGAATGGGAGCCAGCAGTGCCCTGGCAGCCAGGGGGCCAATCTGGAGTCTCCTGGAGTGCATCAGGCACAGCATGGCCAGCGGGACAAGGAAGGGATTGTCCCCTCAGCTCTGAGCTGGGCCAACTTCACCTTCAGTGCTGGGGGCAGGTTTGGGTGCCACAATATAAAACAGACATTAAACATTAGAGCATGTCCAAAGCAGGGTTGTGAGGATGGTGAAGAGCCTTGAGCAAAGCTGTGTGAGGAGTGTCTGAGGTCACTTGTTCTGTTCAGCCTGGAGAAGACTGAAGGGAGACCTCATTGCAGTCTGCAAGTTCCCCAGGAGGGAAAAAGGAGGGGCTGACACTGATCTCTTCTCTGTGATGCCAAATGACTCGAAGGAATGACCTGAAGTTGTGTCGGGGGAGGTTTAGGTTGGATGTCAGGAGAAAATTCTTCAACCAGAGATGTTTGGGCATTGGAACAAGCTCCCCAGGGATGTGGTCATAGTACCAAGCCTGACAGTTTGGATGAAGCTCTCAGGCACATGGTGTGATTCTTACACGTGTCAGGAGTCGGACTTCAATGATCTCTGTGGCTTTCTGAACTCACCAGGTTCTAGGACACACCAAAACAAAAACAAAAACAAAAACAAAAACAAAACCAAAACAAAACAAAACCCAAAAAACCCAACAAACAAACAAACAAACAAACAAAAAAACCCCAAAACCAAAACAAAAAACCAACCAAACAAACAAAAAAACCCCAAAAGCCAAAAAAACAACTACAAAAAAATTGAACATTTTATTAAATGTTTTTTATAATTAAAAAAATGTGTTGTGGAATAGTAGCTTTCTTTATCTCTCATTACTTCTATAAAAAGTTTTTCTCCCTCCCATAATTATGGAAAATCTGACGCCAAAAAAAATTAACTAAACCTCACCTTGACATTTATACATTGTTGCTAATCAAGTCTAATCAGGGTTGTCCCTGTAGCACATAGCAACATAATACCCTTTCTAAACAGATGTACACCCTACAGGTTTTATTTCACTGTTTCAGAGACACTGACATGTCGAGGTTCAACTAGTTATTATTTTCTGAGTTTGATTCCTGTGACTGAAATTTTATAACCACATAAACCCCATGTTTACCTTAATTGAGCTGCACAGAATCAGAGAATAACAGAATATTCTGTGTTGGAAAGGACAGACAAAGATGATTGAGACAAATTCTCTTCTTTGCCACTTTTCCTTTGCTTTCCCAAGAAGGATAAGAATTTTGTTTGATCTTATCATTCATGAAGTATTTTCACTGGTGCAACTACTTTTTGCCATAATTCCTTTTTCTTCCGTGTCTATTATCTACTTTTTGTGTTTACCAATCCTTAGCCAGCTGACAAGTAATACAGGATTAACCCTTTGCCAGACATGTCACATAAGCAACTTTTTGCATATGATGAATGTTTCTTCAAAAAAGCAATATCTGTCACAATAATGATCTTATGGTGACATATACCAGAAGCTCCACCTGAAGGTGAGAACTTCTTTACTATGCAGGTCACCATGCACTGAAAGAGATTGCCCAGAGAGATGGTCCAGCATCCCTCACTGGAAGTATTAAAGATAAATCTGGATGCAATTCTGTGGTGATCCTGCTTGAGCAGAGAGGTTGGACCAGATGACCCACAGTTGTCCTTTCCAACCTTACACTTTCTGGGATTCTGTGACATATATTACTACAGGATTACACTTGTTTTTCTGAAGCATGGCTTCAGACTTATTTATGCTATTCTTTCTATAAAGCGAGATTCAAATGTAAAGTATGAGGAAAGTGTTTCATGATACTTTATGGAAAGTAAGGTTATAGATGTTCCATGCCTACTATAAGCATTATCTATTCAAATTCACCATGATATATCATTGTCCTATGTGTTAGGTACTGATGCAGAGCAGTAGAAAAATTGAAGTGCTTTTAGAAATGTATATATTTGATTTTAAAGAGTGGTTTCATTTCACAAAATGCTTTGAAGAATTTGAAAGTTTTTTTTTTCTCTTCTGAATAGCAAGTTCATATATTTACATTGATTATCTACAGTAACTTTGAACATTGCTTAAATTTATTCTATAAATATTTTTTCACTGAGATGACTGCAATAAAAGTGTAAGTGAAACAGCCTCTGTTGGTTTCAGAGAAATCTGGAAAGGCTCACACTATGCTCTGTATTGAGAGCTCAGACATCACTTTCCATGGAACTTATGACAAGGTGGTGGAAAATTTTAGCTATATTTTGGCTGCTGCATCAAGAGGAAAGATTGCCATTGCCAAAATCAATTACCTCTGCAATTCTTTACCTCTGTTATCTGCACTATTCTGCCTGTTATCTGTTTTCTCTCCCCATTGTTCTGGTTGGCAGGGGAAGTACAGGTCACTGTGCAGTGGCACCTGAGCACAGCTGCACAGGCTGCTCCTTGTACTGACCAGCTAATTACACAATAGTGAGAAATACAAGCACACATTTCCTGGTGAGCTGAAAGGTATCACTTTCAGCAGAAGGGTAACTAATGCAAAAGGGTAATAGAATCCTTCACATTCATATCCCTTTGTAAAAGGAACACTTGCATAAGTTGTGTCTATGGCAAAATTTGTTAAGGTCTGATTATTAAGCAAGTTGACACAATGAGAGGAAAAATGCTTCTGTGGGTACAAATAGTGTTCTGATCAAATGAAATACAAGCCCCATCAATAATGGCTTGAAAGGGACTATTTTAATGCCTGCACCAAATGTGTCTCTTTTTTGAAGACTGCTTAGGTAAAGGTGAATTACACTGCTTATGCATTTAATGATATATTTTTCTATGCACGACTTGGCATAGATTACAACAGTGAACTGAAAACAAAGTCATAGTGATCTGAGGAATATTTGTTATCATTTTCTAGCAAGATAATTTGAATTTGTTTCCCGAGCAGTCGGTTTCTATGGATAAGGGAAACAGAAAATAATTTCTCCAAACTGGAAAAGATGAAATGTTATTTTCTAAGCCACATATGCAAGTCATTACTGATTATATTACGTATTAAAATAATAAGGATGAATTATTTTCTCACTGCTTTTGTTTTTTGTTTTCATGAGTTCACTTATGTTTTATAGACAAGACTGAGTGATATGCCTCACTCTTGAATATTTGCAATCATTCTGATTAATTGAGCTGTCAACTACTTGAAGGAATACACAAAAAATCTTCTAAAAACATTTAAAGCTTGGGATTTAACTGAAAGATCCCATTTTAGAAAAAAAAAAAAAAAACAACCCAAGAATTATATTACGAAATTTGTAAGGTAATTTTTGCAATTTAGCAAAATCAGGTAGGTTGAAATAGAAAGTATGCAGATTCTTGTGCGGCTAGTTACAGTGGTTTTTAGTTTGACATTTTCCAAATCAAATCTGACTTCATTTTTACTTTCCCATAAGGTAAAAAGAGAGATTTAACTGAGCCTCATTATGTCTTTTCCAAGCTGTATGTATACTACAGCTGCAAAACTATTTGTTTATCTGTCACGTTTTCCTTCATATTTAGAACTTGTCTCCCAAGGGAATCTCCTTGGGATTTTGATTTGTTCAGATATTTCTTGTACATTTCTTAATATTTCTTGCCAACCTAGTTTTGCCATGTAATCAAAGACACAGCAGTTACAGATGCTAAGAGAAAACTTATTTCCTTCAAAGTCCAGAGCAGATTATTACAGCAAACTCTTGGTATTTTCCAGGCTTACAAGTTTCAGAGGAAATATAAAGAAAATAGCATCAAGAAAAGGTCTTTTACACTTAACTACTCCAATAACGTAAGTGGGCAATTGACTTGAAGATCCAGGTCCAACATGAAATGAATGGGATCCATCTATATCAGAATCAAAACTGATGTGGTTATCTTGGTCATTGGTCCTGATGCTAGAAAGAGGGCAGACAGGAAGGTGGCACGTGTGTGTTTTAAGCCTCAGAATGCTGTCATGAAACCATATGCAGTATGCTCTCAAATCTTACACCAAAAAAATATTTAATCTTTTCTTTTTCTTTTTCATATTATCTTCATAGAAAAAAAGTTTTTGTGGTAAAAAGTCAAAGCCTTTGAGATTTGTTTTTGGTTTTATTTACTTCCCACTACTCTTGTCTGTTCCCTTCTGTTTTAAGATTTAAAAAAAAAGTAAAACTAAGCTTAAAAACTATATATGTATACATTTTGGGAGCAATAAATTTCCATTTCTTTTTTACAGTTACTTTGTGTTTCTCATAGCCCTACTCCACTTATTCCTTTGTCTTGAGAAGAAAACAGCATGCTGTCCAATAAAATGCCTGCTGTTGAAGTACTGCTCTACACAATTCTCCCTGGACTAAAAAGTTTTTCAGTCACTGTGGACCAGGGTCTATCTCTTAGGAAATGCTTCATCTTACAGAGGTGGCTAGGAATTCTCTTCCTGGTTAAGTCACCTAAAATTAGGTGTCTTCAATATGAGCTGATGTCTAATTTACCTTAAAGTTCATAGAACTCCAGGGCTTGATGCACTTACCTAGGCACAGGCATTCAGTGTTGTCTGAGGTGCACTGTAGTTTGAAGTCCCACCTGCCACCCAAAGAACATCCCTCTTTAGGTCTTGTGCCTTGCCAATGCTGGCCTCCTTAAGGGAACCAGCATCCTAGGGCATTCCAGATAGCACCATAGCTGGAAACCTGGGTTCAGGCTAAACAATCCACATCCTAGCCAACACAGCCACTACAGTCTTGAAAGAATTTCGGTAACAAATCCCTGCATATTCACTTGGCTGTGGATTAATTTGTTCTGTAATTTTTGTTCAGTAGATCTCCATTAATGTAAGTTTAGGGATATGAATATACATACAAACATCTACATTAATATGTCTTCATTTTAAACTGATTCCCAACCTAATTATTTGTCAAATACTAACTTTGAGAGGCTGTACCGTGCCTCTCGTTTTTCTTTTAAAATTTAAATTAAAACTTCTAAAAATCAATATGTGATTTCAGTATGGGATATAAATACAAAACCCATTTGCATGTCAGGAGGCAATTTGAGTAGATGTGACACATTGGCTCATAAAGATACATCTCACTTATCTTCAGTTTAACCAATTCTTCGTAGGAGCTGAGGTACACTGAGAAGATGTGTCTTTCTACCAGGAGCTAAAAAGCATTCTTTTGCTCACAAAGAAAACATTAACTTGCAGTTGCTCAGCTTTTTTTAATCTTGTAATGAGAAAAGAGGATTGAGGTAATTCCATGGGACATAAAACAATTAGGAATAGAGAGTTGGAGGGATCCATTCCTGAAATTCTTCCACATTTTAAATTTCAAAAGTTTAAAAGCTTTCTAAAATAATATAAAACTGCAATAGGATTTTTCCAATAAATATTTTGAAAGTAAATCTGCTATACCTGAATCAAAACACTTTAAAATGTAGATTTAAGGTCTCCCTCATTTAAAAGAATTTTTACCTCTTCAAATTCTTACCAGTTGTGGGTAAATGAAGCAAAACAATGAGCAAAAATAATAGAAATTAATATTAGGATTTTAATCATAACACAACATCATCAGTGTAATCCTTAAATTTGCAGAATACTTAAAAGTGCCTGAGGGCTCATTGATCAGCACTGAAGCTTGATTAGGTGAGCATTTGAATCAACAAAGCATCCAGGCAGACTATGAAACATTCTGAGTTCATGCAGTGATGCTCTATTTCAAGTCATGTCTCAGCCTCTTACAGTGATGTGCATTAGTCTGAGAGAATTTTTTTACTGTCATGCAGAGATGATTTTCACAAGGCTGAAATTGGAGATAAAATAGATTTAAGGGGCATCCTGAACAGACACTAATTGTTCATTGTGGTAATTGGAAGTGTTGAAGCTATTTTAAATGATAGAAGAACTAATCAAGATTTATTAACCATAGGTAACAAATCTATTTGAGAGAGCTCTGCAGAAGTAGTGTAATTTGATTTGATAATTTATTGGAGAGGAAGACTATCACTCATGAAAAATGTCCTCTCAAAGTTCTTGTTTGTGGTCCACATTGTAATTATTGTGGGTTTGTATTTCTGTGGTGTGTCAAGCTCCACTGCTTAATCTGGACCATGCAATTCTCAAATAAATTTTCAACGAACAATTTTAATCTGTCTGTCAATAGAGAACAGGAATATTAGACTATTCGTATTTATAAAACTTCTTTTATTCTCTCTTTATTGTTAATGATGTGTAACATCCTAAATATTCACACATACAGAATTAGTGAAAAGATAATTACAAAAGCTGTTCCACAAATACTCTCAAAAGACTACTACTTCCAGGCCTTTTTCTAAAGGCATCTCTGACATAGCTGACTCTAACCTATTAGATCCTGTTCCTTCCATCTGAAGAGAAGTGGCTATTTCTTTATCATAACACACTTTGTTGATCTTTATATATTAAAAAGAGTTCAAAAATACAGTCACTCAGCACTGTTCTATTGTCTATCTTTACTATTACTATTTTTTAAAATATGGTTTATCTGTTCAGTTGCATTATATGAACTTGCGTCTGGAAATTCTTCAGACTTCAAGCAGCTTTTTTCCTTCTGCTTTTGTAAGAAGATTATAAATTTCAGTTAGGCTCCAGGGCTCCCTTTGAAACCACAGGTATTGGGATAATCCTATAGCCACTACCTCAAGAGTCAAAGACAAACGTCAACAAGCGGATTGAGGGATCAGCTACACGGTTCTACTTAAGTCACTAAAATGTTCCTCATTGGAACTCGACAGTTCTAGATAATAGCAATTTATATCTTCAATATTTCAATAACCAAAATAAGTATTTCAAATCACATTCAAAGATGAGACAGAATTTACAAAAGGGGAAAATTATGAAGGCTTTTTCTGGTGTTTTATTCTGGCTGTCCTGATCTTCCACACCAATTCAGTGTCTTCCATATTATTAAATTTCTTTCGAATCTATGATTACTTGGACCAGAAGTTAACAACCATATTAAGAAATTAATCCTGTTACTACCACGGTGCAGTGACTGATTTTCAGACAGAGAAGGCAGTCTTTTAGGGAAATTCTCAGGATCTATAGACAGACAATCTGCCCACTTCCTAAATGGTGGTATAACTATTATTATTATCATTATTAATACAACTATTACTATGATTTTAGTAGTTTCTGTACACTACTGAACCTGAGGTATGTTTGTACAGGATGAGCTTGGTCTCAATGTATGCATTAAGTACTGCCTAACTTTATCCACTTTTCCATGAGTTATTTCTTGATGCATTGATTTTTTTTTTATTTTCTGCTTTATCAGATTGACTTGCAAACTGTGAACATGACTGCAAGGCTCTTACATAAACTTTCTTGGCAGCTTCTAACAAAATCCCTTTGTGTGAATGCTTATCTTCTTGGAGATGGCATGAACAAGTCATGAATTATAGAATTATCTTTATTTTTTGCATAGCCCTGTGGTTTTGGTTGTTTTTTGATTTTTTTTTTTTCTGCTGCTGTTTACAGTTTTCTTATAGAACTGCAGAAGTTCTTTATCTAGTCAAATTATATCATTAAAAAATAGAGAGTTACAGCCAGAAAGCTGGACTTAGGAAACCTCAAATGGTAATAGAGTATAGATTATATCACACCGAAACTACTTAGCTTTAGCATCGATTTACAGAAGCTGCAGGCTGAATTTTTAAGTTGGAGAGCTAAGGAATGGTTTTGCAAACACCAGATGCTGCAGCACACAGATGCAGACAGACAGACACACACAGGCACCTCCACAAACATGTCCCGTTTATGTCAAAACTTTGAAAGCGAGACTTGGGAAATGACAAGTAGAGGAGAAAAGACCAAAAAAAACATTCAATGGGATATGTGGAGGGCAAAGTGAAACTAGCAGATTAATTCATCAAGAAAATGACAGAAAGACCTGCCAAAACACAAGTGTAAACAAGGCTTGAGGAATCAGTTAGGGATGAAAGATATGGGGAGAGTCATAAGTCTTTGATTAGAATTGTTAATAAATGATTTCTTCTGTGTTGTGAAACATATTATAATCTGTCTAAATTTAAATTAATCTGATATTTTTCTCTCAACTAGAATTGTTGAAAAATATAGCCACAAAAAGGAGGATGGATAAATTTGAGGAGTGGCTTCTTGCAACAAGACTATGTATCTCATATGGGGGCATACCTTCAATTTACACTTCCACAAATTAGAAAATATGCTTTCAAGTTCAAGATACTATCTGACCTCTATTATTGTGAAACTCTCTTAATAAATATTATGGTATCACCTAGATTTTACGATGATTCTAATTTATCATACTTTTTTTTTCAGTATTAAAAAAATGTAATTGAATATAATTGTAGAGATAGACACATAAATCAAATAATAGAGATGAAAGCCTAAGCAATACTATCTCTTGCTCATAATTTATCTTACTGTAAGTAAAGTTATGAGTAATAGTTCAGACAAATTAAATTCCTGTACATTTTAATAAGATGAATTTACAGCTCTGAAATTATAGCTTCTCTTTCCAGCATTTAATTTGTGAAAATCTCTTTAGTCATTACATATGAACATACAATGTACATGGAGTTCTTGAATAACAGTATTTGTATCTTGAAGAATAAATGTTTAATAATCTTGTTTAAAAATGAGATGCAGAAGGTAATAAAAAAATGTGCAATTGATTGTTGTAATTACTAAGATAACCTACTGATATCTGATTGTCAGCCAGCATAATTGCATTTGTACAATCTGATTCTGGATGTAGCTAAACCATGATTTACTAGATTATTTTTTTTATTATCAAAAAATGTTTGGATTGACCTTGAGGTTTTAAGAAGGAAGCTTTAAAAGCTTTTTACAAATAGAATTTCTGAAAGTCCAATTTTGAACAGTCTGAACTTCATTAAACATTTTTTAAAATGCGTCAGTACAGAAATGACAATGTTATATTTTGTCAAGTTAGCCAAGTTAAGCAAGTACTTAGACCTTAAGCATGTGATTAGTCTTGACAGATAATAATTAATTCACTACTAAATTAGCTTTGATACACCACAACTTTGGTGAATTATAAATGCTTTACGTTGGAGAAGGAAAAAAGGAGAGGCAATGCTGGACATAGACTTCAGATTAGGGTTTTGCCAGTTAGTACACTTCAGAGAGGGACACTGAAGCTGCAACAAGGATGGTAAGCACAAGATGAGTGGTTGAAAACTTATTCTAGGTGGCTCAAGAACACAAGAGTGAGGCAACAAGTACCTGAATAAGAGGAGCAATGGCACATCCATACTATCATAAGCACTCAGCACCTCAGCATTGACCAGTCTGCATCACTTTTTGCACCTGTCTAAGATGTTAGCATCTTGGATATTACTGTTTGGGAGATGTTGAGGTTTCTTTTAGACCCATAATTTCCTTGATAGTACATACAGATGTATATATCAATGCATCTACATGCACAGGAATTTTCCTCAATTTTTGAGGGATAGAGAAAATGGTAAAAGTTTACTTTTTCAGACATGAAGTAGTACAAGTTTCATCTATAGTAGCTTCCATGTTCCTATTTTTTCACAGATATAAAAGCTGCAAATACCTTGACAACAATGTGCACTCTGTGCCAAATGCTTCATTAGGTTATGCAGCCATCCTTTGAAGGGTCAAATGTTCATGGCATCAATCTCCTGTCCTTATTATAGGAAGTAGGTGAACTTCCTTTTCCTGGTGGTTTCCTGTAAAAGTATTACATCAGAGCAGACAGTTGGGCTGGTTTTTACAAACTGAGGGCATGAAACTCTTCTGGCCTGTCCAAACTACAAACCATCCCCACAACCAGTGTCTGTGATTTTTRTGAAGTTTCCAGTCGAACATTTGGTTTCTCTAGACCCATAAAATGAYAGAATGGTGTATTATCTGTAGCTCAGACTTATCCATACASGTGCTCTTTATAGACCTGACAGAGTTTGGCAAAATCATATGGTTTAGTCATCCTAATTTTATTTTTATTCTTTCTTTCATTAGGAGGACAATAAATACCGTCTTTAAAATCTCTACTACCAAAAGCTCTTTGGTATTACCAAATAGCATGAACTAACTTGACTCCATGAAACTAAGGACACATGAAAAATGTAATGTCATCCCAATACTCCAGGACTGAAACAAATTCATCTTACTGTTTGCAAGAGTATGTAAAAATTTTCTGAATTTTCTGCTGATCATTTCAAGAAGGCTTAATTGAAAACAAATTATCCACATTGAGGGAGTAGAATGATCTAAGCATCATTAATCTTCACTTCTCAAAGTGCACTGCAAAATATCTGCAGTCCTGGTGATTTCTTAAAAAAAAAAATCACACTTCTCAGAATGGCAAGCACTCTTTTACCTGCATATATTACTATCTTAATTCATTTTTTCGCAATGTTTTAAATGAGTTCTTTAAATATTATAATTTTAAATAATCCAAAAGAGGTGCTATTCATTTCTCACACCAGGATGAAAAAAAATGCTCTGCAGGGTAAATTAAGCCTGTCAGTATTTGCTTTTGAAACACATTAGTGAAATTGCCAGCTACACCCATGGCAAACTAAAGTAGTCCCACTCACCTTTTTGTCCCCAGTAAAGGGAAAACCACATGTTCTCAGAAAGGAAGCTCCTGTAAGGAAATACCTCTCCCTTTTTCAGTCCTTTGAGGTCTATAGCAAGAGACCTCTGGGAAAGATCATGTATCTCATTAGGTTGATCAGATCTAGCCAAGAGTGACTTTTAAATAAATTATAGACACTGTCAGTTATTTAGGAATTGAAGGAAAAAAAATTAAGAATAATGCCATGAATATGATAATGTCCCTAAATTCAAAACTTTGGAAATCATGTCTATCATACTTGAAAATCAGTGAGCATAGCTTCCAGTTTACAATTTTTTCCCTGAACTTAAATTTCCTTTTTTTTTTTTTTTTCCAGAAAATGTTGGAATTGTGCTACACAGTAAGCACTTATTTAAAACCCTTATTATAGAACTAAAATTTCACAAAACTCTAGGTAGGAGGAAGTTATACAAGCTGATAACTGAATTAATTTGAGAATGATGCAGTGCTGTGAAGTAAGTCTAATTGGCACCATGTTCATAGTCACAGAAGAACTATATGTGGAAGAAACATCTCTTAACCTAAATTCTCATAAGTGTAAGGATGACAATGCAAGAGCACAGTGGTGATACAAAATCATATTATTCAAGTATATTGAAATTACAGTGTCTATCCTTTAGTCACATCAGAAAACTAGAAACAGTTGACACAGTCTCAAGGAATTGTCTTAAAGTCATTGACATGAAAATCCACCAATTACCACTTCTCACAGAGTATAGAACTCAATAATAAGCTAAGAAATGCATTTGTTATAAAATTTTGACTTTGCTGTATGACCATTTTTCTTTAGCCACAATGATTTGTCCTCACCAGTGAGATGTGCCACTGCTCTGGGAAATGGCACTAGAAGAATTATCTGCTAAAAGAGATCAAAGGGCCTCATATGAACTGCACCAATCACCACCTGCGTGTTACTGAGGCCCTTTTAGAACTTCATGGGGATAGGAACATGATGTTTTTTAATCAGATGTTTGTAAAAATTACATATAATCTGCTTTAGATGACAGAAAAAGCTGTGAACACCAGAAGCACAGCAAGCATTGAGGTGTGCCTGAGCTGCAAGTTCTAATGATATAAATCCCTTCGTTACAGAAAACATTTTCTTGTCAGATTATAGATGAAGCTCATGTGCTTCGTTTGAGACATGCAACCTGAAGTCATGAATTTTGATTTCCTAACATTTGAGCCCTGGGGCCTTCTAAGGCATGAAGTGGCAAAGTGTACAGGCCTGTTCATGTTGTTCCCCTTCTTTGACTACTTCATGAATTCTGGAGGCACATAATTATCACATTTGAGGAAAACACTGGTCAAAATAAAGAGTAACTTCCCTGCAGAATAGAATGAAATGAAAAAATTGCATCTGAAAGAAAACAGTCATCCACTAGCAAAAACAACTACTGACACTGGGTTTTTTTCATTACATAGAATGTTTTGGAGAAATATGTAATAACACAGAGACACATCACTTTAAGTACGTAAATCACATGAATTTAATTCCACATTATTTTTGTCAACATCTATATTACTTGTGTTATCTCTGGACTTTAGAGTAAATAAGCTCACTTGCTCTGTTTCCAACATCTAATCTTACAGGGTTTTCACTGGATTTATAGCCCCCAAGACTGCTCTCAAGGGCATTTGTTTTAGTCTGGCATGATGAGCTGTTCACCCTGGAGTAATTTGGAAGCAGCATCCTACTAGAGAGAATGGCAACAATGGAGTTGTTTTAGGGAAAACAAAAAGTTTGAACTTCTTTGTGATCACTAATGTATACCTAAACCAGCTATATCCCAACAAAAATGGTTTTTTTTTCAGCTTCTCAGATACAAGTAACATTACTTGATGCATTTTTTTTTCTGAACATAAATTTAGTTCAATGACAACGATAAAAACTGGAGGGTGCTTCACAGTATCCCTAAAGCATTTACATTTCAGAAGCAATCTAATAATTTTTTAATTGACAGCTTTTAAGAGACACAAATCCATCCATGACACAATGGGCAGGGAAAAAATTGGTTTTCATTTAGCAACTTGGATTTTTTATTCCAAGTATTTTAATAATCTAGTTTCTATTGTAATAAAAATCTATCTTTCTTGAATTTGGAAGATCCTGGATGTGATTTGAGTTCTACAATACATAGGAAAGTTCATGGTTGGTTCTCCTTAAAACTTCGGCTAACACCTTCATGGCCCATCACATTATAGCAAATGGTAAAGATCAGTAAATAAGACTACAAGGCACAATAATGAAGATTCTAAAGTATAATATTTCTTTACTTTCTTGAATTTGCCTTCAGTCCATATGATGAAAATTTTGCAAATTTCAGATGACCAGTCTTTGATAATATGAGATACGTGAATTAACCGGCTGTATAAAGGACTCAAAGTAGTGGCCACTACATACCAAACAAGAGTATGCAAACATTTCTGTTTTGTTATATATCACTTCTCAAAAGTACTTTAGCTGTATGAAAATTCTTTTTCTTCCTTCCACTCTGGGAAAATATAGCTGACATGCTTTTGTCTAAATACTAGCTTTATTGGGAAGTTTAATCAGGAAAATGCAATGCCATAGAACAAGGTATCAATGTAAAATTTACTTCTGTCTTTTTATGAAAAAAACAGTTTGAAGCCAAAACACCCTGAGAATATGAACAACAAGGATTAAAATGTTTATCAGTTACCTTTCTGAAATGAAGCAGGTGGACAAAATCAAAAACAGAAGACAATATTGAAATAACTTTTTATTTATGACATTGAGATAATGTTGTTCCTTAATCCTTTTAGACATTTATCCCTAAATTATGTTTGTGTCTTATAATTGTACCTCATGTGCCATAAAAAATTTCCTGGGAACAAATACAAAAATATAATAAATATCTGGCACTGAATTAGAACAAGTGAATCAGAACACTTTGAGAAGGAGAAAAGGCAATTTTCTGACAGGACTTTAGAGGTGTAACAGTAATTAAAAATATATTAAGTTTCTCATAAGAAAGTAGAATTGAAATCAAACGCATCATCAGTGAAATGAAATTTTTCTGATTTGAATCTCTCAGTAAGAATGAAGAGCTAGAAAGGACATATAATTTCATAATTTTCAAATCCAGCCACTGGCTCTATCTTTGTCACTTGTGACTCCTCTAACAGTTTTTTCAAAATGTACCCTTGGTTTAAATTTTCATCTCCAAATAAAACCCAAGTTCATTCCTCCACTTTTCAACTTTCATTGACTGTATTCATTTCTTATAAGAACTTACATTTTATCTAGTAAGATGAAATATGAATTAAAAATTGACCTATGATCTAGGTAATTTTGGTTAACTCTTTTCTAATTTATATAGCTTACCTTAGGTCAAGTAGCAACTTGCTTAATCGCCAGACAGAACAGTTTGGTAACTGAAGAGAACCTCACATCTAATCCAACCTTTTGTTCAAGCTCCAACAACACTACAGATGTGGCTCTAGCACAAAATGCAAACATTATTTCATGAATTTGACTCTTTTACAATTCTTTATATGAGATGGTCTTTTCTCTTAAAGATTCTATTGAGCTTATTTTCTCCTTTTTTTTTTTTTTTTTTAAATTCAGCTTATCATCATGAGCTTTGGCTCTGCCCAAGACAGTGAGGGATGACTAGAGCTGATTTTGCTGAATATATATTTCATAGCAAAGTGAATATAGACACAGTCTAAAAGTTCTGATGTTGGAAGCACCATGAAAACTGAAAGCAAACTTTGTATGAACTATTTCTATCTGGAGTTTAGAAAAGCGAGAAAGCAATCAGATGAAACACTTTGGGAAAGTTATAAAGACTCAGAGCCTTGCAATTGAGTAAACTGGTTTGCCATGAGAACGTTAGTTCAGACTGATATGAGCTTTTACTGCAGTAAAAGACACTCTAATCGTACTCAGTGTTATTTAGAAGTATTATAGGAAGCATGATGATGGTATGGTTCATTCAGATATGCCACTGAACAATTTCAATATGATTTTGAAGATAGTTAACAATGGTCACATTAGAGTGTTTGCGGGGTAAAAATTATACTTTAATATCCAAAGTGCCTAAATCCCGAACCTAAATAAGATTTAGGTTATATTAGACTGCATGATCACTGAAAATTTTTTAAAGACTAGCACAGACCGGCAAACCAAATCATATCCTGCCTTATTTTTCTCACTTGCTCTGTGATTTGATTTGTATATAATAGTAAATTCCTACGTTGTCATTCTGTCCCAGAGGTATTTTCTTTCCTGGACAGCTTAATATTGGTTTAAGAAACCCTGCTACCAAATTATCGAATATTCGGACAAAAGAGTCAATTGCCTTTGAAAGTTGCACAAGGTCACTATAGATCTGGCAACAAAATGCTCAGAATACTTATGCAATCCTCTGTTCCTGGTTTCTTCTGTGCTTATAGAGGTAAAGAAGGGATAGGCCTGTTATTTCCAAAAGTATTTGAAGGTTAGAGCAGATGCAATTACCTCTATTGCCTGACTTGCAGATCAAGACTGAGTGTAAGCTGACCATTGGAAAGTTTCCCATCTAATTTAACAGCTTTAATGTCAGGCACAAATCACTGATAAGAAATTGTTACCATATATCTGGTGAGAGTCATCACTTCTGTAATTGACAAAGGGCTGTTTGGTTTTTTTGTTGGAACATGTTGCTTACCTTTTTCTACTATATTTTTTCATCAACCATGACCTGTGTCAGTTGAAAAAAAATAAAAAATTTAAAAATCCATGCTTAGGAAAGTGTGTGTGCATCTGTAATTCCATAGCCATGACCTGTAGCTTTCAAAAGATGAGAATAAAGAAATAAATACATGTTAATATAGTCCTCTCCAATTTAAATGGAATTTTGATATTTTAATTAATTTAATCAGTTCTTTGTAATCAGAATTCATAGAGCCAATGATACAAAGTGTTGCTATTTTGCACCCTTCCACTCTGAAATGTCACTGATTATATTTTCATTAGCATATGGTATGTTTATCATAAGAATGATTTGTGAACCATAATATTTGCTGCTGAGGACCTGATGCCATGCTGCCATCTAAGAGCTTAATCCCATTATAGGTATTGAATGTCCATGAGGGATTGGAGTGCATTTTTCTTTAAAGTATCATCCCCAAATGACCAAGTCAATACAGTCTGTTAATCCTTCATGAAACAAATCACATCAGCAAGTGGGAACAGTTGGAATATTCCCTTCAAAATCTCACTTCTCTCCAAATGAACATACTTAGGCAGAGAAGCATGTCCTCTTTATAACACTCATGATTAATGAGTACAGTAATTTCACGACTATAAGGCGCACTCTTTTGACGAAAATTTTCCCCCGAACCTGGAAATGCACCTTATAGTCTGGTGCGCCTTATATGATGGACAAAGCTGCGAAATTTGCCGACTCCTAGGGGGTGCGCCTTATAGTCCGGTGCGCCTTATGGTCGTGAAATTACTGTAATCATGGATCATTCCAACATGTTGGATCCAACACTTCTTATTTAACTTTTACACAAGATAGCTTAGAAAAACTGAATCTGTAGGAAAGAAGTAAGAAGATGAGTAATGCAGGTAGAGAAATACATGAATAGACATCTATTTTTGGCAGTTTGCATTTCTTTACTGTTAAAACAGATAAAAGTAAATGCTTATACTTGTTCGTGAATCATTTCTCCATAAGAAATATTTGATTATTTACCTCCAAATTTTTTGCAAACAATCCATAAATAAATATGACATTAGAATGCCACCAGCAATAATCTGGTAGAAAATAGCAACTGACATTTCCACTCAAGGTTTTTTGTTATTTTACTTGCCAAATTATTATTTACAAAGATCAGTGATGCTTGAGATAACCCTTATGCATGTCTTCACTACTACTACTACTACAAACTTCAAACTTCAAACTTCACACAAAGTTTTTGCTTGCAGCCCCTATTTTTAAAAAAAGAGAAGGATAGTGCTTCTCAGTCTAAATACAAGGTGTTTCAGTCTGCTTTACCTCCACACTTGCTCACCTCAGTACTGGTCTGCAGTCTTTCCTTGTTTGCATGAAAACTATGTGATCCAAAGCTATATCATAACATCTATTCAGGAAACTGCAATATTTACCTTATTTAACTTCATGAATGAAGCAAGTTTTTTTTTTCAGGAATCTGTTTTTGTTTGTCTATTCTAATCTCAATTTTTTTCTTCTCCTCTTTGTCTGTTCCAAAGAGAGTTTTAAAATACCAAACATTAATTAATTTTGAAACTCTATTTCACTGTGGTGGGTTGATCTTGGCTGACCACCAGGTACTCACCAAGCCACTCTATCATTCCCATACTCACTAGGACAGGATGAAGACAAAATGAGACAGGAAAAACCCTCATGGTTCAAGATGAGGTTAGTATATAAATCAAAAGCACCAACCTTATGTGGAAACAAAGGAAAAAAATATTCTCTGCTTCACATCACCAGGTGATGTCCACCCAACTCCTGGGAAAAAAGAGCTTTAGAACACATAGCTGATGCTTCAAAAGCAATGCACTCAAACCCACATTCCCCCTTTCCCTTAACTCACGTTACTAATTGGATACCATGTGGTATGGAATAGCTGTTTGGTCAGTTTGAGTCAGCAGACTTGGCTGTGCCCCCTCTCAAGGTCTCACCCACTCCTAGCCTGCTGGTGAAGGCACAATGTTGGAGAGACATCCTAGGTGCTGCACCAGAGCTTCTCAGCAATAGCCAAGGTGTTATCAACACCTTTTTACTACCAACACCTTTCCAGCACTGTGAGGGTTGCTGTGAGGAAAATTAGCTCCATCTCAACCAGACCAAATACATCCATAATTTGACCCATAAAGCCTCAGCATCATTCATCACAGGCTGACCAGGACAACCTGCAATTTCATGCATGCAAAATATTGTTAAGGCACTTTTGGAGTCAAAACACATTCCTTAAAATGCAGGCATCACTGATGACCTCCAAGAATAAAATGTGAGGAAAGACCCAAGTCATATTACCTAGTACAACAAGGAAAGGATACACTTCTGTATTTATTTTCAAGAAGTTCTCATAGCTTCTTGTCAGAACAGTCTAGAAAAGCTGCCAGCATGTAGTAGATTTTGAGATCTTTATCCTGCTTCTCAGAAGAGAGACTTTTTGTTGACTAAGGCTTACTTTAATCCTGTGCACTTGAGCTAAACATAAAAGTACTTTTAGCATTGAAGTCCCCTGCCATATAGACAAAGGTAAGGTTCAGTGCTACATTAAATATTCCTGATGAATGAGACAGCTTTAAGTGCCCTACTATTTAGTTAATAAAACTTCATAATATATTAATTTATATGCTGCATGGTTGAAGACAAAAGTATTTGCAATATGAAATTTCTTTTTATTTATTCACTCTACTTTATGACAAAGCAGCCATCTAAAATAGGAACAAGAACTGAAATAGTTTCTGTGAGTTTCTTATATTTCTTATAGATGGCGAGGGAAGATGAGCCTGAAACTAACATTAGCTGGAAAAATAGTCATTAATAAATGGGCTATATGACCTCAAAAAGGTTCCCTACCAGCCCTATTACAAAATTTATGCTAATTAGCCAAATAACTGAATATTAATAACTGAACATGCTAGACCTAATGAAGGAATCATGTATACTTCACTAAGACTACATTGGTCTGCCAAAGCCATTACAAATTATAGTAGGGTGAAACCAACCTGCAATGCCTGTTTGCCACACATAATTAGACCTAGCAGCTACTGGAGAAGAACATCATCATATTGTTCCATCTGCCATATCTTGGTGAGAAGGTGGGAGGTGAGGGAGCGAGGGTGTACTACAGTAGGTCTGTCAAGAGAGTGTGAGTTGGTGTGTAGCAAATATATGCATTCTATTTACATAATGATTTCCCACAGAGTGACTGCTCAAGTAAGCTCTGCAGCACCTATAGAACCTGTGGAGGCAATATGTAGGTAGTATTGTGTCAAAATTTGAGTAAAATTAATAATAACTGCTGATGACAAGATTCTTTGATACACTGACAAAACATTGCATTTGTTACACTTAAGGCTGTATTTTTTGTCATAGAAAAGTATGCAGCATAACACAGAAAGAAGAATCTAAGATCAAAATGGAACGCTAAATCTAGGAGTAGACATGAATGTTTTTCCTTGTAAAGGCTACATCTGTTTCAGTGCAACAAAATCCTTTAGGATTTCTGATACTGAAGTCACCTTGAGTACTTTCACCCACACTCATATTTATCAATTTACTCATCCTTGCAAAAGGTCTTGGTCTTGTCCTAGTTCACAATTCCTTCATTTGGGAGAGTTACCCGATTAGGGTCAAATAGATTGTAGCTGAATAATTAATATTATATTAAAAAAAGTGACAGGTTTCCATTAAAAATGTCACTCCCATTATGGAAAATGTATGCAGGCAATATGTTCCAAACCCACAAATGTTAGGGAAACACATGCTGAAGTAAGCTTGCACCCATACTTTCTGCAATAACATCTATCTAGAGAAGTCAACAATTTCCTCCTGTGAAAATTATTTTTCAGTTATTAAGACAGAGCTGTAAGATCATTTTATTTCTGAACAATAACTATTTGAGACACTTAAATTGTGCATTTATAGTCAGATAAAACTCCCTTCTCAGGCTGCTCAGGGTCTGATATTGAAGGCTATCTCAGTTGAACAGTTTTATAAGCAAAATTTCCAGTTGTTGCTACACATACTAGGTAGCCCCAATGAAACAAAGACAATCCAAACCAATAGATCATCTTTCCTTAGAAAAAAATGAAAGACAAAACACTACACTGGACTCAGGAAGGAAGAGTTGCTGTTTCTACCTGTACATTTTCTGATCATACCCATCTTCAGCGATATTTAAATAAATAATTTAATTATTGATAGTATCAATATTTTTTTCCATTATGTTTGGACAAATGTATTATCGTATTTATTATTAAAAAAAAAAAGAATCAAGTTAAGGCTGGTAGATTGAATTAACAGGTTGCCTGTTTCATCATAAATCTTTATGTCTGTCCATTTAGAATGATCTCACAGTCAAAAGAGTTTATTCAATTTTAAGCAATTTAATTGCATTAGAAAATTTATTTATTTATTTATATTAATAAAAAAAAAGTCATTGTGAGTATTTTCATGTTTACTTCCAGGTCTCCTACAGTTGGATCAGACCTTTGGTATTGCACAAGTAAATAAATGGTTTCCCTTCATGTAGCTAAACGAAATCTACAACAGGAGAAATTAATTTGCTTCCTTTAAACCTAATTCAGAGAATTGGACTTTTTTAAAAGTATAAAGAGGTTGAGGGCTTTTCAAATCCAGAGTAGTGTTTCTCTTTCCTTGTTGTTATGATGTCATAGAGGACAGACAAATCCTCATTTCAGTACAGTAGCCCTGTTAACATATCCAGACTAAAATGCCAACATACTTGAAGAATATACTTAATATTATATAAAAAAGGCAAAATATTCTAGAGTATACCAAAAAAAAAAAAAAAAAAAATTATTTGTTTTTGTGTGAAACACAGAAAAATAAAAAGAAGAGTGGTATTTAAGAAATATCTGAAGATTGTAATCTCAATTTTTTCAATCCTTATCAATACCAAAAAGATTTTCTCTGAAAATAAACTTCATTTTTAGAAATGTTTCAGATTTCTTGGGTAAAATAGAATTACTCAGAGGAATACTCTTTAGGTCTGACATCATAAATACTGAGTCTTCTAGCTGAAATCAGTTTTCCTCTGCAGATGAATACATAAGGATTTTACCTCATACACAAGTAATTAAGATAATTAGTGTCGTATTTATGATCTAATAGATCAGAAGTAATGCAAGAAGCTAGTATGAATAATGAAAGAATAAACTAATAATCTAATTATGACATTTTTTACCTGTATCACCATGATACTGAACATCTCAAAAGCTGTCTGCCAGATTTGCCATGACCTATCTTGTTTCTTTTGCCATTCTATTGGAAGTTATATCCTAATGAAAGTGAGTAAGTATGGATCCATATTTGGTTAATCCAGAGAGAATAGTGAGGCAGATTAACAAAAGGACTCCAGCTTTCAGCCAACAACAACAAATATTTCACCAATGGAAAATTTATAGACCTAAGTTAGCACAGTGTTGTTGAGAGCACAAGATCCTTATATGATCACTAATTATTCTTTCCGTTGATTCACTACTGTCAAATATGTGTATCAGTCCATTGCTGTTTTAGCCAAAAGAAAACCACTATTGTTCAGAGCAAAGTCTGACCTGGAGACTCCATCACAGCATATCTCAGTAGACTGGTTTTTAATTAATACCGCTAGACAGTAAGACACAAATGTACAACATCCCTATAGCTGAAGAAAATTCAACAATTCTGTTAATCAAGCATTTGAGGAAAAAATTTGTCTGTGTAAGACTGCTGGGGTGTAATGTTTTCAATAGTACTTTATATTATTGTTGCCAGCTGTAAAACATGCAGCCTTTTAGAGAGGACCATCACCTCCCTTTTACTATTTAAACTGCTCAAGTACAAGGAAGTGAAAGAGATGGAAGAGCATCACTGATGAAATGAGTATTCTCTGAAAGGATCCTTTCTCTGATAAATTCACAAGTATACTCACTGAACAGACCATCTTATATTATCAAGTAAAAAAAACCAAAGATGATATGAGGAATTCAACTTGTTTTAGTGTGAGAAAGTAGATAAGAAGTGTTGTGCTTTTCCAGAAGATATTTTTAAAATATCGTCTAGTTTAATGTTGTTTTTTTTTTTCCTAAGGAATTTTTATATGAGAGACAATAAAATGGAAAAAAAATATATAGTTCTACAGGGCTGCAGATTCTGCAATTATGAGTAAAAATACCCCATACTTCTATAAGCATAATTAAAAATAAAACCCAAAAACTCCTAAGTGGGAAGGTAAAAACTCGAAAGAACTAGAAAGAAAACAATTCAACCTTCATTAGGAGTTTCAAAAATAAAAGCAGGTTTATTAAAATAATCCTAATATCTATGTATTTTCTCAGGTTTTCAGCAACCAAAGTAATTTAATCAATACTACTGAGAAATATAAGTGGAGTTTATTCAGTACATGCTGTCCATGTAATTAGAAAAGGTTAATCAATTTTACTACATAGTAAGACAAGGTATTTGCAGGAAAGCAGGTCTTTACAACTTCAAAAAGCTGCCTATTAGGGAAACTTACAGATTCCAATTTTATAAAATTAAATTTTTGTTAAAATTACTATCATACTCGTTAAAAGGAACAAGTTTTCCAAACAGTTTTGCATAGAGTATGCATACTGTTTTGTTTCCATTTTGGTTTCCTAATGAGTTGTTGTTATTGTTTCTCTTATAAACTCTAGCAAAGTTTTTCTAACAATTTTTGATTTCATTGACTACTCAATTTTAGTAAATGACACTTCAAATAAAGAAACAAATCATTCTTTTTATACTGTGCATGATTGAAAAAATAGCATCAGGTCTAGCAGTGAGGTCCTTGGGTGAATTCATTATACCTAGATGAAAAATTGCAGAGAAGGAAAATGATAAAAGTAATAGAGATCTATTAAGTTAAAGTAGGAAAAATATTAGCATTGTTCTAGAAACTTATAAATAAAATATACATTCTTTAAAGCTTGAAGTACTCCTTAAATGTATCTCAAAATCACAAGGAGCATAGAAAGTATAGGAAGCATATTATTCTACACTTAAACTTATTAAAAAGTCTAGTTATCTTGTTGTGGTTTTTTTGAAAGAAATTTAAAAAAATAAAATATCAAAAGAAAGTGAGACTAAAAATGTTTTTATTGGTAAAATCCTCATGGTGTATTACATGCAATAATTGCTTCTGGTAAGATTAGACAAGTTGTTTTGATTGCTGTAATTCCACTGCAAAAAATTCAATTCAAAATCATATGATTTTTTTTTTCCTGAGAAGGCCAGTGTCTACATACTAGCATCAATTTAGGCTTTAAATAAATGTTTTGCCATGAAGTTATATAACTTCATCCTAAGTAGAAATTGGTACAGTGTTCTGAGCAATACCAAACAAAAGCTATAGACAACTGAGTTATGTCTTAGACAGTGTTTAGGCCTTTGTAGCTATATTTAATTTTAGATGAACACAAATGTGCAGTTTAATTATTTCTTTATAAGGTGAAATCAATCTCCTACAGCAGGTTAATCGATTCTGCCTTGAGGAAAACAATACATACTTAATGAGAATTCAAAA
>PYHW01010552.1:9680061-9764855 GCA_013186435.1 Turdus rufiventris
GTTTCAAAGAAAGCATAAAAAAACACACCAAAGAAGTGTGAGTAGGAAATGGTTAATTAAAAGCAAGACCCTTTTTACCCTTTTTCTTTTTTTAAAATGGACAAAGTAACAGCTGGCTACAACAGCTGCCAGCGTTCTGATTTTTGGACAGATGTGTTTTCCATGCAATTTTAAGTTCACAAAGACCAGATGCTTCCCATGGTTGCTTGAAATATTTTCTCCATCTTCACTATTCTGTGATTTGTTTTGAGCTAAGGCTTTAGTTCTGAATTTTTCACTGTTTACATTTATAAAGTTGTCAGGTAAGACAAGAGATATTAGGTTCAAAATAGGATTCACTTTGACACCACATTGCTATTTTTAATGTATTTTCATCTAGATTCAAGGGTAAAATTATCACACATGACACTGTATTTGCATGTATATAATGTGCACATAGATAGATAAGGTAAATATTAAAAAAATCAATGTTTTATGCAAACACATTAAAATTTAAAAATTAGCGTTCTTTAGAAAAGTCCATGTTCCTTGTTTCAGTCATGTTGAGGAAAATTTGAGTATATTTTTTGCTCACATGAAGGTTGGAATACTTCCTAGAATTGTACTGGAAAACTGGAAAAGAAAACAAACTATAGGATTGAGTTCTAAAATTTTCTGGACCTAATCTTGATCTTACGAAACGCTGAGCATGTTGTCACTCATCCAAGAAAATAATTAGGCCCAGCAATTAAAACAACTGTTTAGCCTCAAGGATGAGAGACGTGTCTCCTTGGATTCATCTGGACAGTTCCAATGTTTTTCTCTGAGTCCAAAAGTAGTTGCTCTGCTGGAAAGAGTTCAGAGCACTTAGCATATTGTTAGATAGACACTTAAATGAACCACAGATTGATCTTGTCCTCATGTTTAGGGCTTTGCAACTCGTTATTTTTCAGCATAGGCTGAAGTGATGACAGACAATTAAAGAGAGGTAATTGCAATGAACTCTGCACATTTCATATGTGATGGGACATAAGGAGAAGCTGGGTTCCCAAAGTTTGTTGCCAGAGCCCTGGTATAGAGGTAGTTAAGACAAAAAATGTCAGACCACACCCTACTCAGTGAGAACAGCACATCCATATAAAATTATTTTGGCTGTGCTGAAAGAAGAATTAAGCACAATCTTTTGCCTACATAGCAAAGGAAATAACAATTAAACAATTTAATCTTTATGATTTTAAGTTACTCATTCTGTTCAAGATATTTACAGCATATATGTCCTCAACTATTAATAATGTCTTATCTCTCTGGTCAAGGAGTAGAATAAGAATGACAGAGAATAATTATAATAGCTCAGATTTTAAATATTTAATACCTGATGAAGTATACCTGATTCACACTGTTTTCAAAGAAAGATGTTTGCACTGCTAAACTAATGGAGGTAGTTAATTCTTGTACGGAAAATGTATATAAGCTTCTTAGCTTGTCCTCAAGATATTTTTATTTCTACTACTTTCATGTACTTTGTCAATTATCAAATGTATTGTAATACATGAATTGTATCCCTGTGACCAATATACTGCATACTGATTTTTAATTTCCTGTTATATCCTAGAGGCAACTGTCTATGTATTTTGTGCTTTGTGCTGTGTTCATAACTTGGGAAATGGTGTGTCTTATATTTTTAGTCAATTTTTTGTGTTTCTTGGTGTCTCAGGAATGGTATTGCTAAAACATATCCAATATCTATTTAGTCAAGTCTACTGATGCTGACTGGGGACAGTATGAGATAGAATGCAAAAAGCAAATTCCTAGCAGTGGTAATGAAAAAAATTCTGACTTCCCCCATGGCAGCTTAATGTTGACCTTAAAAAATTTAAAAATTAATTAAAATTCTGAAAGTCTATAATTTAAAGCTCTCCAAAAATTATGTTCTGCTTCCAATTATCAATTATCTTGCTGCTTCACATAGCCCTAACTCACACTTGCACTCCTCGGATATATAAAAAACTTCTTTATTCTTCTTCTTTTTTAAACTTTTGATTTCAAAGTATATCCATGTATTAGGTCTGTACTGAGGAACAAAGGATTTATGACCTTTGAATTTGCCTTAGTGACCTTTGTCAAGAGCATTGTTATGTGTAGTAAGGTCTCCTGGTTAACCTCCTCTATCGTTATATGAAATAGTTCTTTTGACACCTCATTTGTACACTTCCTGGGAATTTTTTCACATCTGTCCTCATTGATACCTGCTCCTCTTTCAAAATTTGCCTCAGGATCATTCCTTCAGTGTCTTTTAGAAGTCTTGAGATAGATTGAGAATTTTTTCATGTGGTGCTCCAGAAAATGTTACATGACAGCTAATCCCTCATACATCGTAAAAACTAGATGGAAAGTACTTTAGTTACTTCTGGAAAAAGTGCCATTTTTCATAAAAATTCACAAGGCCAAATTGGAAAATAAATAAAAGAAGAGGAAATGCTCCTACTTAAATAAGTAATGTAAGATAAATATTTTAAAGATAACCTCGTATCAGAAACTCTGTTTCAATATTCACAATTCTTTCCCCCCAGTTCCTCTCCTGGTTATACTCTATTGGATAATGAGACAGATTTAAACTCTCTAGAGACACTGGTTCATACAAAAGAGTGTAATGATGAGATAGCCATGTTATGTGAAGCAGCATATCAATAACAACCTTAAACATATGTTGGGGTTTTTGAGTGTTTTTTTGTTTTTTGTTTTGTTTTTGGTTTTGTTTTTGGGTTTTTTTTTTGGGGGGGGTTGGGGTTTTTTGGGGTTTTTTGTATGTTTTTGTTTTGGGGTTTTTTTTGGTTTTGGGGGGTTTTTTGGGTTTTTTTGGGGGTTTTTTTTGTGTGTGTGTGTGTGTGTGTGGCATTTTTTTAAGACAATCTTTTAATTTGTTTCTATTTATCCTGGGTTCATGTATCTAAAGACAGTAATAAATAGATCTGACTAAAGACAACAATAAATAGTGGAGGACTGGGAACCTTGGCAACCACAAGGTCAGATGCTAGCACACAAATAATGTGAGCAAGGTAAAACCACAATTTTTTATTAGAAATTACTGCAGATTTAACATGATTTTTTAAAATATAAAGTACTTTATTGCATAAATTTTCTGTCCTTATATGCTTTGGTCTTTCTATAAACAGAACCAGCAGCAGAAAATGGAGGAATTTGTTTACATTTAGAGGAATTAAGGAGTTACAAATCATATCACTAGTCATTTTACCTGTAAGTTGGGTCAGAGGTAATTTAAGAATTTCTAAAGGGGTTATCAAGATTTCATTCACTTCAGTCAGCACTATTTCCATGGTACAAACAGGTGATTCTGCAAATATCTCAGTCTTCCCACCATTCAAGTTTTCCTTTTCACTTTTCATAGAATAGCAGAAAAAATGTCCTTCCTTGATGGATTTTTTTTCTTGCTTTTTTCATTCCTTTATTTTTAGTAAATTAACTGAGATGAGTTCATTAGACAAGAATAGTTAAATATATTTTGTCTTAAAATGTCTGACTGTTCTCTATTTGACTTGCAACATGCAACTGTATGTCCATACAGCACATATTGATGGATTTTACAAGCACTAAAGAGCATTGAACCGGTAGGTTAATGTTCCTACAGACAGAGATCATTAGATAACTATTTCAAAAAGCATTATCCACCATTTGGTATGCTCAGACAGCCTTGTGTACATAAACTGGTAACTAGTGTTTGGTTTTTATGCAAAGTAATCAAAACTTGCTCATTCAATCCATTTCCTGGCAACTACAATGACTCATTAGTAAATTGTCTGCCTATAAGCACTCCAAAAGTATGGCTTCTTCCCAAAATTGCTTGCATTACCTGGCTTATCTTTAAATTTAAATAGGTATTTCATAAAATACCAAGAAATTGAGTCAGGTTTATTAAGTTAATCATAAGATAGCACACTTTCATGGATGCATAGTTCAGGGGAACAAATGCATGACTCAATTTATGCAATTTCAAAGAAGAAGTGGGTTCATACAATGTTCTTCCATAAATCTAGAAATATCTTTCTCTGATAGAAAATACATATAATAAAATGGTCCTTTGCTACACTTCCAGCTGAAGAGGAGTGACAGACATTGATCGGGACACTGATCCCCAATAGGTTAAAAGTTCTGATAGGCTTAATGGTCTTAGGGAACATTGTTCCTAACTACTGTGCTAATAAGCATTTCAGAAAATTTCATTCTCTGACACTTTGTCCTTCATCACAACAAGCTTATAGACTGAAAAAAAACTTATTTGCTCTGTAAACTGTATCAGATTAAATTAAAACAATGCTCGATACATACTTCTGTGGTATGCAGTTACTGTGGAAAATTGGAAGGATTGCAAAGAATTTAAAGGAAGAAGAAGCCACCAATTACATAAAGTATTTGTGTAAGACAGTCTATTCAAACACCCTGCAATTACCCCTGAACTGAAATTTCCCAAATTTTTATCACAATAACATATAAAATCTAGATTTTCCTGCCTATTTACACCTATAACCAGTCTATAATACAACACATAAAATTTACTGTATTGTCCAAACCCTCTCATTTACTTTGTTTTTTCTTCTTTCTCAGGGTAAGAAAGAGAATTAAAAATTACTCTTTTGCTCTAGGTTCTTGTAAGAACCTTGTGTTGCCTTCTGGAAGGGAGTGTCTTCCCTGCTCCTTGATGGGCTCAGGATCATGCTCTGGCACTGACCGGGAGAGTGTTTGTGGCCCTGGGCCACAAACACTGGCAGGATCTGTGCAGTCATACAACAGTGGATATTTGCACTGTGCTAACAGTTTGATGTCAGTCACTGCTGCTAAGCCATACAGCTACTTGTGAGCAAGTCTCTTTCCTGGCCATGATCAGCTCACTAGGGCACCTATAATCGACACAGTCAGATTTTGGTGTCTGTTTAATTGACTGATTGTTTGTGTGTTTTGCTTTTAGGTACCAGCAGAACAACAAATTCTAGGACACTTCAAGCTGGTCTTAAACAGAAGATGACATACTTACACACATAAAGATTCAATGAGAGAAAGGATAATTCATTACATTGGGTACTTATGTTTGGGCTTAGAAGGTTTTCAGTAATTTACCAGTCCATCAGACCTTCTGTGAGACTACTGAACCACTTGGTTTCTCTGTGTCTCTGTTCCGCACCTGCAAAGCTGTACTTTCCATTCCTCCCAGGAGTCCTGTTAAAATTATAAGGCTGGCTGACTTTCTGACAATTGCTACTCTGTCATAGTGCACAAATAAATAGGGAGCGATTGTTCCTAGCTCTGATTGTTAGAACAAATTTAGTCTTGATTATTCTGGAGTTCAACAGCCATTGCCATAGCAACCTCTTTTAATAACTTCCAAAGTGCAGAAAATACACTAGAATTAGGTTAATTCTGTGGTTAGGCACTGTACATAATGCCACTGTCTGGATCCCCATAGAGACTACAAGGAATGCATATTTTAAACAGGAGCTTAATCAACAGATCAAAGCATCCTACTTACCAGTGAATGAAGATTTCCTCTTTTCTACAAAATGCTTTTATTATCCGAAACTTTCATTTAAAAGGAAATTATTCATTTTAAACTATGATATCATAGTGAAAGCAGTACTGTGTATAGAAACTTTTGGCATTAACTGTTCTATCTGTGGAAAATATTATGCTTCTAGATTGCTAAGGAGGTTATTTTTTTTTACACCTTTATGTCCCATCAAATAACAAATCATTGCAAAAATATGTTTTTTCTGACAATACATTATTTTTTTTTCATTTACCAAAGGTTAAATGCAATTTCAGCTTTGCTTTCTTTTTACTGGAGTAGACTTTCTTGATAATTGTTTTTATTTTTTTTCTAAGCCTTTATCTTTTCATTTTGGATCACTGATATTTAAGATCCAAAGTCATCAGTGCAGATAAGTAATATATTAGGAAGAATTGTTTTGATAATTACCTACCATAAGAAATAGACAAAAAAGTTCATTTGTTTTCAGTAGAAGTCTTTTAAAAATAAGGGAGTAAGACAATTGTAATATAGCATACTTATTGATTTTTGTGTGAGTTGTATCAAGGTGATTTTGCAAAGAAGAAAATATCTATGCCTATCCATGCCTCCTGAGAGTTGTTTCTTCAATTCAAAAGTTGTAGACTATTTTGATTTTTGAATTTTGATGTTTGAACATAGACTGGGAACAGAAATAACAGTGTGGGGAGGAAACCCAGAACTCAGAGTATGAAGTACTGAGTTCAATGAAGTATAAATATTGAATCATTTTTCAGTGGTAACAGTAACGTGTTTAAATGTTAATATTGACACATCAGAAATACATACATATATGCTGAGTATAAATGTGTACTGCAGTCACTGGTGTTACATGAATTGCTCTAAAAATGTAAAAAGATTTCCAAGAACAGTCCAGCTGCTGAGGAGAAGTATACATTTGTTCTGGCTCACCACGATGTTTAATGACACCAAGCACTCAAAGGAAAAACCTTGATTTTTGAATCAATGATCAGGAACCCAGGTATGCTAGAGAAAGCTAAGTCATAGAAGCAGCTGGTTTTACACTGACTACTTCCTATAAAGAATTGTATCTCCTCTTTTCTTAAATTTGGGCTGAGTTTGCTACTTCAAGTTATAATTATGAAATATTATTTTTTTTCCTAGTGAATTTAATCAAAATTTGCATGAAAATACAAGCTTGACAAGCCAGAACAATGCAAAAATTTCCTAAGTTAGTGCACCACCCACTGAGAATATTGTTGTATATCTGAATCAGACATGAGTCAACATCTAACAATTATTTAGAAGGGGATAAGGTAGCATAATGCAAAACAGAGATCTTTATTTTCAGTAACTGCAGAATTAAAAACAATATTTTAGATCATAATTTCCTTTTCACTTTGTTGTGTGATTCCAAGGACTAAGGGATGTAGTGCAGTTTTTGTTTATTTTTAATTTCTATCATCAAGCTTAGATGAGCCAACACAATTCCCATCAGCAGTCAACAATGACCTTGAAGTTTTGTTGCCTCACCCACAGACCCAGGCAGGTATAGACTAGAATGTTTGTTCTTACCTTTAAAAACACTTCAGAAGGTGATATTGGGTAATTACTGTGTCTTTGTCCTGTCTGCTGGACTTCTAATCTGTCACCTATCATGAATGAAGAATAAATATTTCTGCTTCTTCTTTAATTCAGCTCTAACAGCCAGTTTTGGTGTTTTCATAAATATTGAAAATGTGTTTGGACTAAGATTTTGTTCAGAACAGCTCCTGAAAGAAACAGGAATAGGAAATTAAACAGTTGATGTGTATTCATAGTATTCAAAAACTTTTAAAACCTTTTCTGCCTTTTCATCCTTTCCAAGAACTGACAGGAAGCTAAGTGCTTCAATCAACCTTCCCTCTCCTCTGAAGGTGATAAAAAGTTTATATTCATGCTGAGTTGTACCTGTGTTGTTGCAGTTTTGAGCTGAGTTTTACCTTACTGTTCCCCACA
This sequence comes from Turdus rufiventris, assembly GCA_013186435.1. Lineage (NCBI taxonomy): Eukaryota > Metazoa > Chordata > Aves > Passeriformes > Turdidae > Turdus > Turdus rufiventris. Next base: position 9,687,575 of record PYHW01010552.1, read on the forward strand.
GATTAGGGAATACCCCAATATAACTCTAATATTAGTACACACCTGTTGCCATGATATTTTATCTTTGGTTACAATGCCAAAGATAAAACTAAAAATTAAAAAAATGTCATTTATATATATGATTTAAAATTCATGCATTCAAAACTAATTTTTGTCTGATACAGCACTTTCCTTATTTTCTAAGATCAACACAAATGATTATAACGAAGAAGTTTAGTGTGTTTATGACATGACCATATGACATGGTTCTCTGACACAGGAGCGTGCTAGGCACAATGACCTCCATAATATTTGTAGCTCTCTGAGATGTTGACCTCATAATGCTGCTAAGCAACGTATTCTGGCATGATTGTGTGTCATAGCCACTTTGAATTTGAATGGTTCATTGTCAGACATAGTCTCAAGATTCAGTAAACACATTTTGTATGTAATATACATAACTCAGCAAAATTGTTGAAAGGAAGTAATAATGAAAGTAGAATATAAAGCTCTTAATATACAGTGAAAGCCTCTGTATATGCAAATCCTACAGCATAATAATAATAATATAATATTTATGTACAAAATAGACATGTTCAAAACCCTAAGTACCTGCCATATGCATTATTTGCAGAGAAAACATAGCAAAGGGCAATGTACTCACATATAAGCCTTAATTGTTCTGGTCATCTCGAAGAAAATTTGGATCAAGCAAGGTCATGTCCTCAGCTGAAGGTAGCACCACTGTCTGGCACTAGAGAGAACCTAGAAACCCCCTGAGAAAATCCCTGAAGTTTCTTCCCAAGAGTAAACTCTATTTTTAATTGGTGAAAAATAGAGCATACTAATTCTATCAAATCCGTGAATGAATTACATATGTGACTATGTTCACTTGATTAGGGTATTGCTTATGAATACAGTTTGGGAAATGAAAATATATAAATAATCATCTAAGGAAATTTTGTCAAGACAGCATTATTTACAAAGCAAATTCTGGAAGAATTATAGTCTCCTTCAGTTGGAAAGTTTTTTTGTGTCAGTTTCTAAAAATTCATGAAAAGCTGAAGAGCTCCAAAACCCCCCAACTTTTTCTTAAAAACAGCAACAAAAAAATTAGTATTCCTCCTCAGAATATGCTAAGAACTATTTCTTCCAATATTTGCAATTAAAGTAAATACTGGAGACTGTCTCAGTGCTTTTTGTTAGGGCAAGAAAGATAAGATTTCTTTCATTTAAAATAAGTTCAATTTAAAAACCCACAAAGAAAAAATAAAACCAAAAGAAAACCAAATAAAACTAAAACACAACAAAATGCTCTTTACAAAACAACACCAAATAAATATAAAATTCTTCCTGAAACACAAGAAGACACAATTTTACTGTGAGGTTGACCAAAACTAGAACAGGTTGACCAGAGATGATGTAGAATCGCCCTTCTTGAAGATATTAAAAAAGCTATTTGAACAGGGTTAAGGACAGCCTACTCTATGTAGTTCTTCTTTAGCACGAGGTTTGGACAAGACAATCTCAAGAAGTCTCTGCCAGCCTTAATCATTCTGTGATTACTGTGTCTGTGATAACTCTATATAGTTTTTCTCAGATATCCAGATTATTTGGTTGTCTAAATCTGTTGCTTAAAAAGTAACATAATGATAAAGTTTGAAATTTTCTGCATATTTTTGGTTGGATTCAGAATTAGTCCTATTTTTCACTTACTAATATAATATGATATGAGCAAAAGGCCCTATATGTCAGTGGTATTAAAAAAAACCCATACCAACTAAAAATGAGGAGAGATTAACACAAGTAATTAAAAATACTTCTAGAAGTATAATACAGTAACGTAGAACAAACCATTTCAGCTTAATTCTTCCTTGAACTAATTTGAGGTGCTATGGTTTCTGGTTTCTGAGCAACTCAGTCTCTAAGCTGCCTGCTTAAGTTAATGTGCAAATGGCTATTCATGCTTCAGTGCTTCTATATCAGCTTTTACTGAAGGTTGTTTTCAGAACTATTTTTACTATGTTTGCTGATTGATTAATATTTCACTTCTTAGCAGCAATTGAAAGAAAACTTGAGTTGATAAAACAAATTAAACAGTAAGCCTTCACCATTCTTGGATTGCTGCCCAAGACTTATATAAGTCAAACCAAAGATCAACATATGTGGCAAAATTTATCAAGAAGATTTTAAGTGAGTGTGTTGTAGAAAGAACTTTATTTTAAGTGAATGCCAAGATTTTTATTAATAAGCGCAAAATACCAATAAAATGCGAGAATATTTTTAAAAACTAACATCTTATAACATCAATCATAGATTCAGAAATCTTGCATTTATAACAGAGCACAGGTTTGCTTTCTTTAACAAACCCGGAACTTCTTTAGAATATGCTTCAGCAGTACTGCTTGCTGTATTGACTCACCACAATAGTGAACCACTGAATTTCCCAGTGTTGGGTCTCAGGATCCAAATTTAAAGGCAGTGCTTGCTTTGGTGAACAATAGATGAACCATATCAAACACTAACGAACAAGTCTGCTTCCATTCACAAAGTTTTGGGTCCCTCACTTTATTATAATATGCAATTACATAACATCATTTAAAATGCAGAGTGGGACATAGTTCTAATTTGAATAGGGTAAGGAGGGAAGGGCATTGTGGGTAGAGTTCATTATGTGATTAGTAGCATTCAGTCATTTTGGGCAGTTGCCCTGAAGGAAAAGAAGAAAATCTACTACCTGCTTGGAGATTTTGTCCCCCAGTAAATCACAACATAAAGATCAATTACAGAAAATAGGCTAAACTGACAAAACTAGTAACTACATAGACAGAAAGAGGTACATATATGCTATAAAACATGCATACAGACAAAGACAAGGTCACTTAAGCTATATATTGGCATATATTATGTCCAACCCATAATATATACATGTATGAATTTGGAAGCAAGCATGTAAAAGACCGCAGATGAAGACATATGTATGATTTTGAATTACTGTTTCTCTCCTACCTGCATTAACAAAAGACTCTTTAGAGAAAGAAAATGTATCTTCTACTCAAAAGTAAGAATGGTGAAATGTCCATAGAACTGATGGATAGTTCAGGATCAGACTACTGGCAATCATGCATCATCTTATTTAGGACTGATACTACTAATAATACTGTATTATTACTGATATTCTGAATGTTATCAGTGTCTGAGATGATGGAGTAAACTGTTTTCTATGAGGATGAGTATATCAAAGCAGCAATTATTATACAAATCATTCTAGACTTATCCTTCAAATGCAAAAGACATTGATAGAGTAAATTGTTCTATAGAAACATTTTATTTTCTACTTCAGAAGAAGGAAACAATACCAAGAAAATGTGTGCGGAATGGGTCTTCTGGTCTTTGGAGGATTTATGATTCAGCCTATTTTTCTTAAATCAATTAAAATGTATAATTTGGACACAGTTTAAATACTCACAGCTGAAACTAGCATCCTGAAAGTCCCTGTTTTCCAGGCACTGAGCCATGGAGGAAATTCAACTCTTTAGAAGACACAGATTTTTATCTGACAGTTTCTCAGGCTCTTGAAAATTTTGCTTCTCTAAGTGCCCAGAAGAAATGCCCTGGTTTTTTTAGAGTTCAAGAGACAGTGCAAATTTCACATCAAAACCTTACAGGTATCCCAGCATTCCTTACCTTCTGAGCTCTGCTCCTTCTGAAACCTACCCATCACAAGGAAACATGGAAGAAACATTAAGCCAGAAACAGAAAGGGAAATAGAGACAGAAGCTCTCTCATATAGATAAGGAAATCATAACTTGCAATTCTGGTTGAAACTTAGTTTCAGTGACATTTGAATTTAGGGTAAGTCAAAGCAGGAATCAGAAAAAGATCTCATATATTCAAACACTGGACTGAATACCTTCCAAGGCTGAAGGCACATTTTTACCGCCAGTATTCCATACTAACCAGCTCAGATGAAGACTTTGACACCGTATCTACATGCCCAACTTTCCCTGAGTCCAGTATAAAGTCTTGGTGTAAGGTTTCAGGGTCATCTTCAGGACAGACATCAGGAAGCAGGCACTTTGGTACATCATGAAGATTTCTTCAGGGATTGAGATGTTTTGGATCTAACTGAAAAGGAGAAACATCTTTATATACTGTGTGCTTCACTTAATAGACAGGATTTGAGGCACCAATCAAATGCCCACATTTATGCAAGTGATCTGTGACAAATCTTGACCCGTTATCCAAATTCTTTTAATTCTTTTTTTTTTTGTCATTTTAAAAATAAAACAATTAGACAGAATTTAAAAAAACTATGCCTATTCTGCTGATTATTTGCTCTCATTGCATTTATCAGAAATATATTATTGGGCTGTATTTAAGCACATTTTTGTACATTTAGCTCATGACAGAGGCTGACTTCATGAAATCTTAACAGCTTCTACCTTCCTCTAAATTTTTCTTGCTGTTTCTCTCCCTTCTTCCTCAAAATTAGGCAAAATATCATATTAGGAATCTATATTTACAGTCCTTTGAAGAAAGCATAAATTGAATAATAACTAAAGGAACAATGTCTTTAGGCTTGCAGTTAGTCGCAAATAAATTAATTACACACCTTAAATATATATAAATGGATACAGTAAATTAAATTGATGTTGATTGTTTGATCTGCAGATATATACTAACTGATATGTAACTCACTGGATTCACTTTTCTGTCATCTTTTCTCAGTTTTCTACATAAACCTTGGATGTGATTGCTATTCCTGCATACATGATTCAAAGGGCAGGAACTATGGATTTATATACTATAAAAAGTAATTTTATTTGAACTCCATTTCTTCCCTAATCTTTCCTAACTTCCCACTTTTCATTAGATTTGCCACAGAGCATCAAGTATTTCAGACAGCTATCTGCAATAGCCTATTTCCAATATTATCCTGATAAAGGAAAATCAAATCCTAGTGTATCCAAGTGCTTCTATTACTTGCCCTGAAAGTTTCTAATCTAATATCCAAAACACAAGCAAAGATATTTTTCACTTTTTTATAACATTTTCCCCTAAAATGAAGTTGAGACCATGATTTTCTGACTCAAAAATGGGGATACATTGTTATATGTACCATTGAAAGTTTTTAATGAATTTTAATGCAAGAAAACCCAGAAATTATTTGACTAATTATGGACTTGGTCCTTTTTGTCTAACCCATTTATCTCAATAGTTATTGAAATATTCTAGGCACATCTTGGACAGCACAGCTCCAGACAGCTTGAAATTGAATCTCTACAAAAATAATGCTGCCGAAATTCTAAGGGTAAAGTGTTGTTTGTATTATAAGGACTGGAACAATCTACATCTGAGAGTGAAAAATAACACCTCTGGGTCCTTGAGCTGAAATACGTGTTTTCAGTGGGCACAATTTAAATGAAGTGTGATACTTTTAGAGATGGAAAAACTCTATAAGAAATCCATTACAATGGTTGTCATTAGCAGGTTACATCTCTGGCGATTATCTACTCCAGAGAAAGTGTTCAGCACAACTGAATGAAAATATGGAATAAAAAAAGTTGTGGAAAGCCATTTCATGAAAAATATCTTTGTAATAAAGACAAGCTGTAAAAATCAACAGTGCCAAAGAGAATTAAGAATTTCTCTAATAACAATTTTAAACCTTCTAGCACCCCTTACTGGAGTTCTATTTTTGATACCTATTAGATAAACTAAGCTGGAAAAAAATAAATAATCCTTTCAAACAGAAGCTCTGGGAAGGATACGTAAACAGATTCTAAATAAACATGGAAGAGAACCTCAACTGATATAACCCATGGTGGGTTTACTGATTCAGGAGATTACAATTAACTGCTGTTTAAGTTCTAGCAGAGGGAGTTTATACTACAGAATATGGTCTCAGCTTTGCATTTTAGAAGTCAAACATGCTCTCTTGCTCAACAGGATTCACACAAATCTTGACTGAAGATCCCTCTACGGTGATTTATTCTGTTTAGTACTAAGAAAGCTGCATGACCCCAGTTCTAGGACGCGTAATAACCTGTGATTTCATAAACTCTTGATTTAAGAAGGATATAAAGGACCCTTATGAATCCAACTGCTCAACCCCTTGTTTAACATCATTGTGGTTATGCCAGAGAGCTATATCAATTTAAATACAGTGATGTGCAACCTCCATTGCCCTCTATTTAAATTCCTGAGATTCTTGTATTGCTGAAGACTGCAGCTGCCAAGAGTAAAAGCAGAAAATCTGAAGATACAAAACACACTCAGGATCTTTTCCCACTTCCACTGTAGTGCATCAGAATTGCATATGTTCTACTGTAAGCCTGGCTCTCTTGGGCAAAAGAAAAGGCATAATTCTTTTGTTTACCTCCCCAGAGTCTTTATTAACACACATACTTGGAAGACATTATGTTATTAGTTGATTAGTAATGCAGGAATAGTTTCCAAGATGAACTTGAATTTCACATATGCCAATGGTGAGCTTTCATTATTCGCTCCTTATGGTCTTGTCTTTTTAGACAGTTATTTGACAACAATAACGCTTCCCTTTTGAGAAATACTGACAATTTGTTTTGAAAACTTTCCTGTAAGGAGATACTGTTCAGAGAATCAGCATTATGGAAATAGGAATCATCCCACTGATTCCAGAGGCTGCAGATGTGTTGTGCATATACTGTTGCCTCCTTGACCACAACCTGATTGGGCAGCCAGCATGAATAAATTCTCTAACGACTGAGATAATCTTCATATTACATTTATAGCTGCCAAGGTGAAGGACTGACCAATGCAAATACAGAGAGCACTGGCCAACACAAAGCTGTTGCCAGCTGCTCTTTCAGCTCTGTAGGACATATGCAGCTTGACTAAATTAGTGCAGTATTTTCTTAAACAGGCCTGAACAGCTCAGACACGGTTTTGAAAGCAGAAAACTTGAAAAGGTGAGCTTTCTCCCTTCTATGTCTAAATATTCCTTAACCATAAATAAGATCTCAGCTGTTTATTTATAAATAATTTCTGCCTGAGAGAGTAAACAATCATGGAGTCAAACCATAGAAGAAAACAGATCCTACTTCTGAAAAATTTACCTTCAGAAACAAAGAAATAAGGAATATATTGAAAAATGTATACTCAGACAAAAAATATCACATGATTAAAATCCAGGATAAGGAACCCCCACAGTGTTCTCTATCTCCAACAACCCTTTTATTCTACAGTGTGTTAATTTATATCAGGCTGTTTTTCTTCTCTGGGTTTAATGGAATAGTTCCTAACTGATCCCTGTAGAGAAACTACTGCCTCCATGGTACAGATTTTCATTTCTAGAGGAACATTCAATTATTCTGACTAATTTTTGGTTATTCTGTTTAATATCTTTCATTATTATATGAGTTATTAAATCAGAATTTTTCAATTATTTCCAAAGATTTATTTCCGTATGGTCATTTATTTTCAGTCTATTAATTCTTCTCAAGAAAAATGAGGAACTTGTCTGTTCTTTAAACTTATTCTAGTATAAAAAAACCTCTTCTGAGGCAAGTACAAACATACAATGTGAATGAAATTTCCCTTTAAATGATGTGCAGCTCTACTGAGATGACTATAGTGGTTCTTCATTTTCCTATTGCAGACCAACAACCTTCACTTTAGTGAGGATTCTGTTGGAGGCTAGGCCAGTGCTAAATGTAGGACTATCCATTTTGAGGACACAACAGATATCTAATCCTATATATTTTTCAAGTGAAAATATAATCTTAATTTTTTTTACATGCTTTAGATTAACTATTTGCTATACCTTCACTTCTGTGGATAAAAAAACTTGATATGGCTTTTTCTTAAAAGTACTGTAAGATTTGTAGCTTTAAAAAACCAGTACAATTTCTTTATTTTATAATTAGACATTTACAATTGTATAATTAATATGCATTAGATATTTCCCAATTTTGTGTGGGGTACACAAAACTGCATTTATGAATAACCTTTCACAGCCAGCCTGTGGCAGAAAGTGATATGATGTGTTTCTTAGACACATTACTGAACTGTGTTAGCTGTTCCTACTATCTGTTTTGACCATTTAAAATTTGATCATGTTTTTGAGGTCTCTAGGTCACAGCTCAATAATTCAGAATTTTAGAAAGTGATTGTGAGCTTGGATTTCTCAGTTTTCAGGTGTTCTGGTTCTAGAACGGGGCCTGGATTGCCAGAATGCATCCTCCAAAAATGGTCCATCTTAAGGGTACCTCAACCCCTGAAATTTCTAAAACAACCACTACTGTCCAGAATTATTTGATAAATTTCATTTCTTCATTGTTTTTAAAACACAAGATGTTAATTAATTTAAATTATAGCCAAGAGTAATTTAAACTCATTATTATTGAATGTTATCCCCCAAAAATTTATCAAGATATCGAATCCTTTTAACCAATACCCTTTTACCTTTATTTACCCTTTGTTTCTGAAGATTTTAATGTACTTGAATAATTTAACACAAAAATCTCTCGTGTTTTTGTTCTAAATGGGACTACCCAAATTATAAATCCACATTTCCATTTGCTGGTACTAATAAGACAGATGTCAATACTTCATTAAATTGTACCATATACATTTTGGGCCCACACAAAATGGCACTTAATGCCTGTTCTCACTGCATACATATTTATGTTTTCTGCGCATAAAATTATTAATGTTGTCTGCCCCAAAGTCATCATGTATGTTTGTTGGAGCTATCTGATAGAACTGATAAATGCTATCAAATTCCACATGAAGATGTTAATTATTTGTTTTTACAGGATTTATTCCTAAATTTGCTAAAAGTTACTGTGTTTTCATTACTACTAGCTGTTATCCATCTGCTCACATTTTAGACTTGTGACTTGTAAAGCTATTTTTCATGAGAAAGATAATAAAATACATCAGGAAAAATTATGTTTTTAAAAATAGATTTCTCTGGGGTTTTTTTATTATACCAATCCAAATTTCCATGCAACTACTTACTTTCTGAATTGTTATGCAGAATGTAACTTGCATTATAGCATTTCTCGAAGCTGGTGCTTTACTACTTCATCACAGCCCCATTTTGTGCATAACGCCTAGGAATAGGACCAAAGAACTCAGAAAAGAAATGCCTTTTGAGCCCCAGAGCTTCTGCTCCACAGCAAAGGAACATAAAACCATACAAAGAATGCTGGAAGGGACTTCAGGATATTGCTTAATCATTCTTCCTTTCCTCTCTCAAGCAATTATATCTGGGGTAGCGTGAAAGATGCTTGTCTAATATGAAGATTTTCAATGTGTAATGTAAATCCTGCTGAAATTTAAGGTCTTCATTTTTTTTTCTATTGATCATGAACATAAGAAAGGGATTCTTCCCTTCCACTTAGAGGCAGTTTTTATGTAGCTGAATGCCATGAACATATTTCTCTTCTGTCTTTGTTTGCAGACTCTAAAGAACTCACGGAGTCCAGTCTTTTCTAAAAATCATGTTTTTTAAACCCTCAACCCTTCTTGACTATTTTTCCCACTTTTCCCAATTGTTCTACATTACGCTTGAAGTACAATGGTTAGAGCACAGAGATGAAAAATTACATGTTACATATGACAGTGAAAATACATTATTTGAATGCCTTAAGTATAACTCCCTTTTTTACTGCAGCATGAAATTGGTCATTCACGTGAAACATGTAAATGTAAAGAACAAACCTATTAGCACCCTCCCCAAACTATTTTTGCTCTGAACTACCACCTAAATGCAGACCACCTGTTTGTACTAAGCATAGCTTGGTCTCCATGTTTTCATGAATATATTTGCTCCCAATTCTATATCTGAATAATAAATGTAGCTCTCATTAATTAAATATCAACCAGTATACCTCCTAATGCCTGTGTAAGGTTGATTCATTCTAAGTATTATTCTATCCTGAACCATTAATAATACTTCTGGATGTGATCATCCAGCTACTTATGGACCCACCACTAAATAATTTCATTTTGACTATTCTTAACATTAGAAGACTTGTTAGATGTCAGTTGGGGTGTGTGTGTGTGCGTGTTTTGTGTTTGTTTGTTTGTTTGTTTGTTTGTTTGTTTTTAGTATGCCAATATCTTTGTAAGATATTAGATATAGTTCTGCCACTCTGTCCACTGGCCACTGAAGATGTCATGCAACAGCTGCTCAGCAACAAGTTGGGACAACCCAATGCAGGCTCTTATGTTTCTTATATTTTTCTAGGAATCACAAGCAGACTGATAATTTTTCAGTATTTTTCCTACTCAGTTTACAGTTTTGTTCTCCCCCCTTTTCCCACTTTTTAAAGGGAGTGAAGTATTTCAAGTTTACACCCTCCAAAAAGTGTTGGTCACCACTTTGCTCCTCAAAAAAATATAATTCTTGACTCTGAGCTTGATTTAGACATAATTCTGAGATTAATTTTATCTAGATTCTCATCTATAAAGAATTCTACAGCCTTTTTACTTTCTCCTGTTCTGTGAAACAAAATTCTGGGTGGGAATTTTATCTTTTTGATTTGTCCTTAATTGCATTAGTTAGACACAAAAAACTTCTTGACCTCCTCAGCACTATCTACTCGCCATTACCTCCTTACTCAATTTTTCCTTCTGTTTGTATTATTCTTTTATATTTGTCCTCACTGGTTGAGACATAAAAAACTTGTCATTCTGTTTTTCATTTGTAAATTGATCTCATGTTAAACTCCTATCTTCTCCTTGTATTTAATATCACTGGTCTAGAATAAAATTTTACAAAGATTTTATGAAGTTTTATTGGACATAATTAAGGTCTGCTTTGAAAATCAAGTATTTTGATTTGGAGACTAAAAATATCTTTAGAAATTCTGTGGTCTTAACTGCAAACCAAAGATAGCTAACAGATTTTCAAATCGAACCTGAATGCAGGTTCATCCAAAGTAAGAAATCTCTTTTACAAGTTTTCTTGAATTTTTTCTTTTGATCAAAGTAAAAGTGTTTAGCAATTGGAAAATGCAAAAGAACACTCACCGAGTGTCTTAATTTTGGGAGAGATTATTACTATTTTTTTCATAATTTGTGTGATATGTTTTAACTAATTTCATAGAGTGAATAAAACAAAAATCTGTATGTTTAATATGCTGTCTGAAGCTCAAGAATGCCTGGATAATCCTCAGAAGATGACATTACAATTTAAATGGCTAATTCTGAGTGCACTTCAAAATTGGAAAAGTTAGAGAAGCAAGTATCTTGTATTTCAGTATGTTATGTATATCCACTTTTCCTCAGTTTCAACTGAGGAATTTTCATTAGGATTTCATTTTCTCTTCTCATCCTGTGTTGGTCATTTCCAATATTGCAGTCAATTAATTGTATGATAAAGCTGATATTACTGTCTAGTTTCTAATCTTAATAGCAAATAAGTAACCATGGTATTAAAGACTGCATTACATGGGAATAGCCTTTTAAAACAAACAACAGTAGTATCACAGTACTAAAATGATGATAATGTCCCATCAGGAACAATGTGCACAGTGCTGATAACTATCCCACAGGAAGGAAGTTACCTCAGAAAAGGCAATGTGTAATAAAACACAATACACCATCCCAGAAGCCTGATTTGACTTTCCAGGAGTTGGGACTAAGTTTTCAGAAAGCAGAATAATTATTCGAAGTTATATAAATGTTGTGAATGGGTTGTACATTTTTGTTTATTCATTCATTCTAGTAAGAACAGAAGTACTTGTCACATTAGTGAAGTGCAAGGTGGGAGTGAGGTCCCTGATGATCATATTAGCAAAATTCTGAATTTGCTATATGAGCCAGACAGAAAAAAAAGAAGCTAGAGATCTGTCTAAAAAGATGACTAATAAAGAGCATGCTGCAGCTTAGTAGGGATAATTACTGTAAAATATATATGCTAATATAAAATATTTTTGTTCGCAAACAAGTTTTAATGCATGACGGCGGTAAATGCTTCTTGTGAGGTTTCAATTCAGTATTGCCAGCCACAGGCACTCAAGTTATTTCAGTACCACACCTTGTGCCCACCCCACCCAAAAGATGAGATTTGGAACACAGCACATGTCAGGGTTAGTGAGTTTCTTGGGTTTTCTGCCTCCCTGGGAATGCTTATCTTGCAATTAATATTCAGTCTGGAAGGCTAGAAACTTTTTTGATTGTAAATGAAGGCTGAGGTTTCTTAGGTAATAATCTGTTTTCAGCAGCTCAAATTTCAAACAATAAAATAAATGAAGCCAAGCACAACAAATAAAACTCCACTTATTATTGATTGATAAGAAAAAAACCCCTCATATAAAAACTTTTCCAACTCATCTAATGCTTCCATATAGGCAAAAGAAAAAATAGTTGAAACATTTGGATCTTGCAGATTTCACCAAGTACATGCAGCAAAGAGGGTGCTTGCCTTTCCTCTGAAAGCACAAGTCATAGCACAAGAAGGAAGCCACACAATTATTTGAAAACTCACACAGGAAATAGGTATCCATGTAAGGATTTTGGCATCAGTTTTGCCTCCTTGGAAAGAATATGTCAGTGTCCTATGCACTTCTGACGTCGCTGGAGGATTCCACTACATACAGAACAGCAAAGAAAAGAGGGAATAGTAATATTTAGGACAACCCTGCTCTGTGAATTCTGTGAATTCTGTGAATTCTGTGAATTCTGTCTGTTGACTTCAGAATCCCATTCTGAAGCTCTTAACTCTGTTGTAAATTATGTAGAAGTGGGCTACTCAGCCATAAGTCATAACTTTTATTAAGTCTGCTCATTTTGGCTGATGTAGAATTATTCTTGTTCATAGTAGCTTGTACAGTGCTTGTTTTGGGTTTGTGACCAAAACAGTGTTGATGTCACAGGGATGTTTTAGCTATTGCTGAGCAGTGCTCACACAGCATCGAGGCCTTTTCTGTCCCTCACACCGCTCTACAAGTAAGGGGGCTGAGGGTGCGCTAGAAGCTGGAAGAGGACACTGCTGGGGTAGCTGACCCCAGCTGACCAAAAGGATATTCCATGCCATATGATGTTGTGCTTAAAGCAAAAGCTGTCGGAAATGTGGAGGGGACATAGGGTCAATGGTGTTTGCCTTCCCAAGTACTGGTTATGTGCGATGGAACCCTGCTTTCCCAGAGATGGCTGAACAACTGTATGACCATGGGAAGCAGCAAATTAATTCCTATGTAATGCTTCTGCAAAGAGCTTTTGTTTTCCATAAGGCACTTTTATCTCAAACCACAAATTTTCATACCTTTACCCTTCCAATTCTTTCTCCCATTCTGCTTATGGAGAGGGAGTGAGGGTCTTGACTGCCTGCTGGGGGTTAATCCTTAAAAAGAATGGAGGAATTACGCAGAAATAATCAAGGGTGTCCTAGAGACTGTAGGATATTTGGGAAGTCCAGAGGACAATATGACCTGTAGCAGAAAACCTGGGTTTAGATATCCCTACTTTGAGTATCTAAAACACCACAAAAATTGTATATTGAAAGCAGTCACTTCCTGTGAATTTTGAATCTGGTACATTTAAGTAAACAAATATTTTTAGTAGGATAAAAATCTTAGAATGTAATGTGAATGTAGCTGAAAAACAATCCCATTGCCTACACCATCTGCACTGCACCTACATAAATACCAACATCAGAAGCAGTAACGTTAGTTTTGTTGTATTTTAGTACACCCACTTGCTGTTAGCAGACTTTGCTTCTAAGGCAAGGGTAATTCATAGGCAGAAAAATCCTTTAAACAGGAGATTATATAAAGTTTATTTGACTTTTGCTCCATGTGCACTTATATGGTAACACAAATAGGGTTAAAGTAGACAATGCGCAGAAAGACCTGGTCTAATTCCTATGGGACCATATCGCATTCAGAAATCCCTTTCAGCCTTGATTTGTGTGGTTATAACATTAAAAATTCACTCAGAACAATACTAAATTATTTTTTCCTACTGGCTATTAATCTTATGTTCAGCATGAAAACAAATAAATAATTAAGTCATTTAGCCATAAATAAAACTTACACATAAGTGTGTGCCCACATACAGGCACCTCCAGGTCATAATATACCTGTTCTATTATATGTTTGAAAGCTCTTCTCTCTTGTCCATATAATTCCACATACTGAATTAATTCTATGCCTGTCTTATCCTGGTGCCGTCATCTGTGGCTACATGAGCCATTTCTAGGGTTCTGAGATTTTGACTGTTGCAGCAGAAACAGCATAATGTAGGAATATTTGTCTAGCCTAAAGAAGGGGCAGAAGAAGCAAGTCTCAGTGCCTAACTTGTGTGCTGTGAGAGCCACCAGAGGTCTGTAGATTGAAGTATACTCTACCTCCAGAACAGATATAGCTGCCTCTTCTCTGTTAGCCTGCCCCAAACATTGAGCAAACAACCACCACTGAGGTGGAATTTAACTAACCTGCTTTTGTTTCAGCCCTCTCCTATTTTTTGGGCAAAGTTGTACGTGAAAAGAGCCCTTGAGTGATTTGTGGCATTAGTTTTAATTTACTTTACCTGTAGAGGCATATATATTAACATCTAATAGATAGCTTGATGATTCACCTTTGCTGCTGAGGGCAAAAAGATTTCTTGCTCAATTGAAATGAAAATAGCTTGCTCTTTAAATTTTTTGTGCCTTAAAAGAGCTGTGGTCTTACAGAAATTCTGACAATGTAAGAGATGATCATGCCTGTGATCGAAAAAGCCTCAGAATGTAGAATCATCTAACACAGCTGATGTACTAAGGATGAGTGAGGGCAAAACTCTACCTGATATGGCAATTTTTGCCATTGTTGTAATAAGAAGCAGTCTGCAAGAAATAGGACCTAAAGCAGTTACCAGAATTTTCAAATTTTTCTTCTGAAGAAAGATCAAACTGACCCCTCCTTGAGTCCAGGACCTGAATGGTTAATTCGGAAGAAAGATACACCAAGATAGAAGCAGCTTGATCAACTGAATGTTCCAGAGAAAACAACAGCTGATCGGAACTGATTTTTAAGTAAAGAATTCTTCAAGCTATATTGATTCTAAAACACTGAAGATTACACAAGATGAGCAGCCAACACTTTCTGTTTCCTAAATTGCAAGAGCCTACCAGGGAGAAACTAGAGATGGCTGCTATTTGTTGGGGATTTTTTTCAGGGGGAGGGGAGGGGGCAGGAAGAAGTGTGTGTGGTCTTCGTGGTTTTGTGTTGTTGTGTTCTAAACACTTGCTGCTTTTTAAATTTTCCTTCAGCATTATTCAAGGAGTGATTTGGATGTCAGTCATTAGCGTGTTTACACCCATATTCCAATCTGATTTTTCATAGCTTTTAAATATTGTCCAAAGTTGTGCACATTTGCGCAGAGCTCAAATGCTTTGTAACATATTGCACTATGTCAAAAGAGAGAAGCTAGCGGGGGCTAATATCATCTTTGTGCCACTCTTGATGGCAATTTAAAAGGAATCTAGATACAGTGGAGACTGAAAGTTAAGCCTCTACAAAACTACAAATTTATGCTGAAGTTTATAGTTAAGCATGTTTTACATTGACACATCCTCTTCATTAGTTCATAATTTTAGAGATTAATTTCTTGAAAACTTTATATTTTGTTTAGTTAAAAATAAGAAATCACCATTATTATTTGTTGCTTATTAACTTCAACTCAGTTTTGAGAAAATATGATTGTCTACGTCTTACAAGATTACCACAAAAATAAAAGGCAATTATGTAAATTACTTTAGTCTGCCCTCTCTCTTCAAACAGTATGTATGTCACTCACAAAGTGCATTTAGCTCTCTTGGTTTAAAAAAATATTCTTCCAATTTAAACTTGAACTTCGAAATTCTTTTTTCAAAGATGTAGTCCTCTCCTTGTCCAGAGTTTAGTTATACAATTATGATGTTATTGTATTAACAACATAGAACTGTATAATTGATTAAACGTGTTTTCATGCAACAAACTTTGGGTTTTGCAAATTAATAGGAAGTTTGGCTTAACTAATTTCAAATTTGGGATTGCACCAAAGAATTCCACCCAAATTGAAATCATATGTACAACAGGAAAGAGTGCAAGAGAAATAAATCAATTGACATAAGATAAATATCAAGAGCTTTTAATACTAAACAGATACTTAAAAGGAAAAATAAAGCACATTAGGTCCAATGAGCTGCAAGCCACATTCCATGTTTTTGTAAGACCTGGCATCAAATAACAGCAGTAAACTGGCTTTGTCTTTATTTCTAGCCACAGCATGCCAAAACAGTCCCAGGTATCAGACTTTCAGGAACTGTCCATGTTTTCCTATGCCAGTGATCTTTCTGGCATATTCTTTGCTATTCTCACTGACTTCTGTATGCTACTTAAGCACCACAAAGAGACAGTAAACAAAATTCACATCCATTTTTACCAAATGAGCTTAGATATGAACAAGGGAGGACTAGGATTTCACATATTTTTATTCTTTTCTATCTGTAGATGTGTAGTTTCATAAATTATTTTAAGAAAGTTGTACTTACATTGAAATTATGAGGTAGTAATGATACTTGGATTTCCAAAATAACATAGAGGTATGTAAGCATGTGTATTTGTGTGTGTAAAGCTGCGGGTAGATACCTTGTTATGAAGCAATTTAACATATTTAAAAAGAGAATTTCAGAGATCTTTTGTACGGCAATAGTGGGAAGTTCTGTAGATTGGCATTTTTAGCATGGGTACGCAAAAAAGTTTATTCTTTCTTTTAAGCAAATCTTGGAACTGTTTTATAAAGTTTGCTGTTATAAACTGTCAGAATAACTGAGAATAATGGTATGAAACTAAGTAAAAGTAAATTTGGGCTGAACATGGCAACAAATTAATGGTGAGGAAATAACTAGAAGTTCCAGATGGAAAGGATAAAGCAATTTCATTTGAGTGATTTAGAACTTGGAAATTCATTTCCATGAAAAATCTAGCTCTTGGAAAAGATTGACTCAGATGAGTATTGGTTTCTTAGAGTCCTTTCTAAGCTGATTGTGTGGTTCACATGGCAGACTATCATTCCATCTATTTACTTCTTACTGCTTCTTTATGATAATGTAGTTGATATCATATAATGTTACAGATTCATCTCTGCAGCATTTTTAGAGCTGCTCAGGAAGACAGTTTTTAATAGAGCCATAATCCTGGCTGAAGAGAAAACTGATGCAAGTGTTGCTTAAAGTGTAAAACGAATCTGTTAATTATTTATGCATGTTCTGATATTCTCTTGATATCATATAACAGAAAACATTTATACTGAACCATATCATTGTAATAAATATTATTTAAATTAAAATTGCATTAAACATTTCTCTACTTTTAATTTTACAATGGTGATATTACATATGGATTATTTTTATTAAAATAATCTGTAATGAACATTAGTATCCCAAATATCCGCACACAAATCAGGGAACATTCAGAGGTTTTTTTATTATTAAGACATTTCAAACTCACACAGAGGATCCAATGATTTGAAATTGCTCAGAGCTTCTAAGATTCTGCTTTGGTTATGTTTTGGAGGATAGCAAATACTTTGTCTGATGATTTAATAAATAATCTTTTATTTGTCGAAAAATGGTACATAGATCAAAAGATGCACTGAAAATTCATGATGAAACAATTCCTTTTCCAGAGTAGCTGAGATGTTACTAGAGAAAGCTGATGTTTAAGTGACAGGACTCTGCATTGCAGAGATTTCTGCATTGCAGGTTCATCTCAGGAACTTCACTTTCCTCAGTTGGATATCAAGGCTCTACACAATCACTTGCAATTCCTAAGTAAAACCTCCATGTTTCCCTCTCTCCTTGTGTACCAGTGCTTGAAAGTCTAGCCAGTGGAAACTGCCATGTAAACCATGCAACTGAGAAATGAGCCATGATATCATGCAGCTGCCTTTCTAAATTGTAAACAATTCAAACAAACAAGCCCAAAATAAAGACATTCAAAAGAAAGATGAAAAGCATGTGAACTGGCTTATTAGATGTGTTGTAATATTCAAATGTTGTTTTCTTCTCCAAGAAACTGTCAGATTGATAATCACAGGCATAATTAACTCTATTTTTTCTCTCATATTCTTTTAGCATTTTGCTGCAAAATTTTATTTTGTATAATCAGTCTGTACTACATTACTTTACAAGAAGTATTATCCAACACCAGAGAAGAATTATATCTTCGCTGGAAGGGACCCACAAGGATCATCAAGTCCAGCTCTTAAGTGAAGGGCCTATACAAGGGCCAAACTCACATTAGCTCTAATTGAGTTACTGTCAGGGTCATGACTGACTTTGAAAGGTTTAGGACTCACTGACAATCAGAAATACCAAATATTCTCTCAGTTAAAATACATTTGATAAGTCATTTCTTCAAGTACCAGCAACACATGCTTGGTATGTTGGAGTGAAATACATTCTCATTTGCATGCTTCTGTGGAATTTAAAAATTCAGAATCAATAGATTTTTCTCATGATTTCTAGGTGTTCTCTGATATGGTTTTACGCATTCTTTCATGCTATGGCTTGATAACAGTACTTAAAACCGATGAAGAAGCAGTTGCTTTAAAGGCTAAGCCTTATTTGCCTTAATTTTAAAGCCCTTGACTCATCTTTCTCAGAATATCTGAATTAGAGGATTACTAATGGTTTAGTTAAGTTTTTCATCACTAGCCGATCTCTTTCATATTACTTTGATTTCTCAGATATTATTCTCCAATTATTTTAGTTTTACTGATTAATCCTTGTGATAGAGATATTGATGCATGTACAGCAATTTCCTGGGATCAGACTACACCTGCATTTAGTAAAGCATGAAAATACCTGAAACTTACATATGCATATTAATTTTTAATTTCAGTGGAAAAATAGTAGCAAGTTTGGACTGATGACACAGAAAGTTTTTTCACTAAACTGCCCATTAACACAGTTTTTTTCATTAGATATCGGTAGGAGAAATCTGAACAAATGAAAGTGGATTAGTAATAAAATGCAAAAGTAGCAGTCAAATTATCTCTTTATTAATTTTATTTCAATAATGCAGTATTAGAGTAAACAATGTTAAAAAGCCCACCATTTTTCTAACCTTATTCGTCTTTCATTGAATGGAAATTGAGATGAACGGTTTGTCCCTTTGAAATATTCATCAGACAAACAACGCAATACTAAACAGGAAGTAAAGAATTAGAGGAGTGCAACTGTATTTGTAATCATTTGCCAATGTAGTTCACAAGTATTCTTCTTTAGCAGAAAGTTTGTATTAGCCACATTTCCAATGCTTTAGAGCATCAATTAACCTTCTATACCTCCATGAAATACATTTAGCATGATGGCAACCTATTTCCTTGTTGAGTCTTTGGCATTGAAGTGTGAGAACATCAAGACAAGAATAAACTACATATTTCAGACTTACCACAATTTCTGAGGTTTTTTAATAGGCTTATTCCAGGAGAAAAATGTCTTACTGCCATGAGAATCCTTTCACTGTGAGATTCTTTGAAATGCCCTCAAACTGATCGGGTAAAGAATAATGACATTCTTCTCAGAGCACTTATGCTTCATTCCAAGGTAGATAAAGCATTTGCAGAGCCAGTGAGACCAGGGGGAAGCAAAGAAAAGCCCAGCAGGGATCACTTCAGGTAACTTCGCATAAGCTTTCTCATTTGTCCTTCAGACTGCATTGGTTGCCCTGTACTTTCCAGAACTTTACTGATGCTTTCTGAAAGCTGCAAATTAAGAGATTGGATGTCCTTTTGGGACATTAGTTGGATTTTAGGTCTTGTTAGTGTTATGATATGTTACTGTTGATTTTTGGAGATAAGCACAATATGAGGATCTAATTGTACAGTATGTGGTCTACCAACAAAGCAGCTGTGTTAGCTCTACTATGACTTTTTCTGTAGAAAATAACACAAATTAAGCTATATCACATAAACAGAAAACAAAATAAAGAACTGAGTGGGACAACATTGAAGACCTGAAAAGGTTCACCCCCAACTTCCTTCCTTCTTTCTTCCCCTGCCTCTACAGCTGCTGCGTTTTTTTTCCTTTTGCAGTTTATCTTTTAATTGTTACTGATCTTTGTTGAATCTCCTTTTTGAAGGCTTCTCTCAAGGTAGAGAATCTTTCCTTGCTATGTGTCTTAGTTTTTTGTCTGCACTGCAGAACTTTTTCCTAGCTGAGCATACTCTCTTGTTCTCAGGGTATTTTTCCCTGTCTCCTGGAGACTTTGCTGTGCCCACCCACAGCAGGAACACGCAACCGGCAGCCCTTCTTCCCACCACCCAGCCACACCTTCTTAAACAAAGCATACAGGAAACGACACACACACAATGGACCAAGAACAAATAGATTTAAATTTCTACCACTTTTCATATAGTTCACACCCTCCTTTTACCTTAATTGCTGTATCTGGGCTTGTGCCAGTCTGGGGTGGATTTTAAAGAACATGAAATAAATAACATGAAATTGGAAGATTGCTTGTTTCCTATCCACATAGGAATTTAGGTAACAGATTTAGACCAAATATATTTTTGTAGTATGGTTGGATTGCTAGAATACAATTAATAGTTGATAAAGTTTCAGGCACTGAAGTTTATCTCTTACTGCTTTCCAGTCTACAGCAAGGAAAGTAGATCAATATTTACGCCTTTAAAAAAAGTGTTTAAAAGATGTATTTTTGTCTGCTGAATCTTATCCCTTCATTTCAACTGAAAAATAAATAATAATACTCAAGAGTACTTGATTGCTCTCCAAACTTTTTGAAGATAGTTTGTGAGGCTGGTTGTTTTGTTTCAGACTTTGCTTTGGAGGCATTTAAGATCATATTTCAAAAGCTAAGAATATTTAAATAAAAAATGGGCAATTTTCCAAATGCAAGAGACACATACTTGTTTCTGATTAGAATAGACTTTTGGCACCTGCTAAGACTTGTTACACTTTTTACCTACAGGTGATACCATATTGTTCAGCTGACATTTTCAGGTCAATTAAATTGCCCCACAGAAAAAAAAAAAACAAACCCAAGAACAAGAAGCATGCCAAAACACCAAAAAAAAGAGGTGATTTTCTGCAGGAAGCCAAATATAATACATGATTAAAACTGTTTGGCACATTTTCTGGAAGAAAACTTTGTTGAAACAGGGTAATATCAGAACTGAAAGACCTACAGTCATACATGTGTTCCACTCAGTTTTTCAATAAGAAAAGTCTAGGTTTGAAACTCATCCAGAAAGCAGAGAAGTGCTGCTTGGCCTCTCAGCATTTCTCCATATAAAGCAAATTCCAAACCACCAACAAGTGTATACAGGTAACAAAAATAAACAAACAAACAACAATTTTTTTATCATTATAGTATGAAAATGGAAAAAAATAATTGCACTTTGAAAGCTGTTCACAAATGAAATCATTAGATCAGGGCATTTTCGTATGGATGGGCTAATCTTCTATGCTGCAGATCAGTAACTGAAATTACACAAAAGAAATAAATTACAGTTTTAAATTTGATTTTATTACATCAGTACTTAGATTTCAATTATATCTAAACATGTTTTTATATTTTTGTAAGAAAAAACCATTTTACCTGCTTTAGTTTCAATTTGTGCACTACGGGACCTTCCATTACTATTCAGTTAATGTCTGAAATTAAGTGGATAAATTCATGTGATATAAAGTTAAAAGGGTTCTTTCTGTTCTTTCTAATTTTCATTTTAGTTTAAGCGCATTACCAAGTATTTTTAAATTACACTGGAAGAAGGGGCTTACTCCAAAACTAGTGCCCTCATGGAAAGCTGTGGTCTTATGGCTTGAGCTGAACAGAGTGGAATAATTTTACTGCTTTAACTTTCTTGGAAACACTGGAGATTCTGGAAATTAAGTATTGTTTCTGTTTTATTCCATTCCTTTCTTTGTGAAAAAATAATTCAATTTCTTTCTGCAGTTTGGCATATCTAAAGCATTTAAAACTGTTTTCAACTTTCCCATCTTGTCTAGTTGTCTTGGAAACTATCACAAGAAGAAACTGGAGCTGATTTTTTATATCTATTTTACTTTTCAAAATTCACTAGTTTAGCTATCAAGTGAATTACTGAGCACTACTAAAGTATTAAAATAAAATACTTACTGGCAGGCAATGACTAAGGGTCTTTTGCAAATTGGAAATGAAAAAAACCTCCAGTCCAAAGGAAGAAATAAAGACTTAAAAGAAAAGTTGGATGCATTAAGTTTAAAAGTGATGACCTATTTTGTCAATGAGTTTCCGTTTGTATGTCTGATTTTTTTTATTTTAAGACCAGTTTAATTAGTAATGCTAATTAGTTAAAATAAATTATATTCTCATATATGTAATCAAGGAAGCTTCAAAATCAAATTTTCATTAAAAAGTACACTCTGACAAGTTTGGTCAGTCTGGTATTTTTGTTTAGCATACATGTTTTCTAATTTAAAAAATAGAAATGTTCAATTTCTTAGAAAAAGTAAATATATTGTTTATTTCCATGTTTTGTGTTTATGATTGTCAAGTGGGATAACAGAAACTGTAAAATTATGTGCAATTTGACATTTTGCAAACCATTCTAGGGTCTCCCTCTCTTCACTGTCACCACAAAGTCTGACAAGTTTATTAGCAAAAGAGAATAGATAATTACCCACATTAGGTGTTTAATTGTGCTAAATGCTACAGTTAATAGCAAATCGTGACTAACATCAACCAAACAAATGTTTCTGAAGAAGGTATTTCAAGTTAAAAAAAATTGTTTATGTCATTTTAAGCATCGGGCTCCTGAACACAATAAAGAAAATAATGGTTGGTGATGAAGCTGAATGGCAAAAATAAAAGTGTTTTCAGTGTCTGTCCAGTACAAACATTTTGGAAGAAGTGACTGATGTGTATTATGCCTGCTTTCTGAAGAACCAGGGGAATAAATAGTTCTTGAGCACTGTCAGTATTCCTGTGTGTAGAGGACTTCAAACTCTTATCACAGTGACATGACAATTTAAGAGGTCACAGCTCCTGTCCTTTTTATAAATTTCAGCATTGACTAAATTTTGGATCTTTGAAATTTCATTTATACATGCCATCTTTGCAATTTGTAATGAAATCTAACAGGTAACAAGCTAGTAAAGTTACCAATGAATATATATGTGATCTGAAAGATTACTGCAATATTGAATTTATGTATCAGAAAGCATGTTTTCATAAACATAATTGTTTCACACTCATACATTCATGAAAATGAATGCAATTACTAGCACATGAACATGTTCCATGTCTGGCTGTCTTTTCCTTTATATGAAGGATAATAGTACTGATTCTACTGTTGCCCAGATACAGGCAAAATATTTAAGCAACGATGATCTAAGCACATTTGCATTTCCCCTTCTCAGCTGAGAAAGCATGTTTGCCTGGAATTCATAGATAGCCTTTTGGAAAGAGAATTTGATCAAACCCCTGAAGAATCCCCTTCCTGATATTGAGGTATGAATAAGCCAGTTCACAACACAGAAAAGCAGAACATGGGAGTAATAACTGTAAGAGCAGGTCTTTTGAGGACTCAAGGTTAATCAAAGAACCAACTCAAAAGCAGCAGTCTCATATTCCGAGAGAAAACATCCAGATACGTGGAAATAGTGTGCTAGTAGCAAAATAGTCCAGTGGCCATGGAGGTTACTCAGTACCATCTCAAGTAATTGCCAGGGGTGAGAGTGAGGGGCTCTCCCTTCAGAAGAGAAGGGTGTTCCTTCTGATGGGGAGAACATGAGGTGAAGAGCCAGTCACATTTTCACAGACTTTCCACGTATATAATTTCTTATGCCTCTTGCTATTAATATTGTAGCTGTTACTGATCATTTTCTTATCTCATTGTTATTTCCAGTAAATTGTTCTTATCTCAAACTGTGATCTTTCCCTTTTGTGCTTTCAACTGAAAGTGGAGAGAGAACGAGCAGTGGCATGATTTTAGTGGGATTACTAAATTGGAGAATACCATTCCTAAACCTTGACATATAATTAAAATCCATCAGGACAGTCTTGATAAAAGAGTTAGTTTTAACCTATACTAAGTTGAAACTTACAAATGTAACAAGTATATGACACCACCTACCATTTCCCTGTGTATGTTTTGATCAAGACATATAATATCAGATTCATCTGTCCTGTCCTTCAGTATATTTGCATTGTTCTAACTTGAGCAGGCTCATACAAGTTCTTGAAAGAGAGAATTCAAACACACTCCAGGAACGGAGCATAAGTGAGATGTGACCTGACAGTATGGGTAATTGGCTTTAAGAGAATTGCAAGATTTTGTTCACATAAGAGCAGAAAATAAGAGAAGGGGAAAGCTGTGCTCTTCTGTTGAAAAATAAGGAGATTTAAAGATCTATCTATCCTGTCTATTTTTTCTATCGTATATTTTTAAATTGACTCTTCATGGAAGAAAGACACTTGGTACTCTGACTCAGTGCACAGTATTATATCCACCAGCAGGTAATGGTTTTTCCATCTCACAATTTTATTACACTCTGATTATTAGAGTGATTTATTGTTTCCATTTGTGTCACTTTTCTTGTAAGAAAAATAAATCATGGACTGACCAATTCTGTGGCACAAAGAACTGTGAGACAGGACAGACAATCTATACTACTCAATTTTCCACACTGGCTTGTAGTCACTAATTTTACTAACCATGTTACTTGCAATAAGTAGTAAAAATATGGATTAGACATCAACCCAGGTAGTTCACAAAGGCAACATTTATTTGAAAACATAACAGAGAAAAAAGTTGGGAAAAAAACCATGGATACTCCAGTAGCATTCCTGCAAGGGCTATTTGAAGATCTCATAAAAAAATCTAATAAGGATCTAATAAAAATGAGGGTACTTTTGAAGGCCAGTTCAAAGCCCCCCATATATATCAGATGAGAATCAATCACAGAATGGTTGAGATTGGAAGCAGCCTCTGGAGGACACCTGGTCCAACTTCCCTGCTCAAGCAGTGCTGCTCATGGCCAACTGCTCAGACATTTGAATGCCTTCAAGGAAGGAGAGTCCACAACCACTCTGGACAGCCTGTGCCAGTGCACCATCAACCTCATAGTAAAAAAAGTGTTTTGGAATGTTCAGACAGAACACTCTGTATTTCAGTTTGCGCCCATTGCCTCTGGTCCTGTAAGTGGGCACCACTGAAAAGAGCCTGGCTTGGTCTCCTTTGCACCTTCCCCTCAGGATTTTGTACACATAGATGAGTTCTGTCAAAGCCTTCTCTTCTCAGGCTGAACAGTCTCAGATTTCTCAACCTTTCCACACACAGAAAGGGTGCTTCACTTCCCTAATATTTTTAGTGGCTTTTCACAGGACTCTTTCTAATATATCCCTGTCTCTTTTAGTGGGGCCTCTAGAGTAGGATGCAGTATTACAGGTCTCAACAGAGCTGTAGTAAAGGAGAAGGATCACCTCCTCAGACTTCCTGTCATAGCTTCCCCTAATTCAGCCTGGAATACCACTAGCCCTTTTGTTGCAAGGGTACATTCCTGGCTCTACTGTAACTCCTAAGTCCTTTTCTTCTTCCAGGTCTCACTTTCCAATGGAGTGGCCCCAGTGTCTGCTGGTACATAGTCTTTTATATCTCCAGATAAAGAGCTTTGCACCTTGTTGAATATCATGATGCTCCTTTCAGCCCATTTCTCCAGCTTGTCAAGGTACCTTTGAGTGGTAGCACAGCCTTCTGTTGTATTAACTACTCTGTTCAGTTTTATGTCACTTGCTCACTACACAACAGTACTCTCAGTCCCACCATCCGGGTCATTAAAGAAGAGCTGAACAGGACCAGACCATGCATTGTTCATCGCTGCACACTGCTAGCTACTGGCCTCTAGCTAGACTTTATATGATTCATCACCACCCCTTTGATGTGGTCATCCAGCCAATGGTCAGTTCACCTCACTGGCTGTGCCTCTAGCCTATACTTCATCAACCTCTTTATGAGGATCTCATAAAAAACAGTGTTGGAAACCTTACTGAAG
The DNA here is from genome assembly GCA_013186435.1 of Turdus rufiventris. Lineage (NCBI taxonomy): Eukaryota > Metazoa > Chordata > Aves > Passeriformes > Turdidae > Turdus > Turdus rufiventris. The sequence goes on from PYHW01010552.1 coordinate 9,713,574, forward strand.
GCAAGGAAGATAATATCCTTTGCTTTCCCTTCCTCTATCAGGGGAGTAATTTCATTATAGGAAGTCATCAACTTGGTCAAACATGATATAAGAATATTTTTTAAAACATCCATCAAAATGTCTTTCAATTTTTAGTGCTTAGTTCACATATCAGAAGCTAAAAACATTAAAATGAGGAAAAAAAGTATGTACTATATAAGCTTTAATGATGCAATTAAGCAGTGCCGCTATATAAACCAAGAAAAATCTGTTTTTCTTCTTAATTACTGGAATTGAGAGTCAAAATTTTAATAAGAAAACACCATGATAGGAACCTGGTTCTGATATATATAAACCAGAATTTTCCAGTTGGTGAGTTCTGGTCAGTTTGTTGGTAACCTCAAGTCATAATATCTCAAGTATTTAAGTTATGCAATTTCTTTCCTTGTTTTCTTAATTCTCCACAAATGTTTCACTGATTGGTCCCCAGTGTTAAGCAAGAAACATATTCTTAAGCTTGGATGATGCTGCTTGATATGAATGTTCATTGCTGTTCTCAGTGCTTTCATGTCTACACTTGAAGCAATTCTTATTTTTTTTTCCCCTAGATATCATTTCAGGCTTGAGCAGTCCTTTGATCAATAGTACTGTCATCTGCAGCACTATGAGTTCAAAGTATAAAGTCAGTAATGGAGAAATGCAGTTGGCCAGGTAAGATTGGAGACAATGAGATATAAATGGAGAAGGGGAGATGGGTGAAAACCAAAACAAAAATCTCAGTGCTGTACTCACTGTTTTTGTACTACTCTGTTATTTTCTTTTAGTTACTTATAAAGTATGGCAGGCCATCAGTCTAGTAATTAAGTGTTGGATTTAACTTTTGATGAAGCAATACTCATGAACATCTAATTCCAATTATCTAAAATATTCTACATATGAAGTAGGTCTTTGTTTATACTCATTCTAGGTGGTGATGTGTCGATTGGGTTTTATTACATAGCATGCACATATTTTTGAAAATGAGTCAGTCCTTGCAATTGCCCCAAATTCTATGTTTTGTTCTTTCAGTTCCTTCTTGCACACTCTGTTTTGGTAACCATTGCTTTTTCAATATACTCTTTGCTCCCTTTGTCATAGTCACTTCAGGAAATACTGATCAAGGTGACTTCTCTTTAGGAGAGGTGCTTTCATTTCTTGAGAAATTTATAAAGGTAGTAGTTGTAGATGTCAAACTCCAGTTAACAGCACATATTCTGTATTTTTACATTTTTATATGTTAAGTAATGCTATTTTTTTCCCCAGACACATTCTGCTTGTCTTTGTTGCTGTACTTGACTTTGCAGCTGTTTTATTTAAGAGGAAGAAGAATAGGGAAAATGATCTTACTGACAGCTTCCAAGAAAGCTGGAAATCAAGCCTGTGTTGCCCAGGCTGAAGATCCTAGCAACTTGTGACACTTTAACAGATAGACTCAATGATCTTAAAGGTCTTTGATTCTATGATTCCATACGTATCATTTCCATTTATTAAAAAAAAAAAAATATCAAAACTTCGTCTTTATGGTGGGTATTTTATGTCATCCATTCCTAAATAATGTTATAACAAACTATTAGGTGTTACTGTATATAGAAGTTCTTGTTATATTACCAAACCAACACTACTCCACTAATTTTAAAAGAGGTGAAGCATGCATGACACAGCCCTTCCCTACACTGAGATACTGTCTCAGCCATTTCATCCAGTGAAAACTAAACATTCTTTTCTTGATTCTTCTTGCTATACACAAGTAAATCTGTTCAGAGTAGAGCAAGTTGCATTCCCTGAGACAGGGAAACAATGTTAGTCTTCTCTAGCATATTTCAGCTCACCTTGTAATTTAGAGTTCATTTAATATCCTTTAGGCACTACTGAAACCTTTCATTACATGTCTGAGGAGCTGAGGTCAGCAATATTCTTTAAAGTTGCACAGCCACACTGCTATATATGGTGATCAATAAAGTCAACACCAGTTTTCTTCAAGATCATTTTGTCAACTCTTAATTTAATATTTTTTTGCCTATTTGAGAAGTTTTAAAATTGGCCACAGTTTATTGCAGACATCTGTTATCTGCAAATAATGAAAACCTTCTCTGGCTACATCCAGCAAAGGGACCTTATAGTGTACTGTAGTTTTTTTTAAATTTTGACCAATGAAGTAATTTAAAATTGCTTTCTTTACCTGAATCAAGTGTTTCAGGTATTCCCACCAAGTATTTTTCGTGATAATCCCCCTTAAAGAAATTCTGAAAGAAAAATCAAAACTAGACCTGTAGCAACTGCATGGAAGGATAAAATCAGCTCCAAATGCTGTTGAAAAGTTTAATGTTGTAAGGTCTGGAGGCAACAAAACAGGAAAGTATCTACTAACAAGAAAAATCCTATATATGAGGAGAGGATATAAAAAATCCAGCAAAAACAAACAAATCTAAGACAAAAAAAAATCAGTGGCAGGTGTTAGATTGTAAATTAAAGTTTAGAGATTTTTTTTATTTAATTTCTTTCACACAGAACTCAATTTTTAAGAGTTTCCTCCCCATAAAATCAGACTTCGCATTCCTTATGTTTTGGAATTATTATGATTGCCTTTCTCTTAAGATTATGTTGGTTAGAGCTGCAGTTCACAAACTTCCATGGACTCAGATTTCCAATCAAGTTTGGGCTGACATGTTCTACCTATCTGCATACATGTTCTTAAGACATAAAAAAAAGGGAAAATTCAACCAAATTGCATTATCCTTTGTTTGTCACTGGATAAAAGGATACACACAGCTACTGTGGCTCAGATGACATGTGATAACTTCTACATTAGTCCTGCTGAGCTAAAAAACAAAATTTCACTTGATGGATCTGAAAACTCCTGTAGGTACTCATAGCTATTCAGACTCCATTTAAAGAATTTTCTTGGAATACCAGCTGAGCACTTTACTACTTATACTCTAAGCATTAAAAAGCTAAAGAAAAAGAATGAATTTTCAATTTTTCATATAGTAATTGGAAAATCGAGTCTTTTAGAATAAATTTTGAAGAAATAACACAAAGTATGGTAATACAGGCTAGCACATTTCAACTGGGATCACTAAATCACTAAAAGTGCTCTAAATGCAGCACTGTGTTCAAGAGTGGTAGAGGTATTTGAGGCATCTCTGTTCTCAGATACCTCAGGGTGAAAGTTTGTCTTTCAGAACATAGTCCTTTATTACCCTCTTTGAAAAATGACACTGATCATTCCTTCTTTTTTTCAAGGCACCTCAGCACACTGTTTCAAGGAATGGCATCCTGAGGTAGAGGGACATACAGATTTAGCAGGTATTTGTCTTATGAATGTTTGCAGCAGAAAGAAAATAATGCTCCACAGAATGATCACAGACTTCCTAGGAGAACATCCCCAGCAGAAAAAACATACAGCCTGATGGTGAAACTTCTTGAAAAATATAAAGGTATTTAAAATATCTCAGCCTGAGGAAGATGTTGAATTTAGCTGGTAGATACCTTCAGCACTAGTCTTTATCCTCCAGTCCTCCTCTACTGATACTACAATGTTATTACACATAACATAATATCCTCTGGCTAATACGGATAATCTAACTAGGCCATTTTTTTTCCCTTTATGCAGTTAAAAACTGTACTGAATAAGGCCTAACAGAATCTGTGAGTAGGTAAGATGCAAGCAGCTTGAAGCCAGTAATTGGACACTCAGATGTGGATCACAAAGCTCCTTTTGATTTGCATAGTTCTCTATTCTGTTTTCCACCAGTGACCTATTTAAATAAGGGGAAAACATTAGGGCAATAGTGTATTTAATATGCTAATCATGAAAGATACTACAAAGGCCTTTTATTAATATATGCCACCACCCAGCACTACCTACCTCATGACTAGTTTACAAGCATCTTGTTCCAGAAACAAGCAACTCTTCCTGATTTAAATGTCAATCAAGCACTGTCAGCATATGGTCTTCTTTCACACTTAGATAATTCTGCCAGCAGTCTCATGGACACTAGAAACCATTATTTTGGAGAAAATTCCCCTTTGGTTCTCAATTTGAATATCTTCCACAGCATATCAACCAATTCCAGTTTCTGGTATTAGCCTGACTGCATGCATAGCAATCATATAGAATTGTACCAGTTTTTCTGCATGACTAATGCACTCAGGCCAGCAAAAAGAGAGACAGCCACACCAACAACACGCCCACTGTCTTTTTGCATAACATGTACTTTACACTCACCAATCTGTTCGCATACAAGGATTTTACTTTAGTCATCTTAACCAAGAATTTTAAAGAGATAACGTAAGAAAAATGACTGGCAGCAAAACAAACGAACAAACAAACAAAAAAAAAAAAAAAAAAGAAAAAACCAAGCTGGAAAATATATACCATTAAACAAATATACTGAGACCAAATTACTTCTGTTCAGAGCTATTCAAACATTTATTCAGAAAAGGTGTAGACACTTTTCACATTCACACAGTTGTGCAGTTGCTGACTGTACCAATTTTAAGAGCCCTCAACTTATGTACCATAAACCAATTTAGGATAAACTGAAATTTTCCCATGTAATTTTAATAATACGTATCACATAATACATAATATCTCATATGTTACCTAGACTATATAAACATATATGTCTAATATATTTAGATATATAATTTATATTTTTAATACACTGAATAAGCACTCACGAAGCTCATCAGAACACATTCTCTGTAATTAAGCACCATTGCATTCACCGGTTATAGACACTCTTCTTTGCAGCAGGAGTTGTGCTATGACTTGGAGAGATTTGTATGACAGATGAGTTGCTCTGCACAACAGAACCAGGGACTGGCCATGCTCTGGTTCCAGGTACTCACAACCACTAAAATTGCAGCATATGGCTCTGCAAAAAGTCATACAGTTACAAAAGTTTTCTTGGAATCTTAGAATTTCTTTGAACTTTCTTCTTTACCTCCAACTACTTTTATTTCATCATTAAAGGAGAGGATCAGAGGAAACCTGTTCAGTGGTATAATTAAATGTATATGGAGTTAATCCATGTTTAATTTGGGCAACATTCACTCCTCATCTCACTGTCTTTCCTGGAATACCAGAAAGATAACTTTACCCAGCCACCACACTGCCATTGTGCTCCTTGCTTCATGTTCATCAAATTCAATCACAGAACAACAAAATATTTTTAATTTATCTCAAGCTGAGGAATTTTAAACTTCATTAGAAATAGTTCTTTATTTCAGCCAGCTTGAACTGCAGTACATACCTGGGCAATTGGTGAGGACAGTGTGAAGAAAAAAAAAAATAAAATTATAGGGATCAAACATCTACCATAGTTATCTGTCTGAGGTCTGGTTCTTAGACAAGAGAGAGCAAGTTGTGCCCAGAGTGCTAGGGGGCCATTAAAACTCAAGCCCAAGGCAGATCCAGTTGTGGGAGGGCATAAATCTGTAATTCAGCCAGATGAGGTCAGCTCTCATTTACTGCCTGGTCTGTGCTGGGCGCAACTGAGGTTACCCCTCTGGATGCACAGGTTGCGTGTGATTGGAAACCTGTAAAGACACATATTGTTTGAAAGTCAGAACAGGAAACTTACTGAGAGGGGTGACTGAGGTCTCTCTGTTTAAGTGCCTATTCCCTTCTGAGTTTTTGTGACGAACAGAGATAACCATCTGTGCTCAATTGCTAGTTATGGTTTTGTAACATCAGCATCTGCTGATAAAGAAAATAAGGGAATGTGTGCCTGCAATAGCTGAAGCCTCATTTAACACATCAGAATTCACTTTCTAATTGTTCAGGTTTATTTTAGTCAGAGTACAGATGTTGTCACTCCTTCTGCCATCAGAAATTATCTAGACTAATGCATCCTTAGAATGGTGCAATTGTTAGATTTTTCTAAAATGTTGTTTTTCTGTGTAACCATGTCCTCTCAATCTAAAATTATAGGTTTAGACAAGGGAGAGATGGAAGTGAAATCTCCTGGAAGATCACAGAACATATGTTTCTTTTGTGCCAGCTGTAAAATATTAGTTCAGAATGTCTGCCTGTATGCTACTGAGAATTCTTGACAAATTTTAATATTGCTGTGCATGATGTATTAAGTAATAAAAAATCCATCTCACTCAAGAATGGTTCAGAATCACACACCTGCACTAAACATAGTGAGCACCATTTTGATAAAATGTAACTACTGGATTCAAAATGGCATATTTCAGACTAAAAATCCCTGCTAGGTTTGCAGTGAACTGGGCAGAAAATTTCACAGAATATGGTAGGATATGTTCTCAGTACCTGAAGTATCTTCTATTGAGGGAGCTCCTTCACCACTGAAACTGCAACAGAGCACTTGCATAACTGAGCAGAGACAGCCTGGGTCTTCAGGCTTGCTAGTTGGGGCTTATATCCAACCATACCGCACCAGGGATGGTTACATGGAGAGTGATTGATCTGCCTCTGTACTGTGCTTCCAGGAGCCACAGCAGCTGAAACACTATGTAGAAAGTCTGGAACCATCTTGTATAGACTTGTTAGCTGGAGATACACACAGCAGGTGAGCATCTGTATTTCTTCAGAGCAGTCGTCAAAGTGTTGTACCCACACTTGTGCAATCTGTCTGAAAGCACCTGTACCCGTGTGAGCACTCTGCATGGCACAGTGAGCCTGGAACTGAACAAACCACCAATGGGTCACTGATTTAATTAATGAGAATTCCAAAAGGAAATAGGAATCCATTTTACATCAATCATTATCTCACTCTACAGTGAAGTCACTTCCCATCATTTTTCATTGACAAAGCAAAAATAAAGAGTAACTTCATAAATTGAATAGCTTCAGTAGAAACACCAGAGACTAGCCCTTAATTATAAATTAACAATTAATTAAATACTTCAGAGATTTTGAACAAGTTATTTTCCACAATGCTTCAAGATGAGGTGAAACAGACACAGTAAAAATAAAGAAAAAGATAAATGTCAGAAGAATATCTTTGTAAAGGCATCAGCAAAGGAAGAAATTCAAGCAAAAACCTAAAAATATTATTTCATAAGAGGATTAGTGTAAAAGAGGATAATTTAGAGCATAACAAGAAATTCCATTTTTTATATTATGGCAGGGGTAGAGTCCTGTGACACTCGTTGATGAAAATTAATATTATAAATAAATTTTTCCAGTGTCAGAAATAAAAAAAGCATTGAGTTTTCTGTCTCAAAACAGCATTTAAAGGGAAAACTTCAAGTAAAAGAGACAAATATATTAGGTAATTTTGGCATACTTTTCACCTCCCGATCTGTTTCAAATGACATGCAAAAAAATTACTACAATATTAAACTTGAAATAAATTTGCTTTTCTTAGTCCACTTGTTCCAAGTGAACATTTTTCCACATCACACGTATTATTTTGAACACAGAGGATCAAACCGACTATGTTCCTGGATTACTTTTTTACTCAACAGTTTTTTCCTCTAGGACAGGATGTACATTACCCCTATGAATACAACTCTTCATTAGTGAGTTAACATTAAATGTGATCTTACAAAAAAAAACCCAAAAATTAACAGGCTGGAGGATTGCAATGAAAATCTAAAAGGACTCAATGCATTTCAGTTTAACACGAGGTAAAACGTAGCCAAGAATAAAATTGGTTTCAGGAACATCTGTACAAACAGTAGGATAGCTGAAAATAAGGCCAAAGATCATGGACACCTTAAGGAAATTTTCTGCTATCAAAAATGCCACAGAAAAAGGGACTTCCAATGCAATGATGTACAAAATTGCAGTAGTTTGGAACATTATAATGGTTTCCATTTCTTCTGTATCCTCAGCCTAGTCTTTGCTGGAGGTCAGTAGCTTTTTAACTTGATACAACTCTTCCTTCTGCCCCAATTTAAGGTCTAATGATAAGTGTCCCAAAACCCCCCTGGAATCAAGGTGTGGCATTGCTGCTTGGATATGCATAGACTGTCAAAAAATTTGTTCAACTGAAATAATTCACTCACTAAAGCAACAGTTGACAACTGTGTGTCACCTTTAACTCCTTTTTTGACAGTACTTTTTGTATTTTAACCCCACATATTCTTGCAAAAGTTTAATGTAGCATGTCCAAAGAAGGGAAATGATGCCGGTGAATGTTCTGGAGCACAAGTCTTATGAAGAGCAGCTGAAGAGGTGGCATTGTTCAGCCTGGAGGAAAGGAGGCTGAGGGGGGACTTTATTGGTCTCTACAACTGCCTGAAAGGAGGTTGCAGCCAAGTGGGGTTTGTCTCTTCTCCCAGATAACCAGTGACAGGCCAAGGGGAAACTGGCTCATGGTCTCTGAGGAAGAGTTTAGATTGGATGTTAAGAAGCATTTGTTCACTGAAACAGTGGTCAGACAAATAGGTTGCCCTGGGAAGTAATGGAATTATCACCCCTGTAAGTGTTCAAAAGGCATGTGGATGTGGCACGTGGGAATATGATTTAACAGTGAACATGATGGTGCTGGGTTAATGACTGGACACCTCAGTGATCTTAGAGGCCTTTTTCAAGCTTCACGATTCTGTGTTTCTATGTTTTAAATTCATATATAATTTTATTCCCTAGTAAAGTTTGATGTTATAAAAGATGGTTGCATACTCAGAAACAGAAGCTACATTTCTCGTTTTAATGTAAGGTAACACTTAAAGAAATACATTTAAATTTGAGTAAGTAGGGAGTTAAGCTATAAAACCCCAAAGAATTTAAATTAATGTGAAAGGATAGTCCTGGAATACAAATAGTAATTTGAATAGGAGTAAATTAAACAAAATCAAAAGAGCATCAGAGAATTTTCAATGCAATTGATAGGGCATAATAGTTCTAACTGCCATATACATGCCCCAAATATACAGATTTTTAAAATATAATTTAAAAAATCTTTAGCTGTGGTTATTTACAAGACGACCACAATAAGCCTTTCCCCCCCACACAGTATTTTTCTTGATAAACCACCCCTCACTTGTATATCTTCAATAAATACTTCCATGGTATATATGTTTGCTGGTTTAGATCAAATAAGTTTTTATCTCTTGTGCTAAACAAATGTCTTCATGTCCCTTAAACTAGGTTTCTGGTGATAGCATGTGACTGCATTTCAGCATGTACCTATTCTTACACCAGCATCGGACTACCTTTCCTTGCCAAGTCTAAATCTCTGCACCGAGGGGCAGCTGCAGGGCTGTGCTCTGAGAATATGCCCTTGCACTGTCTCCTCAGTGTGCCTCCTCTCTGAAGTGCAAATGCAGCCGTAGCTCTGCTGAGGTGTAGTGAGATTGTTATGAACACAGCTGAGAACAGCTCTGCACAGAGCATACCAAGGCAAGGTCAAACCTTTTGCTTTCATTTGTGAGGCAGAGACAACTGAAAAGTTTTGACTGATTTTCTGTACAGAAGAAGCCATACTGAGAACTAAATATGAGAATTCTGCCTGACAAGACTTTCAGCTACAACCTAAGAATAATTAGTGTATATCCCAACATCTACAGGAGTTCAAGCTACTTTGCTGATATGCTGTTTTCTTCAAAGCAAGGAATAGCAAGCATTAGAAACATGCACCCAGCTGCTGAAACATTACAATCTGAGTCTTTTATCCAAGGGATCACAGTGCCACAGCTACTCAACTTAGCCACATTTAAAGGACTTGCAAACACCACCCACAAACACACATAATCATAGAACTGCATGTAGAGAAAATGGAGAAGAGGATCTTAATATAGAGAAAAGATTCAAATAGGTAGTGAGAAGGCTTCAAAAATCAAATAAACAAATTTTATAAGAATTGTGATTTAGATACATCCTGAGATTAAGATCTCTTATAACAGATGAGGGTTAGGGTGGAAGTATTAAAACACAACACATGAAGAAAAAAATCTAAAGAAATTTATCTGGGATTGTGGCCCAAGTTTGAAAATTAGGAACTTAGTGAGAATACAGAAATGCTAATACTCACTCCTGCTTCTCATTCTGTAGAATTACCCTTTCTTGTAACCAACTCCATAAAACATTCTGGAAATAAGAGGTTCTAAGATATAAGGGGCTTCTCGGTTTTCGAAGTTCAAGCATGGGCTGTTGAATTCCTGTCATCATATGAATACGTACACTTGGCTGAAAATTTGTAGTGTCTCAAAAGGTGTTTTCTGAGGATACTTTAGATATATGAGAAGTGGCAGAGAAGAGAGTACAATGCCCTTCTTCATAATTTACCATAACCTAAAGTCAAAACTGGACTCAGTTTGGGTTTATGAGATATTTACAATTGTCCAGAAACCTTAGAAAGGTGGAGAAATACTTTCCTTCAGGAATTCTGAAAAATACCTGCTTATTCTTTTGCCTTCCCCCAGCTTCTTTTTAAAAAAATGTTTATAGGATTTACAGATTTGTTTTTTTTCCAAGAAAAAGGAATCTGAGTATTGACCAAAAAAAGACCAATAAATTTATTAGGAATCACAGTTATTATAACTGCCCTTTTCCACTTAGTCATCTGGCAATTAATTGCAATTCAATCTATTAATGAAATTATAAGAAAGTATTTGTCAAATAGTTTTTATAGCCTTTACTGTTCAAAATCTTAGGATGTGATTTTTCAGAATCACTAATTTATATAATGAATTGTTGTTCCTATTCTGAAATTTTTGTTTTTAATGTTTTGAATAGAAAACTTCTTAAGAAAAACATTAGCACAAACATTTCTATCAAAATTACTTAAACTTTCAAGCTTAACTAAACTTTATATGACAATATCTAGTCATGAGTGTTAAGGCTGAAATCTATAGGCAACAGTGGATTTCTAACAGCTTGATATGAATAAAAACACATAGTTTTACCAAAAGTAGCCAAAATATTACTAGAGGAACTCTGAATTAAGCAATTAAGCTTCTTTAAATTATTACTAAGCTAAGGCAGAAATGACAGCTTTTTGATTTCTAATGTTTCAATAAGAATTTAAGAATTTAAAAATTTTAAATTTATATTAGGATGAGGCTGAAAAAATATTTTTCCCTAGGTAGGAAGTAATAATTCCTGGTTCACTGTATTTTTCTTTTGAAGGTTTTTTAATTATTATTTTTATTTTTTTTATGAGAAGCCTAAACAGTAGTACAAAAGGTGTTTTGATAAGGTTCTACATTTTGGTTGCAAAGTTTGGTTAAATTATTTTAACCATAACCACTAGTACAAATATGACTAAGGTGAAGAAATATATCTGTAGGTATTATACTACTACAGCACTATCTTACTACTGTAGCTAGTGAAAGATATATGTTATAGATATTGATGAGAAGGTTTTATTTTGAAAATGATGATGAGGTTTAACTCAAAGGAAAACTGCTTCAAACACACTTCAACACAGGCAGATCTGAAAATAAAGCATGTGCTTGCAAGACATCTTAAGCAGGGCCTGAGCTTTTCATATTGTGCTGCCCTAGTCTTCATCTTTTTAATTTCCTCAAAAATATGAAATGCCCACAAAAAATATTTTTGTAGAGCATTGATACATATCACTAAAAACTACAAAGTAAAATATACTTGCAAATGAAAATGATGAAAGCAAAATTGTACTCCTCTATATGATTTGCCTTGGGACATGCTTATAGGATCCCGGAATTCAGACTTCCAACACACTGCTCTTTGGCAAAGCTAAGGAACAACATGAATATTAAGAGTATTATTTTCAAGTATGCTTTTTCACCTCTGTTCTTTTCAGTAATAGATACAGGCTCAGATAAAGATCTGTGTTTATGCCCATAGATGTGTGGACACTGTGATACTGGATTCCACAACATCAAAAACTTTGACAGAAATATAAAGAATTGAAATCATACACATCCAGATCCTGAGACATCCACAGAAACAGTGAGAAAACACACTGACATAAGAGGATTGTTGAAGTAGGAACTTGAGATTTTAAGGTTGTTACAGTGCAGTTAATACAGGGCCTTTGCAGATGAGAAATCCCCCAAGTCTTTTTCTGGAGTTTGTCACTCCTGACTACCATGGCTCTGCAAAGTTGGAGTTAGGTGCATATATATGTAATAGAAATATTAAAGCCTTTGAATAAGGTACCTTAGAGAATGCTGTGCTATTAAAGTATAACAACTGGCATCTTTCTCTCTTTTTATCTATAACATATTTCCTAGCAATTAGCAATGTTTCAAGAAAAAAAACAAACAACAACTAAGTACAGCTATTCTGGTATTATTTTTTGATGGGAAAATCATACATCAAGCAGATTGGTGTCAATATTCTTAATGTGGATATTCACCATAATTCAGTAATGTAATCTGGAAATCTAAATACTGAATTGTGCCTTTTGTTTTGTCTAAAATCCATATTGAAATAATCAGATACCTATCCAGTATACTGTTCTTATGCAGGGTGTACATGGATGAACCCCAAACTCATTCTGCGTGCAGTGATCTTTTGAGATAATTTATGGTAAATGTCAACTGCAACTTTAGGGTAAAATAAGATTTTGATAGCAAGCAGTGTATTCCACTGTATTTGTCTCAAGACATTGATTTTATGTCAATCTTTCTTTACAATAATCATTCTTGTCTACATAATTTGCCAGCACACTGGACACCTTCTTGTCTTCAGTGTAGCAAATAGACACACAGACACTTGTCCCTGCCTGCCTTCCCCCCAAAAAAATAAAATTTAAAAAAATCGGTTTGTTGCTGGTTTCTCTCTCTGGATTAAAGGGAAGACATGGATGGCAGAGCTTGAAGAGAACTGCAACTTCTTCCTCAAAATTCTGCAGCAGTCATTACATTTACTAAACTAAGGCTGAAAAATCTATTTTAAAGTTGAAAATACATTTGCATCTACCAGCAATTTTTATTAAATAATTTTTCTCCTTTTTCTTTCCATAACCAGAGAGCAAACTTTAATTATTGTGCAACATTTATGATCATTGTGCAACAAATTTATTTTTCTTTTTTTTAGTCTGGAATATCAAATAATTATATATTTGTATCAGAGTTATAAACAAAGATAAGAAATGGAGTTATGCCCACTAAAGATTGTTGAAGAGATTGTATAAATCAAGCAATACGGACTTCTGGATGGGGATTCCACTCCTAGACTGAGTATTGTAAATATTTGGAAATGAACCAAGAAAGATATTTAGTTAGTGTCTGCTTTGAATGCAGGTTTTACTCCAACAGGAATGCTTTGAAACAACTTTTTGATTGGATGAGATGGGAAAGAGAACACATAATTAGTGGAATAAACATATAATTTCTGGAAGAGAGAGAGAACCTATGAGCAAGCAGCACGTACAAATGATATATCCAGCAGCAAAAGGGATCAGGGAGTGATGAAGTTTTGCCAGATATGGTAGCAGGTAAAGTTAATTATTTTTAAATAGTCAGCAAACCTATATGCTAAAAAAAATAATGAGTAATCTACACACCTGAGGTTTTAGTTTAGCAGTCCTCAGTAACATACTTAATCTATGTTAATCTCATTTTCTTAGTCAAATGCCTCAGGCTTTCACTTAACCCAAAATTCCAGTTAATCTAAAAGACCACAAAGATAGCATCAGGGTGGGAAAAACTTGGCAGGGATCTAGTTTAACATGATATGAGCTGCATATATTAGTGAGTCAGCGGCAAACTTACCAGCTAGATAAAACATGTAATACTGACAGATAGACAAATGGAAAATGAAACGTGGATCTTCTTGTTAGTGCATTATCACGAATTACTGATTTAGCTCAGAAAATGGCCAAAACATTTTGCAAATCAGAGGAACCCAGTAGCTTCCTTTAATTTTTTATGGACTAAGAGATGTGTTAAAAAACATCCCATCACACACACCCAATCACAGCCTCTCATTTAAAAGTTTTAAATTCAGATATAGGGTATATTGTAATTAACAGAAAAAAAAGAGGACAAGAAAATATTCAGAACAGTTGCCTAGGGAAAGGCTGAAGGAAGATGGAGGGGAAGTAGATTGTGCTCTGCATAGGGGCCATGGTAAAATAGTATCTCAAAATGAGTGTGACAGAAGAGGAATAGAGGAGGAATGAATTTTGCAGTACAACCTCAACATGATAGTAAAAAGGCTGTATTGCATACTACTGTAACTAATGTATAAAATCTACGTAATAAAAATATATGAAGCAAAAACTTCAGTATAACTATCAGTGTGTGTATATATATATATATATATATATATATATCAGTAAAACTTCAGTATATAACTATCATCTTTTTCATAACCTACCCCTTGAAATTGTTCTGCTTGCTTTGGATTGACAGGTTTGGACCAGAAACATTAATGGAGCAAAACCTATGAGTACCATCTTGTCCTCTTTCCTCATTACTACTCCTGCCTGCACATCTTAGATTATGGACCTACATTTTCCACTGCAAAACAGCATCTCTAGGCTAGAGGAACTCTTTGTGGAGGATGTCAAAGTAGAATTTCTAGTAAAACTATTTTGGGTAAATTGTCCTATCTGTAACCTGGAAGTCTATCTAAACCTTCAGGAAAAGTTGGGATCTTACCCATAACTTTACAACAATCAGCACTTAAGATTCAGCAGAGGCTGTTTGGCAAGTAGAGATAAAGAGGTAAAAGAAAGACAGATTAATCTTTTCTCAGTCTTTGTAACCACTTTGAAAAGGTAATTAAGGAAGTTTACTGTGCTTATAGTGCTTTAGTAAATGAGATGTGTGAGAGCTGCTGTACTTGATTCTACTGTTCCTCCTGACTGGGTGAGGAGACGTGACTTGGTCTAGCATGTAAATATAAATGCTTTGATGTGTGAGGCATGAAGAAGGAGAGTTGGGGGATTTTTTTAAAAAAATCAATATATTGGCAGACAAATGGCATTCCTTAAAATTGCAGCTGTTCTGGACAAGAGGAAGATACTTTGGGTAGAACATTTGCAGCCTTGCTTTTTCATGTAATCTTTTTCCTTCAGGAATAATGGAAGGGATTTGCTAGGCCCAGTTTTCCTTGGCAGTGATGGCTGAAGCAAAAGTGCACCACGACAGTGACTACTGGCCTTGGTTGGAAGGAATTCAAACAGTGACATAGTTGTGACTGTGTGGGAGAACTGTCTGGCTGGAGCTGAGCTTTCAGGGAATAGCATTTGGACACCTGCCAATTAAAGAGCCTTTTCCTCGTGCTGACTGCAGATAGCACTGGCAGGGAGAAGGACTGGACATCTGCCAGAGCAGGGGGTGCCAAAGGGTGCTGACTCACAGAGCCTTATTCTTAAAGCACAGCCCTTGTTCCATCATGAAACTCTGTCCTTTGGTGGTGAAGGAGTCATCGCTGCAAGACGATCACCAGAGCTCCCGTTGGGTGACACACACCAGGATTTACTGGAAGCTGTGGCCAGGAAGAAGCACCGGAGGATGGTTGGTCAAGTATTTTATCAATCTCAGCTTCAGAAAAAAATACTGAAAGGAAAGTCTTAGTTTTCATCTTTTCCTGCTGGGATTCCCATGTTAGAACATAAGTACACATTTATATTATATTAACAGGTACATACTTAATATTAACAGAATCTCTAGATTATGACATTCTGTCAGAAACTCTGATTCATTTAAACGTTGTGTCAACACACTAACAAACTAACAGGTTTGTAGCCTTCATACAGATAGCCTTTATTTCAAACTCAGATTTCTTTAGGTCCCTTTTTATCTGCTAGTGGTAGTCTGCTCACCAAATTTCTGACCCAATGGAGTGAAATTCTTCAAGTAGCAAAACAATGTTTTTTCTCCTAGCATAGCTTGTTTGGAAATATGGAATCTTCTTCTCCCAAGGTCATCTGTCTGTATTTAAAATTTCTTTCTCTTCATGATAGGTAGGAATGGTAAAACCAAGAGGAATTATGAAAAATATACTTCAGAAAATGTGAGACTTGGGACTTTATAGCAGTCCCAGTAAAAGGTGTGGTTATTCTGGGGCTTGGTTGGGTAGGAGAGGTTAGGATGACTTCCTTGAGGTAGGAAGAGAAACACCTTTAGCAGTATTCATCCACATCCTCTTCAGAAGCACTGCACAGATTAAAATTTTTAATTGTTGCTATATGGAGAATAAAACTCATTGTCATACCCTAGATGTTTGAATATTACTCTTCACAAGATTCCATACATTGGCCATTTTCAAACCTTTATGGACCTAGTTTGTGTTCTCTGTCTTGAAGAGCTACATAGCATTGGATAAAGTTCAGCAATTAATTTAAAAAAACATTTTGCAGGTTATAGGTTTCACTTAATCAACTGCAATATAATAGTCCATTATTTTTTCTCTTGTATATAATGCCACAGGAATCCTCTCTTGCCTAAATAAATGGTTGCATTTGCATAACCGCAGTTTGAAAATGAGACCACTCAAGAGTTTTAGAAGAAGAATATGATGCAAAAGTAGATATCATCATATTTTTCAGTATTTTGGATATTAATTTCAGATACATTAATTTCTTTCCATAATTGGTACTTAGTCGAAGTCCTCTTTTTTAATATTCCTCACTTATAATTCATCATGCATATAAACAGTTCCAGGAAGTTCAATCATATCTTCTAAGAAAAGTTTACTATCTGAAGTGCTTCGATGGTCTTCTAATTTTTGTAAATTAAATTCAAATTGGAAATAGTTTTTATCACATCTCAGAGTCACAATTTAACTCCTATTAAACTGAGTAAGCCTTAAAATCTGGCTTTTATATAAAAGTCACCTTTATTTTCACTGAAACTAACAAATTTTTAAAGAATTGTTTAATACTATTATATAATATTTTTTAGGAATAATGTACTCATAATTAAAAGTGTTCTGTTTAATTACAAAAGAAAATATAAATTAATTTTTCAAGAAACATAAACTCTTTCAAAAGTTTTTCAATTGCTTTCTGCTGGATTTTCTTTGCTAGTGCCTGACTCCTTGTGCAATTTTAACTGCAAGTATAAAATGTAATATTTCTCAAAGGAAACCCTAACCTTCACTAGGAAATGGTCAGAAGACTGAATATGAAAACAATCTATTTTATTTATATTACATTCACAGATCAACACAACTTTAGATCAGATTGCTTTTAACTTTACCCAGACTACTTCAGTCATCCAGAAGGCAAAAGGCTCAACGAGAGAGAGTCAGCCCATGGAACTTCCACTGCCTTGAACACAGCATTTTTTCTAAAGTTTTCCACAGACAGTAAAGACTAAAGAAGGGGCAAAGTTCTAGCAAAAACCATAAACATGCAATGATACCACCATTCTTTTTATTCTGCATACTGGCATCAGTTATGATTCATTGTATCAAGTTACTTTTCATTTCTGAAAGCGTTTTTTGAAACACGTGTATTTACATTTATACATTATATTCATGGAGAAAGGATTCATAATGAGAATTAGAAGGATGGTTAGAAACACCACTAAATTTTTTTTCATGAGGCCTTGTGATTTTCTTTGTGAGATGCTAGAAAATTATTTCAGTCAGCTGAAAGTTTCCATGCTCTTATCTTCCTTGAAGAAGGAAACCATAGGGGTTTTCAGGGTACACATTTACTACTGCACTTATCTTGTGCAGGATATAGGAGTCTTAGGCTATCTAGCAATTTCCATTTGCAATATTGCAGCATTGTATTTGTCCCTTAGCACAGACATACAAGCCCACTGTGGTGTGCAAGACTCCCTGGATTTGACACTTAGTCTTCTGGGAGAATATTTCAAAAATTTTAATGCCTCACTAAATAAAGCATTCATGGGCTAGTGCACAAAGGCATTGAGCAGTAGCAGGTCTGTTCTTCCCAGACTAATAAATGGATTTGGATCACTGCTGCTTATATCTCAGGCACTCCCAGCTCTGAATATGTAGATAAAAAGCTTACATCCTCTGGGAAATAGCTCTTTGAGTTTGATTTGTATATGGAATTAGTGTGTTAATTGATTAGAGGTTAATCTCCATGAAGACTAAGAGCTAGAGGAACACCGACAGGCAGAAAACACAGAAATGTCACTTTGAACTGGAGATTTATTCAGCAATGCCAAATGGAATTTACCTGCAAAAGATGGGAGTAACAACCTTTGAAACAGCAGTCAGCTCATGGAGGAGTTTTGCAGCCTGAAGGAGGTCTACAAGCAGCACAGCAGCTAGCAGTGTTCCTCTGTTTGCCTACATAATTCTATGGTAATTTCGACTTCTGATTTTTGCAAATGCTTCACATGAAAGACCTCTTTTGAAAATTTACAAAATTTGTTACAGAGGATTGCATAAAATGGGTCTGACAAAAAGTATCTTTTTGTAACTGTTCAGCAAGAAAATACCGTAATATAATTGTAAATGCAGTTTTGAGACATGACCAATCTCCCTCATACCACAGCAGAGGAAACTGAACCATTATCTTTAAGCATCTGTCAGGCTCCAGTTGCATGAACAATCATGAGAGAGCGTTGATGTGCTTACGCATGTGAAGGAAAACTAGATACTTCAAGGAAAGTGAGGTGTATAAACATTACTTAACATGCCCTAGACAGCTAAATATGGCCATTTCAGAATGACTGGTATTAAGAAAATACTGACTGCAACCCATATAATCAGAAAATACTGGAATCAAATCAGACATTGTGGAGAGGTGAGTGGTCCTCTGTGTCTATGATTACCTTAGAAGGTGACTTAATTTTTTTTAAAAGGGAGAATTTTTGATTAAAAGAAGCAGTAGAATGTATGAGAAGCTTACATTAAACAAATCACTGAAGGCCGATCATTATATATTGCTTAGAAACAGTAATAGCAAGCTAGACTTTCATCTTCCATTACAGTTCATCTTCTTGAAAGACTGAGATGATGAAGCTGAAGAATATGCTTTATATATTTTTAAGGAAAAAAGAGATGATCTTGTTTTGCTGCAAGATTAAGGCCATGGTTTAATATATCAATTATCTTGTATAATACTCTCCTGTGTATCATTTTACACTCAAATTTGTTAGTATGTACAGGTTAAAGAGAAGTATGTTTCACAAAATATTTTATTTTTATATATGTATATATATGTATTAAAGAAAACCTGTTCAAAAATACAGTTGCAACAAAACCATCTGCAAATACTGTTAGACATTGTTGCAGTATCATTTTAGTCAAGTCAGTTCCCAAAGAGCTAATCTATATGCAGTGTAAGAAAAGAAAATGTTCATTTTTCAGGGCATGAAAAAGATGCACCAGGTAGGGTGGAAAGCTGTTTAGACTAGCACAAAAGGAAGATGAGTCATGTCAAGAGACAATGTCTTCTGTGTTTACATTCTTGCCTCACCATGACTTGGCTGATGAACCAGGGTAGGTCAGGTTGCTAAAGAGAGACAGAACACGCTCAGTTGTGACTTACGCACCTTTCACTGGCAGCAGCCCTGGAGCTGCCTTCTCTGAGCCACCTCCAGACAAACCACTCTGCGCTTCCCTGGGAATGGCCCCTCTGCCACAGATGACCCGTGACCAGAATGTGGTTGTTCTGAACCAGTGGAAATCACACCGAGGATCTTTCTAGGGACAAGTACAGGTAGCCACACTTTCACTGCCTCTACAGATTTAGGGATGGAGCACACGTCTCAGGACTGTTCAATACATTTCGAAATCCTAAAGTGAGAATGTGGTGTTAGGCACAGCACCTGCTTAGCTGTACATTTGAGCCTGGTGTTCAAATAGAAATGGGTATAGACAACACACAGTAAATCTGTAAGAAGAAGATCTGGCAGTGTTCCCTGATACTCTTTTTAGGCCCAGGGCTGATATGGCCACCCCTATGTCCCTAAAGCCAGGATCATAGACACCCCAAGAAAAACAATTGAATATAAAAACTAAAAATAAAACATAAACCAGGAATTCTGGTTAAAATTTCAGCTCCCTGGGAGTTCCTAAATTAGACTAC
This sequence comes from Turdus rufiventris, assembly GCA_013186435.1. Lineage (NCBI taxonomy): Eukaryota > Metazoa > Chordata > Aves > Passeriformes > Turdidae > Turdus > Turdus rufiventris. The sequence continues at coordinate 9,733,469 of PYHW01010552.1, forward strand.
ATTAAAGTATGTATTAGCGTAAAGTTTTCTATTTAACTTTCACATTGAGAAAGTAGTTTTGTTTTTTTTCTCTGTGTTCTGGAGGGAATTATTTGGCTGTATTTTCGCTCGGGAGAGGAATTGCAGACAAAGCCAGATGTCCTTCCATAAAGATTAAAAGTAAAGTTTTTGTCCTATAATCAGTGATGCAAGGTTGAAAGTCTAGTATGACTTTCAAACAAATGGCAAGTTCCAGGGGTTTCAAAATGTATTTTTAGAAGAAACATATGCTAATCAAGACATGCCCCACATAGTTCAAACAGCATGATTCACAAGAGATCTTCATTAGCCTTAAAAATGAACAGTGCTACAACTCCTGGGAGATCCAATAAAATAGGTGATTTAAAAAAAAAAAAAAAAAAAAAAAAAAAAAAAAAAAAAAACACAAAAAAATCTGCATTCTCCTAGTTAATTCCCATGGGCTTCCAAAAGGATTGGGGTTTCTTTCTGTTCTTCCATTACTATTTTTCTGTCACTCAGAAGGTAGATTGCTATGTCAGAAAAGAGCAGCATTACTTTCCATTCTGCCTGGAATGGACAGACAGATCATTAATGCTGTGTAATAGCAGGTTGAGTATCTCCTGTCTTCAGCAAAACTGACAGATGAGCAACTCATCATCCAAAGGGGACTAGACAAGTAGGCACACAAAATGCCCCAAAACCATAAACACAGCATTTTAGCATATTTACTAGAATAAAAGTAGCACAAATAAAATTAAGTTGTAATTTAGAATATTATGCCCTGATAAAATAGTGCCTGCTATCTCTGAACTATGATAAATAGAGAAAAAAGTGAAAATATAGAATATTAAGATAATCCATTGCAAAAACAGCAATCATTGCCAATTTATGTGATGCAACATTTATTGTATTCTTTTTAACACACAATTACGAATGGGATTTTGAAATATTATTTCTGTTGTTTTTTTTTTCTTTCTGTATAAGAAGCTATTTTTAGAAAATTAAAATTAAATTTAAAGCAACAACAGGCAGAAAAATTTCAGCATTGTGCCAGACTTTGTACAACCTGTGAATTCTTTCTTGAACAGAGAAGTCAAAGAGCAAAGCCACTGCTGACATCTTGCAGTCTTCATTTAAATCTTAAATCATCCTCTCCTCTGTGACAGGAACAAAATTCTGAGATGCCAGAACAAATTCACTCCTGGAAAAGTTTCACAGAAGACCCTCAGGGCTCTTGTGATATTTCATTCCTGCAACTGAACTGTGAGTAAGGACATATGAAAGCTATACAGGAATGATTGGGAGTAGGATGAAGTCACTGTGTCTTTGCTGTCAGGCCTGAAATCAAACTGCCTGACTGTCCATAATCCATTTACCTTCCAGAACTCACTAAGGCCAAGCTGGAGAATATTAACAACTCTTAGCTTTCTCTAGCACACCCCTGGGCCATAGCAGAGAGGATTTGATCTGAAGGCTCTTACTGGTGTGAGAGGCCGGTGGAGTTGGTCCCTGGCTGCTTGCTGGGCTTTGGGCCAGGATCACCCAGTGAAGGAATGCTATGGCTGAAATCAGCTTGGCTTCTGGCAGCAAGAATTTAGCATCTGCACATGGACCATTAGTCTCATTAATCCCATTCTCCTCAGCACTAACTGAAGAATTCCTCTATTCTTAGACAGTAAGGTGGCTTTTCTGTGTTTCTGTTAGGGAATTAGCAAGAACTTTCCCTTTAAAATAATTAGTAGGACCTACAAAGGATTTTAAGTTTCCACATGGCTGCTTCTTCAAATGTATGTGGACATTTTTCCATGAAAACAGTCTGCAGCTGGAACCCAAACTGAAATATTGCTGCTAATGGCAGGCATTTCTCCTGTGGTTGTTCTCCAGTGCTCTTTGATTTGAATCTTTCCATCTATATCCAGCCTGTATTAAATTTTGAATTTAGAGGTGGACAGCCATGCTACTTCTTTTTTTCTGTCTTTGTTTTTTTGGCAATCAAAAGATTGCAGAATAAAACTTGTACATTTTGCTTACTAAGCGTAGAAAATAAGTTACACTGTCCATTGCTCTTTACCCAAGAGTTGTCTTGTAGTGTTAGATGTAGGTTTTCTTGTCCAGTGACTCCAAACATCTTCTCCCTAACACACATTTTGACTAGTATTCTATTTCAACTGGCTTTAGCATGTTTAGTTCCTACTGATTTTCATCTCTGACTGTGTTGTCAGCTCCCAAGTACCATTTCACACTAGTGTGGAACTGTGTAGAAGTACTTAAGTATTAACCATTAAAAATAAATACTGCATGTTGGACCTAAAACTAAATGGACTTTGCAACAGTAAAATGTACAAACACACTAAGTATTCTCATCCTTTAACCTGTTTTCTTCACTTGGAGATAATTTTGATATTTTTCTTCACTTGGAGATAATTTTGATATATCACACAACTAATAAAGTATCTATTGAAAGAACAGTTAGTAAAAGTGTAGAACTAAGAGAAGAAAATTATTGCATTGAAACTTGAAAAAGAACTCGTTAGGACAATAAAACTTGTTGGTGAAATGCAACCACATTGCAGGATGTTAGAGATCTGGTTTGAAGCCCTGGATGTATGGTTTGAAGAACCTTATCCAAGGATCAGGCTGTTTATAAGAGCTAGAATTTGTAATCAGAGAATATCCTAAAAAACACATACTTCTCAAAATGAAATTAATGAACACAAGCTACTCCACAGAGTATAACTTCTAACCATCCATGTTGTAGAGATTGAAAAAATTTAAAAACAAAGCAGAAACTAGGGATTGTTTGGATTTTCCTTTGTTAGCATTTAACATTTTCTCACAGCATTATTTTCCTTATTATTGCTGTGTGACTGAAGATTTGTTTGGAAAATTTTGGAATAAAAGACTGTTGAAAAGTTAGCCCCATGAGCTGCTGATAACAGCAACTGCTGCTCTGTTTACTTGTGCATTGAAATAAGGATGGAGTTTCCTGATGTAGATTATGTAAAGTCCAACCATTGTTAATCAAAGGAAGCTCCTTTCCCCGATATCTGGATTGAGATCTGATTGAAATATTCCAGAGTTACTAAGGTTGGACAGGGTTTTAACGAGAGTAATTTTTGGCAGATTTCCTCAAGGGCTCCTGAAAATATCAGTCTTCAAGAAGAGTTTGTAAAGGCTGCAGAGCTCACAGCTCTCTCAGAGTGCTGCAGTTCTCTGGCTCTGTGCAGCTCCCCTGAGCCCATCAGCTTACAGCTCATATGGGAAAGCCAGAAAGCACCAAGTGGGCTGCTTTGTCCCATGGAAAGGGCTACATATTCTGACATCTCATTAATAATAGTAATAATTCTTAACAATAACAACAGTAATATATTCATGTGTTAAGAAATGTATGTATATAATATATACTATATATGCTATACATTATATATTAAGATATATATTTGCACAACTTTTTCTAGAAGAGAGTATTGACTGTTTTTCTCCACATTTGTAAAAACAATAAGCATCTTGTAACCTAGAATTAGGAATCTGCATGTGCTGCTTCTCACTCTTTTACACATAAATGTCATAGCAAAGGGCAAAACACTGCCAGAGTGGTCTGAATTTAATCTACTCACTTTCCAGGAATTCTTCAGCTGTAGCACAACTGGAAACAATTCTAAACCAGGTTTTTTTTTCTTTTTGTTTTAGATACTTCCATCAGACTTACATTTTTGATAATGATAACTCAAGAAAAATAGAATCAAATCACACTGTTTCTAAGTTGAGACTTCATAATTTAGGGAACTACAAAACTCTTACTTTCACGCCTATAAAATACTGCATACAAACATCATAAATATTCATATCAAACTGTAAAGCTAGGATGATGTTTAACATCACTTTAACCTTACTGTGAAATAATGAACTGTAAGGGTGATTTTTAGGTATATATCAAGAAAAATAACTGTTAGACTATGGACTCACTTGGTCAATAACTGAAATATTTATTGAACCATTTAAATACATATTTTCAATTCCTGGTTTATTTTAAATAACTTGGCAAAGTTAATTTCATTTGGAAGCCCATTTTTCTTGAGGTATAGATTTCTTACAGCTTCAGCTTTTTCTTCTTTTTTTCAGAAGTATGGGGGCTCTACAAGTAGAAAAGGGTTCTGTCTCTGAGGACAGAATACACATATAAACCCATCATCTTTTCTCACTGAATAATTTTAAACTTTCTTCTTATTTTCTTGCTTTGTTTTTTTGCCCATGGTACTTTTTCAATATTTTCAATATAGTGTTTCTAGGTTAGTTATATATTTATTTTTCAGTCTGTATTCCTTTTTATTCCTGAGCAATAACCAAGACCAAACAAGGTTCAGACCCAATTTTGTATCCTCTCCATATAGTAAATTGTCATTATATCATTAAAGTGTCTTCTTAATTTGCAAATTGAAAGTGAAAAAATATTTTTTAAAGCTCAGAAAACTAATAGAAACAATGTGGAGTTATTATTTTGTTTCTTTTCTTGCTTGTTTTTCCTGCGGTATTTTCTTTTTCCTCACCAGAAAAGAATTCTAATAAGGAACATGTTCAAACATATATTAAAATCCGGATGTATTTCAACTTCCCATTGAGAGAAAAAGCAAAATTATGCAAAATTATGTTTATGTTTTCACCTGAATGACACTACTTTGATGTTTTCAGCACTCATCTTTGCAGTGCTATCCTGCTAAACCTGGGATCTTCCAAAGGACATGCTTTCTCTCAGTCTGCGTTTCCTAGCTCTGCCTGTCTGACAAGTCTGCATGTACCTCATTAGATGTATAGATGGCTACAAACTCTTCAGAATTGTAGGATATGTGTTTTACAGACTTCTAGTCCTTGCTTCTTAGAAGTGCAAGTATTGAAATTGGAGGCAGCTGGGTATGTAAGCACATAGTAATTAACCTAAACAGTATTTCAAGGCCTAACTTCCATCAGCTTAACTCTCTAAATATCTTTCAGGATCTGGGCTTTGAAGACATCAAATTTGTTTTGTTTCCTTACTTTCTTAAAAATTACGTACTACCATGAGATCAAGTTTCCTGTCCTTCCAAGCAATAAATATCTTTAATAGAGTGACTTACTAGAGGATTTACATTATTTTCTACCTTTATAAAATTCTAATATTAAATACAGTCTTTGAGTGATCTATATGTGCCATGTTGGGCCTTTTTTCTGCTTCTAGAGAAGTGAATTTAAGAACCCTGGTTGGCTTCATTAGGTGCTAGAACTGTTCTACAACAACCTGTATGTAGAGCAGGTGAAAGGGAAGGTGCCTCCACAATATCTATTTCAGAGCATGTATTCTCTGATAACGTATCATTATTGGCACTGCAATAAATGTCCTGCAATTTAATGGGACACTAAATGTGAAATAAATTTCAATATATTTGCCTTCATTTGTGTTATTACATATTGGTATTAATGATGGTTCCTTATTGAGTTATTGTATAATATTATATAATATTGTATAATATTAATATTTTCATTTGAAATTGCCATGAGAATTAATTGATTGTCTTTATCTGTTGCTTGGACAAACTTTCCTTAAAAGGTGTAAAAAGCATTTATGTTTCCGCCATATGCTGTTTCTATGATGAATCATTTAATCAGAAGGCAGCATTATCCCCACAAGATAAAAGTGCAAGGAAGGCAGGCCTCTTCCTATTCAGGATAAGATACATGCAGAATCACAGCAATATGAGAAAATCATGATACCTGGGAAAAAGCTTCAGGGAAAAAAAAAAAAAAAAGGTAGAGAGAGGAGGCAGCAAAGAAATGAACTGGGATGGCTCTAGGGTTTTGGTTTGGGTTTTTTTTAACTACTTCATTTAATTCTACCACAGAGGCAAATAATGACTGAAAAGTCTTGCTGAAAATCTGCTGCTGTCTAAACACTGTTGGGAACAATGCTGAAAGTGAGCACTTTTGAATCCCAATAAGACCCTTGTTGGGCAAGGGGCTAAAGCTGTGCAACTTGGTACCAGATATCTTATGAGGGGAGCTACTAAATGGCTAGGAAAATAATTTCAAGCCTATTACAGAACGAGAGAGCAAATGTTTGTGGGAATATGAAAGTACTGGCAATAATAAAAATCCTCAAAACAGAACAGAGAAAATGGTCCTTTAAAAAAACTAGAAGGAAATTTACATATATAAAAAAATATGTGCAAATATCAGAATTCAGCTTTTCAGTTTAGGGAAGGTAGGTAGTAATCCAATTTGTACCCTGAGAAACTGGAATGAGAAAAAGAATTAACAATTTGTTCCATTATAATTAGGTCAACTTAACCTGGAAACAATTTCTTTTGGCAGGAAAGCATGAACCAATATTTTATTGAGAGCTCTGGAGAGGATTGAGTTCTGATTAATGAGAAACTGAGACACTCAACAAGCAGCAAAGGCTTTGGACCTAGCTACGATTATAATTGCACCAATATGTATAAGACTAATATTTCTAATGCATTTTCCAGCGAGAAAGTCACATCACAAACAAGTCATTGAACCTTCAAGATCTACCTGGAAGAAGTCAGCAGTGAATAGTAAAGAAAATTACTTACACTTACAAATTATGCTACTTAGAAAAATCACTATGCAATTTAGAATAAAGACAGTTCATTATGTCCAAAGGGCAGCAGAGAAACTGAATTTCCTAGCAGGGAAAAATATAAAAAAAGGATTAGATACTACTTACAGTCTTTCCATGCTCACATATGCCTCATGATTACCTTGATTATAGCATGTTAACTTTCATAAATTATTATATCTGAAGTAAATATGTTAGATGGTGCTTGTTTTACTATTTTTAGGGTTTTTTTTAAATTGGAAAGTTCCTAAACAGCCTGAAGTTATGTGGCTCAGGATGATTTTCTAGGTAATATAGCCAAACTCCATAGATACCACAGCTAGAGATCTCATACTCTATTAAACAGAGGGAATTTTTCACTGTTATTATACATAGCTGGTGAGCTAGGTTGGGAAATATGGTGTGTAGAGGGGATTGTAGGTCTTTGAGCAATTTATCATCAAAAGAAGACTGCATCTTCATAATACATGCGACCCACACTGATCTTCTTTCATTGTTTTGTAAAAGTCTGGATGTCACAATTTATGACAGGTTGCCAATGCCTTTTTTTTTTTTCCCCAGCCTAATCAGTTATTTTCTTCACATTTGTTTTTTTCTGTGAGGTCTTGTATCCTGGCCATATTGCCAAAGGCTACTAGACTGTAACATGCCCTGCATAAGAATTTCAAAAGCATTGCACTCCATAGGAGAACATGAAAGAGTCCTTCATGTTCTTTGGAATAATAAATGAAAACAAAGGAAAAGATCATGTTCCTCTCTCCCATGCTACTTTGAACACATGCTCAAAATGCTTACAAACTAAAATACTGCAGCCACAACAAAGAGCTGTAGTAGAACATTTACAGAAATGATGCAGAAACATCAGTTTATCAATTTTCTTCATTTTCCATGAGCTTGGAAGTCCAGCCCTTCTGACCATATTATTCAATGAATAATTTCAAGGAGAAATTTTACAGATTTCATTGGATACATTCAAAAAACGGAAGCAAAAGTAGTAAATGCAAATAAATACATTCATTTTCTTAGTAACTCAAAGTAGATTCTCATTTTTAATTGCTGTCCAATCCACAAAAGTACTTCAAGCATGTGCTGACTTGATTACTGTATGAAAGTTTAAAAATTAATGGTCCCATTGGGGTTTTTAACATTGACATCAAAGAGAACCATAGTAGGATTTATACAGTTTTGGCTAGTGGTGCTGCTTGTTATTAAAATCCTTCTTTCATGTTGCATAAACTTTGCCAGATTTTAACCATTTCGGTTGAAATTCCATATGCTTCATAGCTGCCTCAGGCTGAATTCTTCTGGAAAAATCCAAACAAAACCATTTAGCTTTTTTCAAGAGCAAGGACTGACTCCTCAAGAAGGGTGGGACGGGTAAACTAGGTGATGTGAGTGGGACTGGAAATGTCTGGAAAACTCAGACTGTCAGTGCCAAACAAACTTAGACTACAAGGAAAAGCTGAGAGAGAGAATCAAGAAATGTATGTCCTTAAAAAGGACAAGCCTGAGGAGCTAGAGATAAAATATTATGGGCAAGACAATATGACTGGTACAAGGAATCATGTGTGGGAAAGAGAGAAGTTGGGACATGAGGATGGACTGTAATACTGGAACAGCCTGTCCTTTCACAGCACCACCCTCTCTGGAGGTTGAAGCAGAGCCCTCAGCTCCATAAACTCATTGTTCATTGCTCTTGTGGGCAAATGGCCATAAAAGCCACTAGCAAAATTTCTCATTCTTCTCCATGACTTGTCCATGAAGACATTTCATTAGCTTTGGTAAGTTTATAACCTGTTTCTCATTCCATTGGTTTAAATAAGGGATATAAATATTTCAACTTGAGTGGTCCATACATGTATCAGTAGGAAACCACATCACTGAACTCATTTCCCCAATTTCTTCTTCAAAAAAATTTCACTGACCTCCTGACTCCCTTGATAAAAACAGTGTTATTTCACCTGTGAAATAGCAGATTTAGTGGCAGATCTTGGAAAATGTTCCCTTTTGACCGTGCAAATCCTGCTGCCACCTAAACTGTTGCTGGTAAGGCATAGGAATTGTATGCTAGTGAGAGACCAACAATAAGGAAAAATACAAGAGACTTTTGCAAACCAAGCAGGAAAACTCAGGAAAAGTAGAGAACTGAAATTTTAGACAGCAGCCCAGATTATTCTTAGAAGTTCTCACAAGACTTTGAAGAAAAGTGTGTATTATTTATTTGCTTCCAGCTTGAATGCCTTCTTCCCTGTCATAGAAGGTGAGGGAGACTGCAGAAGAAAAGCAGAATAAGACAGAGGATCAACAGCAAGGAGCTGGGAGCACAAACCACTATTAAAGATCAGAGAATGGATGCCCCTAAGATAATACCTTGGCACCAGCAGGGATTGTGATATTTACTACATGACTGACTGGCAAATAGCCAGGATCTGTCTTTAGGGGCACATTGGACAAGCAAGTGTGACTTTTTGCTACTCTTTTTCTAATTCTTTCTAACTTCATTTTAGTGTCTAATCCAAAATTAGCTACAGATTTTATAGGGTTGCTTAGATAGACTTGATTTGGTTAGAATTTTTTTTTTTTTACTTTGAAAACCTTGGTTGCTCAGCATAAGCAAATGATCTATGCCATTGTCTGAAAGATAAGAAAATCTGGGGTTCTGACATGATGATGAAATAGATGTTTCAAGGGCAATTAGTGATCTTGCATTCCTTGACTCCTAAACAGAGATTCCATAGAAGGAAGCTTGATGTATCTTCTGTCTTTCTGTCAAACAGTGCCGTCCCGTGTGGTCCCTGTGCTGTGCATCACGTGTGCTTGCAGTGTTGAAGCTGCACAGCTTCCCTCCCCCTCCAGTTTTTGCTCCTGACAACCTGATGTCTGAGACTCAGTGAAGTGTAAATTAAATCACTGGAGGGCAGGATTTTGAGCTTGTACCGTGTATCATTGACCTTGTATCACTGGGAGTTGTACATTACAGTTATGAGTCAAGTGCTGAACTCATGTTTAACATGCCATACTCATGGAAATATTTCACCTTAAGGTCCTTCTGCTTCAGCTTCCCTTCTTCCAAGAGTGACTTTTACAAAGAAATTTGTACGTTTTTGTGAATCTTATGTGTGATTTCATGGATGCTTCCCACAATGAAAGGAAAGGGAATGAGTAAGTTTTCTAACTGTCTGCATAGTATGCAATGTATAGAGCAGGTGGCTACACAGGGAAGAGTAGAGAATAATACCTGAAATGGGAGTACATTACGTGGCAAGAACTTTAGTGCTCCACTGCATAAAGAAAGGTCCTGCTGAAAAATAGTATGTTAATGTGATTGGTGCCTGCATATTATAATGGAAGAAGTCAAAGTAAGTGAATTCATTTTGTGAAAAGAAACCAACTCTACCATGCTTAATTTTTCAGTAAAATTACATGATTTGAAGTGCTTTTCTTGAATGGTGTATTTTAAGATAAAAATTATGCCTCTGTAAGCTCCATACAGATACAACTAGAGATATAACACAAATATGAAAAAAATAAGGAACTACAGAAATCTACCATATGTTAATTATTGAATAACTATTTTTATTACCTTGAAAATCTACAAATTTCTTTCATCTACAGTAACTGTACATTGGCAAAGTGAAAAGACAACACCATTTTTCCATATAAATGTTATAAATTATCATTTAACATAGGTTTGTTGCTAAAAATTGATAAAATAATTTTACTATTAAAAAAAAGAAGAAGAACGTTTTATCTTTGAAATGATGGGTTTCTTTACAAGCTACTGTTTGCTATTTTATACAATCCCAAAAATCTTTAAAAATCTGTTGTTCCATTTGTCATTTACTGCATTCTCTGGTTAGATGAAAGAAAATCTTACTGAAAGAAGACAGAGTTAAAAACCTCTGGTCCCAGCAATAACTATTACTGAGGATCTTTTTATTCACCTAAATGGGAATGGGTAGAGAAAAATGAGCAGAAGACTCTTTTAGAGCTAAATGTTCCCATTAAAAATCCCAATTCTCCCACTGTCTGAATGACTAAGTGATCCTGGCCAACTCCATTTTCTTCTGCCTAGCTTTACCTAGGAAATAGTAATACTATCATGTTCCATACAGTGTTGCAAGGTGTCAAGATGAAAACCATTAGAAGAGCTATTCTTTCCTAAAAGCTGTCACTGAAATGGGCAGATGTAATTAAAATGCTGTTGCATGCCATGAAATTCAGGCATTCTCATTTTTACCTTTTTTTTTTCCTTATTCATCCTCCCCACTACACGCCCACACATAATTTTTGTTTGTCTAAAACCATGCTTATGAATCTATCCCACATACCCGTGGGTCCAATGGCCTCCCCAGTATCTAAGTGCAAAAGATCTCAGCCCTCTCAGCAGGTAATTGAACATGGATTTTCTGTTCAGCTGGCATATAAGAAGGGAAGTTTCCAGAACGTATCCCTAGTCACTCCTTAAGAGAAGTAACGGTCACAAGTGTCAGTGACTCTGATGTTAGTACCTTTCTCTCTTGCTTGGTTTGAAAAGGTTTCAAGAAATGATCCCTTGTTGATAACAAATGCCACGAGAACTTATTATATTTTGAAGCAATGGCAGATTCTATGTCATTTGTTGCAACAGCAGGAAACTCCTGACCATGCCCCATATGAGGCATCATAAGGCAGAAAGTTTAAAGTAAATCCTACATGCTCTTGCTACCTCAATACCCACAGCTCCTTTCCAGTACAGAACTAAACAATACAGCAAATATAGCAGAGAAGCTGTTGCATAACCCCCGTGCTCTTGGCAAAACCTCTGCTATTGTGTTTGGAAAAGGACAGCTGGTAAACACTGAGAATTTTTGTGCAATAGAGACTTCCTCATACGGAAGCAATAACTGGCTGTAAATCTGAGGGTTGTTTTTTTCCATGTGTAATCAATACTCAATGCTCAGCTTACCTGAGGTCTGTGATCAGCCATGGAGCAAGTACAAGTCCCCACAGATGTGGCAGCTTGAGCTCTAGAAGGAAACCAGATCAGAGAGTGATTCTTCTTCCTGGGCATTGGCACTGCCAGCCACATTACACAGTTTTTCACTCTCTTGTGGGCTGAGAGAGCCCTTTTCTCCCTTCCTCTCCAACCTCCTAGTGCTAGCAAGAGAGTATGGAGGGAATTTCGGTACTGGTGCAACTCCCTTTACCTCACTCATTTCTTCTTTGTGGTACAAAATCCATTCTCAAAGAGTTTAAAGGAGACCTGCACTGTTGGATGTCTGGATTGCAACTGACCTCGATTTTGTAATGTAAAACTCTGTACAGTACTTTCTTATTAAAAAATTTACTTCTGCGTGTTGAGATCAGTATGTCTAAAGTGAGTAGCAACTGAAATGATTAGGCAGACTTTGAGTATTTTTCAGCATCTTACCATTTTTTCTTCTCACCCTTGTGAAATGTTGTTTTCTTAGAAATCTGCTGTAACTATAATTGCTGTAACTAGTTTTTAAAAGGTATTCCTGGATCAGTTTTCTCTCTAGCACTTTCTTCTTTTGATGTATTTATAAAATACCTTATGCTCCTTAATTCTTTCCCCTGACAGAAATAGTTTGCTACAAATTGCTTCACTGTCAATGTTCCTGCAAAATTTTACACTTCTAAGTCACATGCAAATTTTCTGAGATTTATTAAAAAAAAAAAAAAAAAAAAAAAAGAAGTGAGGGAAATCTACCAGAATTTTCCATTTTTAGATAAAGATCTATAGCATAGGCCTGAAAATTACACAATTTCATATTTCATTAATTACTTGGTCTGGACTACTTGCATCCTAAGCTGGGAGAGCATTATTTTGCATCCTGTATAAAACACGATATTTTAGCAAATACCAGAGAAATTGCTTCTTGGTGCTTGTAGCCTCGTATAGCATTTCATCATTACCATATTTGCTGCATCAGCCTTGAAACAGCCTGAAGATTCAACATAATCTTTGCTGAAATTTCAGTCCTGCCTATTTTAGAACTAAGCATACCAAGTTCCCTGCCAGTTACATGAAGTTAAATCATGTTTCCACACTGACAACCCCTGAGCAAACTTTTTTTTTTTTCTGTCTCATGGCTTTTGCAGGCTTCATAGTACAGTTTCTAAGTACATCTAGGCTTTGAGAGACTATCAAAACAGCAATCGTCGTTCTTCTTTTGGTCCCAACTTCTCTTTTCCCAAGAACATTGTATCATTTGCCAAGTTAGGCAAGGAGATTTAAATAGTGAGAAAAGTCATGCAACTCTGTATGAAAGAGCTATTCTGTAAGTAATAAACTGAGCTTAAATTGCAGATGTTCTGCTTTCACATGTTATTTGCTTCTCAGCATGGGTGTGTATATTCAGAGATCCAGAGTTCTGCAGGAAAGAAGGCTGTTTTCAAATAAGTTTATTTAATAAAAGGCTATTTGAAAAATTACTTTGCAAAGGGTGCTATCAAAAAAGCACATTTGAACCAATAATCTAACAATTTAGTTGTATAGTAAATGATCCAATTTCCATTACAGTTGATGGAGTGCAGCAATTAGAGGACGACTCATATGGGACGACATGAATTTTATTAGCTGATGTCTTTGCTGGAACTAAAGCAGAGAAATTCACAGGAGCATTTCTACTTATTGTGATCTCACACCTTAAATGAGATCCTTCATCTTACTTTTGTCAATCAGAGTAAACACCATTATCCTGAACCTTCAGAGATTGAACTGTTATTGTATTGAGTCCTTCATGTGTTAAAACCTGAAGAATCCATGATGAATTGCAGTTCAATGCACCTGAACTTGCCATCCCATTGAAGTTCCGAAGATAATTTAAAGATGGATTAACTCTGGTAACACCTGATTTTGAGCTCAAAAAAGTGATACTTCTACGGAAAACGTTTTGCTTTATTTTGCTTCCCTTTGACTCTTCCAATACAGATATTAGAAGTATCAGTAGATAAGACAAAGAGAGATCAGGTATTGATGCTAAATAAGTTTCCGTTAAGTAACTGCTGGTGAAATAATTTTCACAAAATTCTTCGCAAACCATCGATGAGGAATACCATGTAGGAGGGAATATTTCTGTTAAAATATATTAAGAGAGATCAATCTTTCTTATTTTTTTCCTTTTACTGTCTTATGTGCATTATCCACAGCCCCATCAAGCATCTTAAAGTATGATTTTGGGGTTGTTAAAATTTCATGCTTTGGTGACTAGAGGTTATCAAACACCCCAGATTTCTCATCCTATATTACTTTTTCAAGTTTTTTTACCATACCCAGGTATTAGGTCAGATATTTTTTATGTGTTCTGATCTGCCACTTTTCTTATTCAGGGATAAGTTTTCACATGCTATTCTTCTGAGAAATACCTTGGAACCATTTCCAGCCATGACCAGTGTGTGATGGAGAGAGACTTGAAAGGAAGAAGAGACAGAAAGATGCTTTTCCTACAGTTTTCTGGGGTGGGTTCATCTGAAGGACCCATTTTTTATAACCTGCTGGAAACATTGTGAAAAAGATGAAAAATTCGTTTTCCCTTGCATACATAAGGTTTCTTTTTTCTGTGCAAGCCTGAGCGAGTAGATCAATACTTTATGATATAAAAGGGTATAAAAGGATATATGCCAATACTGTGACAATGTGTTCTCATGTTTTTGACATTTGCTTCAAGTGCATGTAACGCATCTCCTATTCCACAATCATGCAAACAACTTCTGAGAATTTACTAAGCTATGTAACTGGAAGTGCAGGTCAAACATAACTGCAGCATTTCTGTTTGTGTGCTTCATGACTTAAAGTGAATGTATAAAGGAAAAAATGCAAAATCATCTTTCCAGCTACAGTTTTATAGGAACAAATTAAAACAACTTGACCGTAAGTTTAAATAGACTGAATCAGGTCAGATTTTAACCCAGATAAAATAAAACCAAGATTTATTTTTAATATTTTATGTGCTATACTCTCATGCAGGAGAACTGTCCCAAATCTAAACAGAAATAGTGAATGGAGAATTAGTTTGAAAATTTACAATTAATTCCAAAAAAGATGAAGTGTAAAGCTAAAAGCTAAAGCAGAAGATAGAATTAATAGCTTTTGGCTTTGGTATTTGCCTTGTCTATATTTTGCACTGGTTCAGAAAAAAAGCAGAAATTGCTTCCCTTCTCTTATCTCATATAGTAAATTATTTTCCCTTTGCATTCATCCATTCTCTCCATCTTCTTTTCGTCTGTTTTAAAGTATTACACACAGAATACTCCCACTCTCTGAGGCCTGTGTAGTGTCACAGTTTTAGCAAGAGGAAGCAGAAAAGATTTACTGTGTGCCGGGACTTTGATAGTCTAGCTGCCTAGGACTTTTTCTTCTCTCCCTCTCTTAAAATTATCCTGATGTGAGACAGAATGGCAAAAACTGGATAGGAGGGAATGCCTTAACACTAGTAGCATGATAGATTCATGCCTAGTGCTATTTATTCCCTGGCTCTGACAGAAACTTCACAACTTTGAGTGACTCAGTCATCCTGAACTTAGTTTCTTATATGTAAGAAGACACCATTTCTTTGTCTGCATAGACAATCATTGCACAGGCAGGTAAATATCCACATGGCTTGGCATGAGTGATGCACACTGCGGAGATGGAGGCAATATTTCTTTCAACTGCCAGAAGAAAAAGTAGTAAACTCACAGTTTGCTTTTTTGTGTTTGTGAAATTTTCGGTTAGACCCTGTCTATGAGCAAGTCTGGGGACGTAATAATTCCAAACAGGCAGAAATACCCTATGTTCTTGGAAACAATGGTGCTTTATTATAAGGAAAACATTTCAGATTGGTGTTTCAGTCCTCCTCTTTCCCTTCATCATTTGTTTTTTGAACAGCTGTAAATTTTAAGGACGGATTTTAAGACATAAAGATCATCTGGTTTGATCTTTGCCTAACACAGGCCATAAAATTTCACCAATGATTCCTGTAGTGGAACATATCATCTTCCCTTAAATTGTAAGTGAATACTGTCAAGCCCAATAACTTGTGGTTTACCAGAGCATAAAAACATCCTGTCTCAATTTAAGGAATCCTGGAGATGATGAATTTCCTTCTTCCTTGGCAATGGATGATTACTGCCACTGCAAACCAGTTGTTTCTAATTATCGTTCTGAACCAAAATCAAATACAGGACTGCCATCTGATACTGGTGAGTATGGCCTGGGAGTTTGTCACACCCACAACAAGGAATAAAATATTCTGCTTTCTATCTCTGCAGATGTCCTTTTTCTGCTGCCCTTTTATAATTATGTTTTAAGGGTTTTATGCTATGGCTGGATTCAGTTCAACCCTTACTTTTATCCTGTTTAATGCTAAACCTTACTTATATTCATTCCTTTCTCAAGCCTCACAAAAGTGGTCCAGATATCAGTAAAGAAAAGGCAGGAATTATCTGGTATGTCATGGGATGCAATAGACAGTGCACTGTGTGATGGTGGTGCTTTTTACTCATACAAGATTATGTGTTAGGAGAAAAGCTATGGTAGCACAAAGCAGCTATCTGCCTTGTGAACCATGCATCTGCCAAACATAAACTCACTGATTTCTGCGTAAATCACACTGGGACTTCAACTACCAGACACAACAGGTCATTTCTGAGCCTGCCTGCCTGAATCAGGGGGATCAAGGAGCAGCACTGTCTCAACACGGTGGATTCCAGAAATATTAGTGTTGTTACATGGAAATCTCAGATTGAAGAAGACACATCCAAATGCAACACTAATGACAAGTCCATTCCCTATGTATTTCCATACTCTTTTGACTCTTAAAAAATAAAGGAACAAATCCCCTAACCTTTCCCACACTGAAATCCCACAGATATGGTTTCTTTATTCTGAGTTGGCGATTTTCCATTTTTGTTCTTGGCAAAATCATGTATTTGCCTTAGAAATAGATGTTTTAAAGTACTGCTGCAAAGTCTGTCTCAGTAGTGTAGAAGGTACATTAACAAACCAAAGCATCTAAATCTATGTGCACTGATGAAGGTCAAAATGCTATTTTTGCAGAGTCAAAGTCCAAACAGAAGAAAAACCAAATGTTAAATTAACAAAGAACATATTGAAACAAACGGTAAGATTATTACTTAGCAATATAAATATTAGTTAATATATAGTGCATAAAACCTCATATAATGTTTTATAAAACAAAATTGAAGTGAAGTAGCTAATGCTATAAAATTGTGGAAAATTAACAGGGAATCACAACTAACTTGTGTTCTCAGGCAGAAATATTGGGATATCGATCTACTCTGAAAAAACAGATGAAAATATTTCCTTCTTTTAGTCCACCAACTTTGCTTACAGCACAAATGTGAACTACTGGTATCACTGCTTCAGTATATGAAGGAGTGCAACACTGACTGAGGAATTTGCAGCAATGAAACAGTTACACAAGCACAGGACATGGCTTTTCTCTAAATGCCTTGTTGCATAGCTCAAATATTGACTTAACTACAAACACCCTCAGCCTGTAATTTTAGACATCAAAACCAAATATATGAAATATGTCTTGGAAAAGAACACTGAAAGCAGCAATAGTACATAAGTGACTTTTCTGTACAGTAATAAATAATATTTTTAAAGAACACTTGAGCTGAAATTCATTTATATAATTTTGCTTTTTCAAAAAAAGAGAAATGAAAAACAATTCAAAATCTGCCTGTTAATGCTAAGTCCTTCCCAAAGAAAAGGGGAACAGAATTTTTTGCATAGTAAAATGATCATCCAGATGGCAAAAACAACGCACCCTGAAAATAGTAAATGTTAAGATGAAGGCTATGTTTCTTGAGGTTATCATCAGTAACAGTTTCATAATAACTCTTACAAGGTCTCAGTTGTAAGGATACCAAAATGGTTACATGAACTTTAGCCAAACTATTGCTAATCTATTATTCTAGAAATGTGTGACTGCAATACAGCCCTGGGTTTATGATTGACCTGGCCCTGTTTGACATGAAAATACCAGAAAGATATAGCAGTTCGCTTTTTTTTTTTTTTTTAATAGAACTCCTCTGCTTTCAGAATTCATTATTACATAAATATAGATAATGTTGGAAATATTTTTGGAATGAAGACATTCTTATGTTACATAAAATCATCTTCTGATTCACATTATTTTTTTAATACGTAAAGAACAGCTAAAGTAAGGGCAATTTACTATATAAAAACTATTACAAGGCTGATCACCTTGGTGAACTGAGATTTAAGAAGCAACTTTCTTCTCCAAGATACTATGCACATCTACGTTGTGAACATTTGAGCAAAATAAAATACAAGGTTAATTTAATCTAGAGTTTAAAACAAATGCATGAACTCAGAAACAAGAACTTGAAATATAGCTGTTCTGAAGCAAAATAAGAATGGACATAACATGAAAGAGCATGATATTTGATATTGGAAGACATTATTAATAAAATCTAATCTGAACACTGAATAAGTGCAAGAATTGCAGACATGAACATAATGAAGTGTTATGTGAAGCTGAAAATACATAAGATGGACAATTATTTGAAGTAATTCATGCAGAAAAGACAAATCAGAATGGGGAAAATGGGCAATAAAGGTTTACATTCATACAATCAGTGTCAATTTGCAAAAGAATTAAAATTACCATGTGCATTTTTCTGTCACTATAGTCTAATACAAAAGGAGTCGACATTATTTCTAGGTCATGAATGACAAAAGCTCCATAAATCACAAGGTCCCTACCTGTGCCTAGCAAAAGTTCTGAATACAGATAGAAAGGTATTAACAACTACTTCCTCATAGTACATAACTTCCTAAATAATTGTCTCCTGCTATAATCTGTAACAGAGATTCTGGAAGGTATTATTCCTAGGAATGCTCTGCTAAAGGGCTCAGTTACTTTTGGATCCCATATACTCCAATTTTTTTGCATTGTGGAACAGTTTTACATTGTGGAACAATAATAGCAAGTGTCTGCATGACTTTCTCCATAGTTAATATTACACAATTTATCCATCTTGGATACTTCTTAGGATTACACTGAATTTATAGATTAAACTGATCTTCTTATACCAGCTAAGCTTTTTATTTTATTTAAACTGCATCCTAGCAAGATAATCATATTGTTATTAACAAAATAATTCCCCTCTATCCAGAATATTATTTCCTGAAAAATGGATGTTGTGGGATGGATTGAACAAGTTTGTAAATATTTAAAAATTTGAACCAACAAGCCAGTAGAGCAAAACATGCATATAGTCATTGCATAAACAAAAACCTGCATTTGCATGCCCAAAGATTAATTTTTCCCACCCTTACGTGGATTCAGCTGACAAGAACAGCAAATTCAAACCTCTTGTTGTAATATTTATGAAAATTTAATGATCGTATTATGCTTTTAACAAATAATTGATTATATTCCCCTTAAATTCTAGATGAATCATAAAAACTGGCTAGAATAATAGTCAGATATTTTTAACCTGAAAAATATATGTAACAAAAATGTAAGTATATAATTCATAATTCAACAAAAGCAATACACTACCCAGACATAAGTAGCTAGAGGTCCTTGTGAAGATTTCTTGAACTAAATCTGGAGGTTTGTAAAACATACGCACAGCTCCCATTGAAATTAGAGACTGGATTCCAGTTGGACTTGATCTGCCAGCAATGCAAGCAGCTACAAATCTAATTTCAGAAAATCAGTCTGTAATCATCTGTCTGAAATGTTATATTTGATGTAAGGCATATTAACTATAAATTAGAATCTGTTAAGTATTAGGAAGAAAATGTTGATGTTTGTACTTTAAACACTGACAGTCCTCGCTTTGGAAAATTATAATTTCAGTCATGGACAATTTTGCTTTAAAAAAAAAGCAAACAACAACAGCAAACTTCAGAATGAGACTGTTATGCATTACAAAATACTATATCACAAAGGCAGGACAATATTAACCTCCCCTTATACTAATTTCAAATCCTTTCAGGAAAAATGAATGGGTTTAATATATGGAAAAATCATTCTATTATAGACATTGAAAACTTAGTAATATTTGTTTTGAGCTGTGTTTATGTTGTCAGATAGAGCCCTGAGAAAGACAACAAGTAGCAATTTCTTTATGGAAGTTATAAAAGGCAAAATAGTGTAGATGTCTTTTAAATGGCATAGTAGAATACCCAGAAGGATAAACACTACAGCTCTAGGAAAAGAAAAATACTCTGTGTGTAATAGTTTTGATCATGCCACTGTTGGAAAAATACAGTCATTTATGTTCAAGGTAATTAAACTAGTGAGACAGGAAAAGATGGTCTAAGGTAAGTTTAGAGAAAAAGTCCTTTGGATTAGAGACTTCTATTATGCACTGTTTACAGTGCATGTTTCACTTGCACTGTAAATGAAAATGTTTATAATTACCAGAGATCTTTTATCCCAAAAAGCAGAGTTTCATGGGATAAAAATTGAAATTAATAAATTTTTGGTGAGATTGTTTTTGTTTTTATTTATATGTTTGTTTGTTTTCTTTTTCTAGTAGAATGAACAATTACAAGAATACTAGAAATTTAATAAGGAATGCTTAGATAAGATGAAAGAAATTATATGCCACGCTGTGTTTGGTTGATCTTGATTGGACACTAGTTGACCAAAGTTGCTCTATCCCCCTCTCCTCAGCTGAGCTGGGGAGAGAAAAGCTCTTGACTTGGGAGAAGAACAAGAAGAACTTTCCGTTGTGGGCAAAACAGACTCAACTCATGGAAATTAATTTAATTTATTAATTAAAATATTAGTATATTAATCCAACCTTAGTAGGGCAATGAGAAGTTAAACATAAAACTCCTTCTCCCACCCTCCCTTCTTCGCAGGCCTAGCATCACTCCTGATTTGGCTCTACCTCCTCTCCCAGCAGTGCAAGGGGTCAGGGAATGGGGGCTGCAGACAGTTTATCACATGTTTCTGCTTGTTCTTCCTTCTCTCATTCTTCACCTGCTCCAGCATGGGGTCTCTCCCATGGGAGACTCCTCCACATATTTCACCAGTTTGGTTGCAACCATCCATGGGTTGCAGTGATTCAGAAACAGCCTGCTGCAGCATGGGTTTCCCATGGGGCCCCAAGTCCACCAGCACAGGCTCCTCTAACCACAGGCATCCTGCCAGATGCCTGATCCAGATACCCCCAGGAGATACTGCCTTCTTTAGATGCATCCTCTTACTCTCTAGAGGGGTTCTCCATGGGCTGCAGGGGAGTATCCACTCCACTATGGAGCCTCCCATGATCTGCAAGAGAATCTGTGCTCCAGCACCTGGAGCACCTCCTCCCCCTCTTTCTTCTCTGACCTTGGGGTCTGCAGGGCTGTTTCTTTCACATTTTCTCATTTCTCTCTCTCCAGACGCTTCTGCCAAGCAGTTTTTCCCTCTTCTTAAATGTTATCCCAGAAGTCTTGGCCAACCATGGCCTTGAAGCAGTCTTGGAAACAGCTGGAATAGGCTTCCCTGAACATGGGGGAAGCTTCCCACAGCTTGTCACAGAAGCCACCCTTGTAGTCCCACTGTTGCCAAAACCATTCAACACAAACTTAATGCAATCACACAAAATCATTCAAATTACTATTTGCTTAATACTAGATATAGCAGTACTTTGCTGGATTAGGGGCATGGATCTGAATCTTTCTCCAAAGTAAAGATTAGGCAATCAGAAATAGAAATTATATTACTTTGAAACACTGATTTGTTAAATTGCATTTATTTATATCCTTACACAGTTGGAAATAGGCAGAAAATAATGATTCTGAGCAGGCAGAGGAATGTAAAGCCTGTCTTAGCAGTCTGAAGTTGCAAGTTGAAGCTCTAAACTGTGAATTTCAATCTGTCAGTGTCAAACAATTGAATCTGTGTTAGTAATGAATATGTATGTGTGTATGAATGTATAGAACACAAGTCAGCCAGTAGAACAACTACTGAATGCATAGTCTGAAGACAAATATATAGTCTATAAGTTTGAAGTGATAAAAGCTCTTAGGGAGTGCTCACTTTTGCAGGAAAAGAAAGACAATAATTTTCTAATTATATGGTAAATTTTATGAACATAAATGGATATCAAATAGTGCAAATTTCTATATGACTGAATGATAATTATGTTTTATATTTGAAAACACCCATCAAGGAACTGAAGAAGGAAATTAAATTGGCTCACCTGCTTTCATCAAATTTGTAAAAGTACATGATAAAGTGAGAAACATGAATTTGGGGTATGCAGTGTTCCCTGGAAATTGCTGAAATTATATTGTTTATAAATATATATCTGTGAGACTATTCATGTATGTAGAATATAGAAACATTGTATTAGGCAAATCCATTCATTTCAGCAGTGTTAGCCCAGATGACAGTCATTGAAGGTCTCTGCTTAGGTTTATGTGAGGGGCTAGCTTATCCCACCCCAAACCAGCCATAATAAAGGCTGGCACCTGTCACCACAATATTCTTCAAATGCAGAGGAAAAGCAGGAACACTGTGACCAGGACAGATAAACGGGGCGTAGCACAGTAGTGTGTGTGTAAGGACATTTCTTTGAAGGAGGAACATTCCACTGGCTGTGTGGAGAGACTTGAAGTCCACATAACCCCAGCAAATGGGCACCCTTCTGTAACCATCTGCACAGGCCAAGGGCACTACCTGTCCCTTAAGACTCTGTTGTGGCTGGAGGGGCTGCACCATCTACCTGGTGTTGGCCAATGCCTCTCCTCAGACACAGCAGCTGAAAGGAAAGGCTGCTCTGCACATCTCAGACTTTAAGAAGTGTCTTGACCCTTCTGCTGAGTAGGCAACTGGCAGCAGACATACCTGCAGAAGATGTACCCAGGTGAGGAACTGTTGTTTCACCAGTGATACAGCCTGGAGTGCTCTGAGTATCAGTTAAGGATTACAGAGCTCTGGGAATGGTGGTAAGGGAACCTGGAATACAAGCACTTCTCTCATCACCCTCCCATTCAGAGGGCAAGGGTTTGGAAGGGATGGTCAAATGTGATGAGCCAACTATTCTACAGGACTGGTGCCACAGCCAGGGCTCAGCTACTTACGGGACCGTGGGACCAGCTTTAAAAAAACTGGTCTACTGAGGGCTGATGACCAGCATTTGTCAGAGATGTGGAAGATCACCTTTGGTCATAGGCTTGCCAGGCTGGAGAAGAGAGCTTTAAAATAACTTTGCTGAGGGAGAGGAACTTCATCCCACCCCACATTTACCAGTTTGATGCCAATGCCATAAAGGGATCACAGACCCTAGGAAGGGATCACAGGTCAGGCAGGACGGCAGCACAAAAGAATTCCTGCCTCTTCAGTCAGGAAATAGTCCTCATCTAGAGCTCAGCTTAGATGCCTATATACAAGTGGATGTAGGAGGGAAATAAGAGGAGCTAGAGATGTGATCTATGACCTTATTGGCATCACAAAGACGTGGTGGGATGGCTCTGAAGACTGGAACATTGGAATGCAATGATACAGGCTCTTTAGGAAGGGCTGGCAGAGGAGACAAGGAGGGGATGCCATGCTCTATGGCAGTGACCAGCTGGAGTGCATGGAGCTCAGTCTGTCTGGGGACAGATGAGAAGTTGACCAAGACACACCAAGCTCCGTAATGCAGTGCACATGCTGGAGGGAAGGAATGACATCCAGAAGGGTCTTGACAGACTGGAGAGCTGGGCCCACATGAATCTTACCAAGTTGAACAAGGCCAAGCGTGGAAGGTCCTGCATCGAAGCCGGATCAATCCCAAGCACAAAGACAGGCAGGGCAGAGATCAAGACTAGCTGTGGAAAGAAGGACTTGGTGGGGGTGGTGGATGAGAAGCTCAACTTGACCTGGCAGTGGGAAATCATAGCCCAGAAAGCCTATCACATCCTGGACTGCAGTGAAAGAGGTGACCAGCAGGTAGAGGGAGGAGATTTTTCTCCTCTGCTCTTGTGAGAGCCCACTTGGTGTGTGGCATCCAACTCTGGGCTGAAGGCAGGATAGGAGTTGGGGTTGTTCATCCTGGGGAAGAGAAGGCTCTGGGGAGACCCTATAGCAACTTCTAGTACCTAATGGGAGCCTACAGAGAACTGCAGGGGGACTTTCTACAAGGACATGTAGTAACAGGATAAAGAGGTATGGATTCAAAGTGTAAGAAAATAGGTTTCCAGTAGATATTAGGAAGAAATTCTTTACTGTGATAGTGTTGAGACACTGGAATAGGTTGCCCAGGGAATCTGTGGATATCCCATCCCTGGAAATGTTCAAGGCCAAGCTGGATGCAACCTTTGTGCTACCTGATGTAATGAAAGGCATCCCTATTCATGGCAGGGGGTTGAAAAATATTGTCTTTAAGGTCCCTTCCGGTCCAAATAATTTTATGATTCTATGAAATAACCATCCTTCTGATTTTCATTTCATTTTACTTTGAAATGTCACATTTCCACTCCCTGGGTAGAATTTGTCTCTCCTCTTATGCAGGACTGACTTGATATGCCTCTTTGACAGTAAGTGTTCCACAGTTCATGTAAAATTTTATAAAATAAAACTAAATTTGAAGATGGATGTGTCAGCTGACTTAATGGAATGACAGGGGAAAAATCCAGGGATTTTTATTTTGTATTTTAAATTATGGGAATTTTAAACTAAAATAAAATTTAGATAGCTATGACAAAGGAGGAAGTAAGGAGCATAAAGGTTCATAAAGAATATTTTTATCATCCTAAAACCAGGTTAAACAAATATATGGAAAGTATAGAGGCACATAAACAGCAAAGAGTGCACATAGTCTTTAATCATCTTATGCATTCTAAGTTCTGAAAGAAAAAAAGTTTATTTGAGATATCAAAGTACAAACTTCAAATATTTTTTTCAAAACATTGGATTTTTAATTTTTTTTATATTTTTTAAGAAATATTCTGTCTCAAAGTATTTTTCCTATTTTCTTCTTAAAATACAGTAATACTCTTAAGACCTACAAGTTGCAGGGGAGGTACAATCAACCACCAAGTGTGGGTAAAGATCAGCTGAGAGAACCCTCACAAGTTCCTGTGAGCAAAATAAATCTGGTAGAGTATGAGTGGAAATTAATTTTTCCCCCCGCGGGTCTTGTACTAGCCTGCACAGCTGTGTATATTACTCTGTTTCAAATCTCTATCCTCTAAGTAATTATATATAAAAAATGACTCAATAGAAATTGTAGCTATTGGAAACTAAACTCATAAGAACTCATTGAATACATTCGTCTACCCTCAGCATTCAGAGCTCTGGGTTTAACTACTTGTCAGAGTGATACCACAGAGGTCAAAAAGTTGCATTAATAAATTATTACAAAGATAAGAAATTTCATAAATGTGTTTCCATCAGAAGCTGATGAGTCTAAATATTACACATTATTATTGAAGTATTTAAATGACATTGTATGAAAAAAATGCAACACAAAATATATTAAGGCAACTAGCACACTTTGCTGAAACAGAAACTATTTATAATATCCAGGATTAGGAAAAAATCCACAACAAATAAGCCACAAAAATTTTCTTTTTCAAAAATATTTTTTTTTCCTGCATTAAATATGCGCTAATTAGCAGTCCCAGTACTTTGACCATTTTAGAAAACACACAGTTGACAGGCACTTAGGAGAAGAAAATTATAGAAAAAGAACAGCAGTGTATCTCAAATAATTTTACACTTACACCTTTCCATTTGCTTACACTGTAGGCTGTTAATTCCAGGATTGCTTTGAATTTTGCAGAACTAAGCTTTATTCAGAAATATTGTAATTATTTTCCATTCAATTATTTTAATCAGAAGTATTAAAGTGATTGACCTGCAAAACATGAACATGGCAACCCAGAAAATATGCATGTGCTCTCTATTGGCAGATCCTCTAGCACAGAGTTAGAAGTCTTGCTTGGTAACTGAGGCAATTCTCAATTCTGCAGCATTGTTTAGGACTTACAGCAATATGCTGGAGAAGGGTTTGAGATAAACTACTACATCACAAATGAAAAAAATTTGACATAACCACATAGCTGTAAAATTCTCATGTTTTGCATTCCCTCTTTTTTTTTTTTTTTCTTATTTTACCTGGAGCCCAATTTTTAACTGCATAAAGTAGTTTAGTTTTAGCTGTATCCCAAAGTCCTCAGTGAGGAAGTATGATCTATAGGTTCCTGCTCCAAAACAGTATGAGATGGGATTTGAAAACCGATTTGCTGTATGAAAATACTTGCTAGCTGGCTATTGGGAAACAGTGTCTAGCCAAAGACTAAAAGGTCTGGTTCCTACCTGTTGCTTCTGTTGTGGTTTTTTTGGTAGTTGTGATTTCAGGAGGTTTAAGACTCTGGATCCAGCTGGTGAGATAGGCAGGAGAAAGTCTTGCTGAAAATGCCCCTAGGGTTAGGTGTGAGCCTGGGAGTTCAGCGTCTCGCACAAGCAGGATTTAAGTAGTTCTGACATGCCTGCTGGCAGGAACTCTGTGGACTTAAACATCACTGGGGCAACTACAGGGTAACAGCAGATAAGTAGGGAGTTTAAGGATCTTAAAAGCAGATAAAAACTGCTGAAAGAGAATCAAAATTAAAAACGCATGTGTGGAAGGTAATTTTAAAAATGGGACTTAGGAGTTTTTAATATCATCCTGATATTTTATATAAACTAAATTTTAAAATACAGCACAAATGCAATTATATTTCTTCTGTTCTACACTATCATAAAAGCTATTTTTAACAGATTAATGCTCAATTATATAATCTTTTACAGCAGCTTCATAGCAAGGAAACTCTGTCTGCATAAAGCTAATGTAACAGAGCAGAAAATCAAGCTCTTGGTCTAACTTTCTCTAATCTCTACTTCACATTCCTAAAAAGTTAGGGAGATGTAGGAGCAGACTCAAAGACCAAAGGATATGAAATTTCCAAACTTTCGGTCCAAGCCAGTCAGAATGCTCCCATTTCACTGAGTATCAACATTACAAAGTCTAAACAGTCTTGACCTAGCAAAGCCAACAACTTTGCACCTATTATCAGTTAACCCACTCTAGCACATAGCATCCTAGCACAAGTATGCAGTAAGGACACAAATAGACTCTCTTTACTTTGCCACAGCTTTCATACCTTGAATAGCTTAACTTTCAAGACAACAGGTTTACTAATTCTTATAAATATCCTCCAAATTAAAATTTTAAAAAATGCATTACTGTTTTCAACTATGTTGACAACAGTACCATGTCCCCTGCAGTTATTTCAGAGTCCTGACTGTGTGTAGAGCTGATTCCAGTGTCAGAGTCTGTATCGTTGATGTCCAGATTAGTCACTCTATGAACAAAGTCAGGAACAGCAATGCTGTTACTGGAAATGACACTGCCCTTGGACGGCTCTTCATTTGACTGAAGCCTAGTTTCAATGTTGTCTTTAACATGTAGTAAATTAAATTCTTCTGTAAGAAGTTCATATTCTTTTTCCTTCTTTTGAAGTAGTGAGTCCCTGAATGTAAGTTCTTTCTGGATGCAGCTCAGGTATGAGTTGATTCTCAGACCATCTTTCATACTTTTTTCTAGCTCATATTTTACACTTTCCAAATCTGAGTTTTCCAGTTCAGCATTAGCTGCTCCTTCTGTGTGAACATCCTCTCCATTTTTTTCCATGCATATACCATGTACTTCTCTTTCAATTTCAGCACACAGGTTCTCTATTAATTGCTTGTGATGTTTCAGTCTCTCTTCAATCTGTAAAATTCCCTCACTTTTGCTCAAATAGTCATGCATCTCTTTTTGATCATCTGACCTACTCCCTTGCTGTTCAGCCTCACTTGTATTGATCATTAAATAGGAGTCCTGCACATAATTTTCTCCATCATTTGCCACACGATCTAGATGGAATTTTGCTTCACATTTTTCAATTTCCATGTCTAGTTCCTTCATTCTAAGGACTTGTTGATGAATCGTATGATCCTGAGAAATGATCAGATGAATCAGTGTCTCCATATTATCTCTCTCTTGCTGAACACTGTCCTGCTTAAGCTTGGCCAGTTTCCGGAAAGTCTTCCTCACAATTTTCTTTTGCTTGTCTATTGGCAACATCTTCATGTAGTTTGCTGGGCTGAGGTCCCACTGCTTTTCTATGTTTTGCACTACCTTGGCTTCTGCTGTCTTCCACAATGGAAACGAGAGGAAAGCATCTGACTTTACCAGTACAAAATGCAAATTAGCCTGCTCTTCCCCCCAGGCCTTCCAAAGCCTCAGAATCTTTGTCAGGGGAGGCAGTACTCGCTCTGAGCCTCTCCATTTTTCTACAATGCAGTAATCACTAGGTTTTCCAAAAAGGACCTTTTTCTCTCCAAATGTTGTCTGATGTTCCTCAAGCAGTGCTTCAACCACTTCTGAGCAAGTTGTGCGCTTTGTCAGGCCACATACAATCTTCTCCTCTTGGCAAACCCAAACCACAATCTCTCTTTCATTTGAAGCCATGTCCTTGCTGTGAGATCTGGAAAACAAGAAGAGACCAAGTATAAATTACATATCAATGTCAGAGACAGTATGAATAATTACTATAATTCTGATATGACTAACACATTGAAAAACTCCTGTATTGTTATACAAGACAATACACTTGCTTAAATTGCATGAAGAAATGTCTGTAGATTAAGTAACAGCTTTAATTAACTAGTGCTTTAATATAATTACTAGTCCACCTGAATGAGAATCTCACACAAAATACCTTTTATCAAATCTTGGTTTTGTGTACATAGTAAGAGTGTATAAACAATCAGTGACAAAGTTTAGCAATCTGCATTACACTTTCAGACTGTCCTAGGACAGCATGGCTTTCAGATCTTCATATTTGTTCTCATTACAAAGACTGCACAGACTGCACAGAATCTAAGCTCTTAGAAATGGCTTCTGAAGGGAAGAATGCACTGAACATAGATGCACTGAGGAAAGATGACTGAGCACCACCAATGAATCTGACAAGAGAATAAATCTATAGTTCTTCTGCCACATCTGCATGCACACAAGCATAAAACCAATTTTTTCCTTTTTCTTTTTTAAACTAATAAATACCAAGAATTTTTTTGCTCTTCCTGAAGTACCGAATAGCCTGAATTCCAGTGAGTTTTGAGAGAATACCAGCTGCAAGAGAAAACATACGTGGGTCTGCATTTTATTTTGTTATTTGAAATGATACAGAAATGTAAGAAAAGGGCAAAAGTTATTTTATTTACTTGTTTATGAGTTACAATGAATGTGCTGTCAACCAGGTACCTCTTTATACATTGACATACCAAACTCCAGGTGTCTGAGATCCCATTATGGCTCAAATAGCTTCAGTACAATCAATTGTGCCCAGACAGCAGTTCAGCCAAAGTGAGAAGTTCACTTTAGAGCTAATTCTTCAGTTTGCCCCTGTCTGGTCCTGCACTGCTGTGGGCCTGTGTTGGCAGAGTTGCCTGGATATTCCTATACTCAAGATTCCCCTTGAATAGCTTTCTTCTTGAATCGACCTGAAGATTTGACCTCTTGCATAAAATGATAAAACAGTAAATTCCCCAAGGAAAAATATCATTGGATTTTCTGGTATCTCTTGCAGTTGATTTGAATGAATGAGGTTTAATCTAGTCTGACAGAGAAACCTTGAAAATGAAAATAACTATTCAGACCATATTCAAAGGGTGCAATACAGCATTTGTTTCTATCTAGGACTACTTATTCACAGAACTTTTTTAGTCTTCTGAGTTGTAAGCATGGAGTTTTATTTGGCTTAATTATAGTTATACCCTATGATTAGTAAAGCAATCCAGCTTATTCTTTTTTCTTAATTATTACACAACATGACAGACACACTGCAATCCAATAAATTGAACTATGATTGACTCAGCTCTAGGTGCCACTCTGACCAGGAGGCAAAAATCTTTGAAAGAAAGGAAACTGCAAATGAATAATAATAAAACTGACAAGTGTAAGTTTATTAGTATTATTGCACAAGGGAGCTCTGTCCAACTACATTGCTTCAGGTCTTGGAACATTCTCTGTAAAATGTGTGTTTTGGTAGATGACTCTGAGTAATAGCATCATTTTCCCTCTCTAATAGCTCCTCTTCACAGGCCAGCATTTTACAGTAATTATTTTTTTTAAACTGGAGCTCAAAAAGTTAATAATGTTTCCATAGACTACTTCTCAAAATAAGAAAGCACAAATCAGAGGCACATAAAATGGTTAAGTGGTACATAGAGTAATACTCAAGTTTAAGCAGGGGGGAAGGAATGTAGGAAGATATTGGATTAAATGGTATTGCTGTGAAGTATATCATATGCTAAAAATTCACTATCTGTAAGTCCTCTGAGATTTAAAAAATGCAGGATGCTGTATTTTTTTTCTCTGTTGACAGACTGGTAGTTAAGTGAAATTCAGGTAAATAGCCAGTTGCAACATAAGTCAGCTGTGACTAAAATAACTCAGTATTTGCTTTCCACTACAGATATGAAAAGAAAAAAGCAAAAAATAATTTGTTATGCAAAGTAAGTAATAAAAAATACAGTGTCTCAAACCATGTTCACTACTGATATCTAAATAATTGATTTGCAAATATAAGTGTATTACCAGCCATTGAATTTAAATTTATAACAGTAGTGAAAATAAAAAAAAAAAAAAAAGGAGGCATAAAAATATAAGAAATACCATACTGAGGACTCTGAGGCAGTAAACTCAGACTGTATGTTTCCTGGTTTCTTTTGCAATCAAGAAATACATTTTAGGAAATGAGTGTCATGTCTTCTAGCATTCTTCTGAGTTTCTTATGCAATTAGTTTTCAAATAAAAACTCTTCCTGTTTATTCGTGGGGTTTTTGGTTTGTTTGTTTTTTCTTGTTTTAGTTTGATTGGCATATTTTCTGCTAGTCAATATTTTCAGTATGCAACCGATTATGTGAATCAAGCAGAACCCTACTGTCTCTTCTCCTCCTGGCTCCTTTAAAGCTTTTATATTAAGTTTATATTAAGTTTATATTAAGTTTCTCTCTGTGCTGTTAGCAAATCTTCAGATAAATCTGCAGACCCCTAGACATTCAATCACTATTGAATTGATAAATACTTTTACTATACTTTGTTATATGAAATTCCCACAGAGTTCAACAGGAACTCTAAAGCAAACTTCTGATGAAAACGCACAGCATCTTGTAAAGCAGTCTCTAGATCTCTGGAAACAATATGGATGTAAGAATAATGTCTTTAAATTACTGTTTTCACCCTTTTCTAGCTGTCTTTCGCCCCCTGTAAATTTTTCAGTTATGATTTACCTGTCTGCCAGGACTTTACATTTAGCATTTTTGAGGAAGGATTGTTCTTTACATTGCCTATAGTATACAACTATTAGTAACACAATTGGACAATGTATGCACATGCACAAAAAATTCAAGTAGCTTGTATGTGAAGATAAGTACAGTAATTTCACAATTATAGGCTGCACCATTTGGACTAAAATTTTGGTCCGAACCTGAAGTGCAGCTTATAATCAGGTGGACAAAGAACGAAAAGTTGCTGGTTTAGTTTGGAGGACAGGTGTCTGCTGAGAAAGGCAGGAGCTTCTCTTTGAAATAGAGAATGTAAACCCCCCTCTCTCCAAATTATTATAATTTTGAAATCAAGGGGCTTTCAGGCAAAAATATGGGAATTAGGAATAACAGTTTTTTTCTAGAGAAATTAAAATAGAAATACAGTACTACAAAGAAACAAACTCCAAACCCTGACAAAGTCAGAGTACAACCTGACACCCCG
>PYHW01010552.1:9764905-9809284 GCA_013186435.1 Turdus rufiventris
GAAATGTTGGGCTCTTCCCCTTGGCTGGAGCAACTTCCAATGGGATGAAGTAATTTTATCAGTCACACAGTGGGACTCAATGGGCCATGGGCAGAAAATGACTCGCTGGAGGAAGGCTGGGTTGTGAAAAGATAAAGAACAATGCCCCACCTGGTTTCAATGGATGGGCCATTAGCAGAATATCTGCCGCAGAGATAAGGATCACTGCCACCACCTTCAACAGATGGTGATAGAATAGATACCTTTTATCACACTCTGTATTGTAACCCAAGACATGCGGCTTATAACCAGGTGCGGCTTATAATCGGGAAATTACTGTACTTACAAATGCATATGCTTATAGTGTATGTACCCTACATATTTTCATTATATTATCACATTTTACAGAAAAGGAGAGAAGAAATTAAAAGAAATTCGGAACATCTCTGTAATTCTTGGATCAAAGCATCATGGTAAAGTAAAAATTATTTCCTTAATGTGTCTATGTGTTTGTCCCAAGATGTATTATCTTAATCTTTATTCAGTCACTTCACTGAATTTTTGGTCTTTACTTTTAAGCAAAAAGAATTACCCAGAAGTTTATAATCTTACATTGCCATGGAATTCTAATATATTCTAAAATATCAAAAGTATTTCTTTGTTATCTTCCACTAAAAATGGTAAACTGGAACCTTACCATGTACCTTTTAAATAAAATTTATTGTATAATTCTTTTTTCATAGTTAATTCAAGTAGTTCCAAACAAAAATGAAGCATGATAGTGCCAGTCACAAAATACCAGTTACTAAAAACTTGCTTTCAGAATGCAGGAAGATTCCAGTACTAGAAAATCTTTTGTTAAACTGTGCATTCCTCATAGAAAGTGAAGAGCAGATTCTGCATTTATGAAGTGGAATCCATCTGGAAGTTAAGATTTCAGTATAAATTTGCCATCAAAATTTCCTCTTCATCAAGAGAAGACCTCCAAGAAGAATCCCTACTGCCTAGCCCATCTTTGATCACCGGAAATAAACATGAGAGGAAGCTATTTCTCTCTTTCATTAAGTACAAGAGACCTATGTGGCCACCTTCAATCAAAAAGCTCACTTTTAGGTTAAAATCAGATGAGTTAATCCAATCATATTCATTCTCCAATCACATTCATTCAGGTGAACTAATCCAGATTCTGGTTTATATGAGAGAAATGTAACAAGAATTGTTACAGCAGCAACTGATTTAATACGGACAACTAAATGCGGGACCTACACATCATAACTTCACAACTTAGTTTTGACCTTGACTGTTCAATTTAGCCAGTGATTTATAAGAAAATCTATTAATTAATTTCAATACTAAGAAAGAGGTCTTGATTAAATTTTGGTCATTGACAGGAATTCCTTTTGTTTTTTTCCTGAGATGCAATACTAAAAACTATAATCTTCAGGAACAAGATCTGCTTTTTAACAGTCATTTACCAGAGAGGCAATGTTCTCATATTACAGGTTCCTTGAATTTCGTGTCCTGCAGTTTCGTAAAGGACACAAAAGGACTAACATTTTTAGTAACCCAGCAGTTAATAGGAGTGTAATATCCAAAATGTTTTTCCAGTTTAAATGCTTGAGTTTACTGAAGACCACTATAAAAATTTCTTCAAAACTAGCTAGGCAACTTACACTTTTTCAAAAATATAATGCTATGTAAACAGGCTTTGAAGTTTACAGTTCTGGCTTGAATTCTGTTTCTTTGCATTGATCACTGAAATGTTCTACTTATACATCTAAGATTATAAAGTCTTGATGATAATAACATACAAGTCTGATTTTTTTTTTCTTTTTTAAAGCCAGTAATTACTAAGGAACAGATGGGAATTTAAACTTAATAATGGTCAAAAGTAGGTTTCCAATCTTTTTGTTTGCTTGCTTTGATTGCTGTTTTCATGCCTTCTGCTCCTTGTTTCTCTTCAGGATGACCCAAACCCCAACCCAATCATACTCTAGACCTCAAACAGTCTTAATTACATCAGCACAAACTGATTGTTGTGTGTCAGATATACAATTTGTTAATTTATTCTTCAGGCCTAAGGGAAGGTAATACATTCCAGCAACGTATAGACAAAACAAAAACATTTATTTATGTCTCACAAAGTCAAAATAAGAGATAGTTTAAATGCTGGAAGGGGCACTTTTAGGTATGTCTGGCCCAAAAATATACATATCAAACACAATTCTTTGCCTTCCTGCAATGATCTCCATAAATATGTAATATATCAGTTTTACAATCATGCCAATCAAATAAAGGGATCCTCCTACATTTTAGTATTTCACCTTCAGTAATTTCTGCAAACATTCTGTTGAGACTAGATCACTGTCCTATTTTTACCAACTTAATGCAACGTTTCTGAAATGTAATGGATACTAAAAGAATATTTTGCCATTGTTGAGAAAAAAAGCATAGATAAAAACCTTATCCCCCTTCAGTGCAATAGATTCTTTCATGACTTCCCCCTCCAAAAAAAAGATTAAATCCTTTTTCAATTTTACCATATCTTTGACATACCCTCTGTGAAGATAAATCAAACTTATCAACTAAAAAATACTTAGAAAAGGGATTCAAACCTGAGATTTGACAAAAAATTTTACTAGTTACTTCCTACCAATCATTGAAACAATTTATATGGAATAAATGTCAGTTGGTGAAAAAAGATTGCACACCAAGCAATGCATTAACTTTTTCCTTGAAAATGTGTAGAACTCAATTATTTATAAATTTTCCATCAAAGAGCTCATGCTAGAAAGCCATTCGTGTAAAAAAATCTGTGTCATTTTTTCATTAATTTTTTTGGAAAATCATGTTTTATTCTGTGACAGCCTGAGCCCTCTCAATAACCCATACAGTCTAATCTACAACATATGAGAAGATAATCGTGTTTTATAATTGGCAGACTGCTGTGGTGGAGTCCTCAGCTGACCAGAGTATGTAGGTATGAAGGTATGGTGCTGCCCACCATACCTCCCCAAAGTGACCTCCCCAAAGCAAGATCAAAATGCTTGTAAACTTCTTAGCAAACCCCTACATTATGCCAAGATACCACCCAAAACAATTCACTTTCTTCAATGGAGAAGATAAACAATCGCTAAGAGACAATCTTGCTGCTGCCTACTCCATCCTTGCAGTGAAGTCCTCGCCAAGAGATTCAGGGTCTGCCATCTAGGTGCTTTCCAAAAGTCCACTAAGATACATAACACCTTCAGGGAGATCTAGGCAGGCTCTGCTCCCCATGTTGCTCAGCAGTCCCTCTCTGTGGTCTTCCCTAAGCCGCAGGCTCCCAGCTCCTCAGCAAGAGGTTCTGTGCTACATCTCCCACCTACCACACCGCACAAGAAGCAGCCTCCCAAACACTTGCTCTCCTCTGAAAACGTTGTTGCACAACAGCACGTATCATCCTGGGAAAACTGGACACACTAAGCTTTTAATAATGCAGTGTTTTCAAGGGGCTGGTCCTTGAGCATGCTGCTGGGGCACATAAATATGCCTGTTGGGAAGCGTGTATTTGTGCTGTGGTCTTCTCTTTGTTCAACACTCACAGCTGCTTCTTCCATGTGCATGGGCCCAGAGAGCACTTGCCTTGTTTTCATGCAATTTCTGAAAAACTTGTTATCTCACTGCCAAGATTATTAATCACTGTTATCTCTCAGAGCTGAGCTATAACTATCATAAAGATAAGACTGACTATTGATCAAAAATGTGGTGGCTTTTAATTATATTTACTTCCTTGAAATAGTAAGAAGCCAACCTTACAGGGATACCGACTTGACACAAATGGTCTACATTTGTAGCATAGGGCACAGGCTACATGTAATCTGAGAGCTTCTAATGCCAGTGACTCTTACATGTCAGGATACATAAGGGCTAGTATCAGCCAAGGAATCACAGAATATCTCAAATTGAAAGGGCCTCATGGGGATCATCAATTCCAATACCTGCTCCTCACAGCACTATCTAAGATTAAACCATATAACTAAGAGCTTCATCCAGAAACTTCTTAAGCTCTGACAGGCTTGGTACCATGACCAAATCTTTGGAGAGACTGTTTTTGCACCCAACCCCACCCTCAGTGAAGAAGCTTTTCTTTATGTCCAATGGTTTGTGGAAATGGTATGGGAATGCTGTTTCCACCAGACCTCTGACCTAATATGAAGTCAGTAACCACATATGAAGTCAAAGCATAGAAATTACATACATCATCATATACCATTTAGATAATACTGCTTTTATTGTTTTTATTGTATTGCTGCTTTTATTGTATTTCTTGCATTTATTGTATTGCTTTTATTGTTTATTTTTCAAAAATCTCAGCATGTTACTTTATATATGTGTGTGTATATACATATATATGCATATATGAAATAGATGATCATTATGAAAGCAAAGATCAAAACATATTTTGGTTTTTTGTGATTTTTATCTGGGAAATTTGCAAAAGGGTAAAGCTATTGGGGCCATGTGTTGCTGCTCTTGTGTGGAAGAAGCTGACTTAAATTGATACAAAGAGATTTTTGAAAGTGAGTTTAAATGTTAAAGGTATAGAAAACTAGGGTCAGAAGTATTTCAGCCTTTCCAGAATAAATGGCTCGTGTTGAAAGTCCATACTAAGTTTATTTAGGCTATCCACATTTAAACCACCTTTTCTCTTAACTTTCTGTCCCCTTCTGTAAAGTCATTCAAAAAGCAATAAAGGCCAAATCTCATAGTCGATATGTCTCCTGCCTAAGTACATTACATGCTTCTGAGTTTCCTAAGGGCAGCAATGAGGAAGTAGCTACTCTCTCACTACCCCATGAAGCTGGAATTGCTCCAAAGCCTTAGGGATTCAAGTGAGCCTATTAACTATCTGCATTCCCATTCCCCTTCGCAAGTCCCTAAAAACAATATTAATGGAGGAACAGTTAATATCCATGTCATGTAAGATGCAGAAATTCCACACATGACATGTCAGAAACTTGGTTCTTCTTCCATTTTGCATTATATGAAAGTCAGGTAAAAGGTCATCTGAAAGGTATCACGGCAAGGCAGAACATATACTTTAACTGTAAGAATAAAGCTCTTGATACAGATAATCAGTGTAGTCCCAATACTGCAGGAAGATTTCAAAAGAAAACCACAGAACTTCTAAAAATAATTGTTATTTATAGAGAGAAATAAATTTCTCTCTACCATCTGTTTATGTATCCATTTAATCTTTCTCTATGATAAAACTTCCTCCTTTACAGAAATGTACATAGGCATTTGTTAAAAATCAAAGAAAATTAGACATCTTGTGAGCCACGTGATGTTTTTCAAACATACATATATACACAGTAGTTTGGATGCTCTAATTTAAATATTTCAGATATTTGAAAAAAAGAAAACAATTTAAAGAAAGTCTATTTTTGTAACTAGCTACTTACACCACTTATTCCTGGTATAAATTTAATGTGCATTTTCTGTTCTTTTTAAAAGGCATAAATTTTTATTTCAACAAGATATCCATACTGTCAGGAAGGCTCTATGAAGCATTTTAATTGGCAACAGCTGTTTCAAATTATGTCTTATATGAATTAAAATTTATGTACTTAAAACTGTAAGTAGGTCCTTCATCTCTTCTACAGAGAAGTGCCATCACCTTAGCCACCGTACAAAATTGCATACATTATAATTCAACCATGATCTGTGGTTGAAATTTCTGTTCATGTAAACACTTTAAACTATCTTGGTGCCCCATGAAAAATTTCAGTGGAATAACTTTGAATTGCAATGGGATAGTATTTTTTTTTTTAATGGATAAAAAACATAAAAGGTATGACAGATTAAAGAAAATAATTCTGATAATTATTTTACTGCAAATAACTCATTCACACCAGACTGCTGCTAACTTGAAATGTCAGACTTTGGTAAAAATCCCACGGGAAATCATATGCTTCATTCTAATAACGGTGCTGTTTAGAAACAGGTGTCTGAACAGGGACCAATTGTTAAGAAAAATAAAATGGAAAAAAGCCCTGACAGTACTTAAAACAGATAAAATGGAAACTAAAGCAGCCAACAAGAAGGACCAACAAGGGCTGACAGTAATAATTCTATCATCTGTTAAGTGGATGGATAGCAGAGTTTGTACTACATAGAAAATAAGCCAAGAAATTGCAGTAACTCAGGATATTGCACTAACAGAAAGACAGAAGTAAGAGATATTGTAAGATGAATTATACACCCCATTCACTAAATAAGACCAGTAGTTATAGTGAACACTCCCCTACTGCTCTATTTAATAATGACAGGACTCTATGTCTTTGCTACAGTGGCCAATACTATTTTGCAAAAACTCATTTGCAAGGGCCAAGTGCTGATATTCAGCAAAGCTGACCAGAAGTATACAACCTCCCTTTTGCTTATTATCTCTGTCCTATACCATGCTTACACTTCCAATCAACCTACAGGAAAGTGAAAAGGCTGCAGTGGAGACTGCATCTGCCCCTGCCCTTTCCTCCTGTCTTACCTCTCAAATTTTCCTCTGCCCCTAAGGTGCACATTCCCTATAAATTACATCTGCTTTAAATCTGCCTTCCTGTCAGACTAATAATCATTTCTTCATTGTATAGTCAAAATCATAAGGTTGGTAAGTGGATATTAGTCAAAAAAATGTTTGGAATTCCAGCAAGCGTGGTGTGTACACAAAATGTCATGACAGTAACATGTTTATCATACCAGGTCTATATTTGCAGTAGCCTGATGCAGTGGAGGTCGAGATTTGAGAAAAGGAGTACTAGATGTCCACCAAAATATTTTCCAAGATGAGTAACAGTAAATCAACAATTTACTTTACTGGATAAACATGCTTTGATGTGTATATTGCAACTGCTACTGAGGAAGCAGCTGTTATACAGGAATCGAAGATCCAGGAAAAACTCCAGAGCCAAAACAAACACTGACATATTCTGGGACAGTAATTCTTTAGGTCATGATGGCGGGGATGGGAAGAAAGGCATTTTCAAATTCCTCAACATTAATAAGCAACATGAGAACTTCAGAAACATCAATACAGTAAATACTACATCTTGATTTTGAGCAGTGTGAACAAATAAAAATGCCACTGATACTTTTCATCTATCACAAGAATTTTGCTACATTGCAAAAATAAAGTTCTTTAAATTGCTCCTGTGTCTAATTTAAGTACCTATGCATATTTAAGCACTGGTTACACTGTACAAGCTTTATGGAGCTCCTATTAATAACGTACAGAATGAGTTTAAAACTCCATCCCTTTCAGTAGTATAGAGGAAACAGAATAATTTACAGCTCATTTGGAACACAGGCTTCTAAACGATAGACTTGCTGTTACAGTTAATAGAAATTTGTGTTATCTAGCTTCTCCCATTAGAATTTTTATAACTGCCTTTTAGAAGCACCCTGGTTGTTTATGAGCTTTTGAGATCAAAGAAGTGAGGGGAATTCCAAGCATTGAGAGTATGAGGGGTGTTTTTGTTTGGTTTGCTTTTTGGTTTGTTTGGGGTTTTTTCTCCTCTTTTTTTTGTGGTTCCATGAAATTCAGTTCAACTTTTGTTGAAAGGCAAAAGCGTACTGCTTCCATCCCTGCTTTGTTGACATTTTTCCCAGTGAGGAAACAAACACAAAGTATTCTGAGGCTGGATCTGAGCTGCCAAAACATGAACAAAGCACGCTGTAGACAGATGATAATAAGGCGAGTTAAATAATGGAATGAGATACAGACAAGGAAATAATAAGACTTCATGCTACTTTTCCAATACTCATGATCTGAAGGAGGCTGGCATGGTTACCTTCTTATGAACTCCTATATGCTGTGCATGTTTTGCACTTCTTCTCTGCTCTCGGTGGCACCATGTGAGACAGGTACTCTTCTCATACATAATGAATGGAATGTCCAGACAGACTTGGTTTCTTTTTGCCAATCTTAAGGTTAAACTCAGGTTCAGGAAACAAAATAAGAAAAATACTCATTTGGGTTCTATGATGTCAGGCAAGAATAACAGCAATGCAAAGGGGATGGTAAAGAATGGCCAGGAGCCTGGAAAGGGGGTTAGAACTGCTCTTTGTGCAGCAGCTGACCTTTAGGCCTGTTCAACAACTACAGCAATCATTACCCTTTCCTAACTTCTTAAAATCTAATGATTTGTCCACACAACTTTTTTTTTATATAGCATAAAATCCAGTTTGAGGATCTCTTTACAGTTTGCTAGGAGGAGTGAGAAAGACAAAATGGGGTTTAATATTCTCCTGTATGTATTGCAATAAATTTTACAGAGTGAACCACCCCACTCTAAAATGCTATTGTATGATCTTTCCCATTTCATTTGCTTTAATTAAATAATTTTTTAAAAATATCACCTCAAAGGATGTTCTATCAAGACTTAATTTACAATCAATTCTTTATTTTCTTTCCTTTTTCTTTTTAATTTCTACCTCAAACTTTCTGAAAGACAATTCAGTGACAAATGAGTTCCATTACTTACAATATTTGAAGAGCTGAAAGGAAAAAAAGATGAGATAATGAAGTGGACTCTCATATAAATGTTCATCCTAAAGAGCTAAATTGAGTACTAGATACATAATTGCGCTAACAAGAAAAGTGGACATAATTATATTTTAAAGAAACCTGAAGCATTTTTACTGTCAATTGCCAGACTGAGAGATTTGTGCAGCTTATGCTTTGAAGTAATTTTCCAAAATTGCCTATCAATGAATGCCTCAATATGAAGCTAGTCAGCCACAGGCTGATAGGGTCTCTGAAATATAACCACATCTTCTCTGAAGAAACTACTGAACAAATGAAATAAATTGTTAACCTCTTCAACTGTGCTCTTCCCAAGCAATGGATATGCTTAAAGAGGGCATAGGAGATTGCAAAACTAGCTCTAGTCAGCTGAGCAATACAGATAGGAAAGGCAAAAAGGGATGAATTGCTGTCTGGAAGCAAGTTTAAAGCTGGATCATAAATATTACCAAGAGTAATGGGAAATTTATAAGATTAATGCAAAGAAGAAAGGTGTAGACAAGAGAGAGATACAGAGAATGGTGTCCAGTAGCCCTCACTCCAATTTTTTAGCTGTAAGGGGATGAAGGAAGCTAACTGCAGAGGAAAGATATTCCATGTGATTCATAGAAAGAGCCATGTGAATCCTAAAATACGTGAGAAATAGTGACTTCAGCCCAAAAGCTCTTCTATTACAGACATAATGGGTTCAGATAATGTGTTTCCAGCCGGGTCCATATGAAGAGGTTCATAACCATGTCAGTTGTCCATCACAACCCTGCCACTGGAGCTGAGCATCTTGTCTGATCTCCAATGAGTATGATAAATCAAGAAATAAAGATTAAAGCTCTGCTAAACCATCTAAGATGGCCACCCAAATGTGACTGAACAGTTTAGGAAGAAACTTCAAAAATTTATAGCAGCTGGAAAGGTGGTAACTCCTGACAAAAGAATTGTGAAGAACAGGGAGAGCAGGTATAGGCCAAAAATCTGCAGGAGGCACAGCTGAAGCTAAGCATGGTTACATGACTGTGACCAAAGACCAAAGCAGGCCCAAGAAATAATGGTGCTAGTTTTGTGAGATGTATCTATGGCAGGATAATGATTATACCAAGCAGACTGTGACACCAGAAAGACACTACAAACTACCTGTTGTCAGTTCACAGAAAGTCAGACTGAGTCAACATTCAAATTAATCTTATGTTTCTTTATTTCACATATCCAAATGTCTTTGTAGGTGGAGATCCTTTCAACATATGAGCAATTCAGATGGCTTCCTAGCTCAGGGAGGATAAAAAGGCATTTTAACAAGGTACTTCATAAGCTGAGTGGTTACCACAGTGACAGCTGGGTGAAGGCATGCTTCCCTCTGCCATGTGAACAGCTCTGTCATGTTGGGAGAAATACACATATTTAGCTTTCTTCCGTGACAAGTGCACATTCTGTTTGTCACTTTTGACTGCCTGGTGTGTACTCAGGTTTGTAATATGTAGATGCATAAATATGCAATATACAGAAGTGGCTATTTCTGCATGTATTGTTTACATATACAATGATTTGGGGGCTGCAAAACATTTTATTGTACATATGTGACAGTATATCTTATGAGCTATACATATGCATTCTGTGATCACATCCAACAAAAGCTGTCATAAATGCATTTTTATACTGAATATATGCCTATCAGGCACAAATGCTTTAGCACAAAGAAATATGTTTAATGTGCAGCCAAGTACTGAAAAATTTCAAATGTTGTTAAAGATTTCCATGCTACTTAGTTCAACAAAAATTAATTTGATTCAGTATATCCATAGAAACATTCATTCTCTGCTACACTGGTCATCTGCCTCACTTAAATATTTGTCAGAGATGCTACTCAGTTCTGTCAGAGAGATACAGAAGGCACTGACACATTGCAGACACTTAATGTTATAACTTACAAGTATCTTCCTTGCTGCTGAAATTCATAATGCTCACTTGGACATCTCAGCCTCCACAGAAAGTACTACAAAAGGGTCAAACTCTTAAAAATGGGTTTTGATGACACCAACAAGTTCAGCAGGAACCGACCAAAGCAGTCAGAAAGATGAACAAAAGGCCAGGACTTAGATGCTACTAGATCATGTCCAAATGCTCATTGCATTAAAAAAAGAGAAATATTAATTAGAACAGCAACCCAAACCCTGATTCCTTTCTCTCACTGAAGCTCTCAACACTAATCCTTGTCCTTGTCTGCCCTAACATAACTTAAGCCAGCACAAAATGAAGCAGCTTCCACATGAACTATGGAGAGAATTTCGGTTTAGAATAACTTCACAAGAATTTTCTGAAAAACGCATAATGAGGGGAGCACAAATTTCATGGTGTTCAGGACCAGTGTAAGACATGAAAGGAGTACAGATGGCTGGGGAGTGCTACCAGTCAGAATTTAAACATCCCACATTCTAAAAAATTGTCTTAGGTGACTAGAATTACATTTAGGCACCTTCATAAAACTAGTCTTTATTACTTATATTTGTTCAATATGTGTGCATTTTTATTTGTATCTTTTCTCCTAGGTATAGTACAACCA
Organism: Turdus rufiventris; assembly: GCA_013186435.1. Classification (NCBI taxonomy): domain Eukaryota; kingdom Metazoa; phylum Chordata; class Aves; order Passeriformes; family Turdidae; genus Turdus; species Turdus rufiventris. Next base: position 9,776,002 of record PYHW01010552.1, read on the forward strand.
TTTTAGAGGACACTTTTCAAAATTTACGATTTCAATAGATGCCCTTTACCATCAGAATATGCCATTGCTTTTTCAGGCTGGCATTACTGAATTTATCTCCACACACTCTTGTAGGGAGAACTGCCTTTTACAAACCAAATCTATCCACTCATTTAAATTCCCACTGTGTCTAACTGAATTCACATCCATAGACATATGCAAAGTAAGACACCCAGAAACTTCCTTTGCTCAGCCCTTATGCAAAAGGGTTTACAGGACACTGAATCAGCAAATGAGGAACATACAGTGAATAACCAGTTCTGTAAACTGTGGCTTATGCGTCTTGCACAAAACTAGGTAAGAATTTTGTGGCAGGGTCAGGGAAGACATCCATGCTATTAGGATGGTTCTCCCTTAATCATACATTATCTACCTGTAATTCACCTCCCTGTTCATGTTTCCCTTTTTAATTTCTAAAATGAGTGGTGCAAAAGATGCCTAATAACCTGCTCTATCTGAGCATGCTCCACGAAAAGTGATTGGGTGGAGCTCGTATCAGCTACCTTAAGCTATTTAAAAATGCAGATGTGCAGTCAAAGATAATTTTCTGACCTTCCTCTGTAATCAGTGGCATAAAATAGGCACCTCCAAAAGGGTGACTAATCCCATACTGACAGCCTGTCTAAGATTGAATGAATTGCCCTCCAGAAGTGTTTAGATGTATCCATTAACTACAAAGAGTATCTAGATGACTAGATACCTAAATTTTCAGTGGCTCAAGTAGAGTAAGGTGGAGCCTGACATTTGCTTTTTACTGCGTACTTGAATCTCAGGAGCAGCATGAATGTCAGCAAAAGTACTATGACCGTCCACAACTGCAGTTCCAAGAATAACTTAGATCTTTGTCTGACACCTGTAGGGACTTCCATTGGTAAACAAACATTATCAGCTGTCTACCTAACCCTTAAAGTACTGGGAGTCTGGGAAAGTGGAGTAAAGTCAATACCAATCCTAAATTGTTGTTAGAAAACTGAATTTGTGCAGGGCTTTTCAGTAAAGCAGGATATTAGCAACAAAGAGGCCCTGAGAGATACAGGCAAAAATCAAGTTTAAAAAACATACCCAGTGCCATTGCAATCAGTCCAGAGGAAGTCTGTCAACAGCTAATGTCCAAAGGAAACAGCAGTTCAGAACATCAGTTTACCAACCAAAGCACCAGCAGCTGAACAAGATCAGTGCAAGATCCCACATTTATAAATATTATTAAGCCACTCTTTGATCAGTGAGCAAAATCTGATAACTTCCTATGGAAAATGAGGTATACTTTAGGTCATCAAAACAACTGTTGCTCTGAAAAATGTTGCAGTTTAAAAGTGCTTTCACATTGGAAAATACTCTCTGAAGGAGGCTGGGGAAAGCAAAGTAAGATATTCTACATGGGTGATGGAATCTATCAACACAAAGCAAATTGCATGTTCAAGACCCAGAGGGAGACTCTTAAAAATTAGTAGTCTTTACTCAACTGCATTATTCCAGTGAGGTCATACACCCTAACAAGCTAAAGTAAGGTAAACATATTTATACCTGACCAGAACAAAGGTCTAATAGATTATTAAATTTTCATAAACCTGATTTTGTCCTTGAAGATGAGAATATTATGCTTTTGCATACTTATTTTAAGTTTCAATATTTTTGTATTATTAAAAGGAGGAAAAAATAAAATCTGCTTTTCAATTTTTCAATCTGCTTTTCATTATGATGGGAAACTCGTAACTCAGAACTCTTTACATCAATGAAACAGAGCAAATAGGGGTGGAGAATAAAGAAAGCAACTTAATCAGATTCATGATTTTGACCCTCAATACAAACAAATTATATATCATATATACAAAAAATACTTACCGTCTCTATAAACATGTTTTTCTTCTATGATTATTCTGCCACTTACTAATTAATGTGGAAAAAAATCACAAAAAACCAACCACAACCCAGAAAAACGGAGGTTTACATCACCTCCAAGACTACAACATAGCCTGGCTTCTTCTAATGCTGATGCTCAAAAATACATGTCTAGAAACCACCCAAACTACAATTTTAATGTCTCAAAACTGACAGAGGCAAAAATGCACTCAGGCAGACAGGAGTGATAATGAAACAAGAAAGTTGTGAAAGAGAAATATCTTAAATAAAGGATATAAATAAAGTGCTGAGATGTGTGCCAAATATATACTAGAATTTTTTATTTCAATTTTGATGTCTTTTGTTCATTTCCACATGGCATCAGGACTTGGGTTTCATAGCATTATAAATACATTACATGACAACTTTATTACCATTACCATCAAGAAGCTTCCTTTCTGTTTTTTTTAGTTTCTGCAGGTAATTTTCTTTTCTTTAATTCACTTCTCAAAACTGCCCCAAAATATATTAAGATGCTCATGAAATTTCTTTATTTCTCTTTCTGGGACATTAAAACCCTTTTTACAAGACATTTTTAACATTATGGAAAATTTTAGCCATTGAAAAATTCCTCAGAAAAATCACATAAAATCAAACCTAAATAATCTATAGTGTATTCTCACTTTCCTGCATGGCATCTAGGTTTAGTGGACTTATAAGGACTAGAAAAAAGAACTCGGAGATTTAATTCATACCTCTCCCACTAACTGGCTTTCACACTCTACACTTCTACACATTTTGCACTGTCTGGTCATGTATTACTTATTTTCCTGAGGCATGTAAATATTAACTCCCAAATTACTGCTAAGGAAAACTAAGTAAGCTTATCGGTTGTTTGAGGTCACAAACAAGTTGGTATCATTATCACTATTGCAACACCTGCACCCTAAGTGTATTTCTGACTAGGTCAAACCGGGAAAAGGCAATGTGGCTAATCCTAGAGCCTATTTGTGTCAAGTTCCAGAAATGTGCTCAAAAAAGTGTTCTTTCAGACAAAACTTCCTGAAACTCTCTTATCTGTTTTGTCCTGTGTGATACCTGAGGAACTCCTACCATGGAAACACTTTACAGAGAAAGACAGAAAATCATCATCTCGAGAGTATCGTAACATGTAAGAGAAACAACAGGAGTGACAATAATAGCCCAGTTACCTCTGCACATGACTGGGTAACCCACATGTCCAACATTCAGTTCTAGGCTTCACTTAATGCGTGGTCTTAACATTTTTATATTGCATCATCCTCTCTGTCTCTATTAATAAGGATTTACCAACATACTAAATATAGAAGCTGGATGAAGTAATTAAGGCATGTACAGCATATGAGATGTTAATGTTTTCAAATAATAGCGTTTCAGACAGAAGTTTTAAGTGATTATTAATCATATAAAACAAACAAAAACCTTTTTTTCTGAGCATAGGTACATCAAGGTACATAGTTACTACTCTGTGATTATCACTGACTTTATTATTAAAGTCAGTTAATAGAATTTTTAAAAATGCCCAACACTGAAAACTTCTCTCTACTGAATTAATTACGTATTTAGCAATGTGTTTTTCTTCATGCACAATACTAGTTTTTCAACTGTAAAATAGGAAATGACCACTGAACAGCAAGGTTTTCCCTCTTTTTAATCTTTCACTAAAAGAATGGGAGTTTTGTCTGAAATGTATCTCTCAGCCTGACTCTACACTATATTAGTGTTTCAGATTAGCTTCCACTTAACCTAAGTCATGCTGCTTAGATGGTGTAGTATTACACTTCTATTACTCATTTTATTTACTCCTTCAGGATGAAATAGCTGCCTGCCCTCCTGGAATAGTAGATAATTAACTCTTTAGAAATAAGGTTAGTGTTTTGTTAGACGGAAAGCTCTTCCTGAAAGTGAAGTGAACAAATATGTACAAAGATTATTAGAAAATGTATGCAACCATTTTGACCCCTGAGACAAAGCTTCCAAGGCAGACCAGAAAATAAATTACAGTGTATGAAGTCTGGCTCAAAAAGGAACAACTTCTTTGATAGTTCACTAATACATCTCACACTCAGGGAAAAGTTAAAAAAATATGTAAAAAGAATGCATCCTTTCATTACCAAACAAGCACTGTCTTTTCAATTTAAAAATTTAGCACAGGTAGCACCACTTATTCAAAAACTTTTATCGACCCCCTCCAACATACATACCAAGTACCTCGTAGTCTTGTATCAAAAAAGCACTATTATAGCTTCATATACATTTTTATCCCGGTGTGCTCATCCAAGAGAAGTATTAGACATCTCACATGGTCCCATGAGACTTACAGTGTGGGTCACACACAGTTCATTCAGACAAGCAGCTGATCTCCAAGAGCTTTAGCAGTCCAAACCTCAACGCTGAGCATTTTCAGTTTTACTTCATCAAGGTTTAAAATGTACAGCGGTGTACTCAACCGTAGGTAGAGCAGAAGAGATGTTCAGAATAATACACAAATCACTGCGCTAACTAGATGCAATGAGAAACTACTGGAGGGAGGGAGAAAGGGAGGGATCATGGAAATGTTAGGGCAGTATCAGAGAGATGAAGTCTCTAATCTAATTCACTACCCTGCACTGTAATACATAAACTGAGAGAATAATTGAATGTCTCTCACTGGGGAGGGGCCTCTGACTGTCTGGACAGGAAGAACTCCCTCTCATATCTCTAACACTGAATGGAGATACATGGTCTTTCTTTCTACCTCTGAACCAGAGATAAACTGATTAAAGAAAGGCAGAATTAAAGAGCAGGCAAAGTAAGTCTTTCCCTCCTACAGAGAAACACTGCTCTAACTCCTGTGGGCAGTGAGTAAAAGTGAAAACAGTGGAAAATAGTGAACAGTAAGAGGTAGAAAAAAATACAGGAAGGAAAAACAGAAACAGTAAACATATTTAAATTTTATCAGATTTGTAACACAGTTGTTTAATCATGGAACACTATTCTGGATTCAGAATTGCTGCATGCCAACAGACCATACAAATGTTTGTAGTAAACATATGACCAGCATGAAGTACACTGGCAAAATGTATTTCTCCATGTGTTTTGAGCATAACGGGACAGCCCTACGGCATCAAGATGGGTAGTCTGTATCCTCTTCCTTTCAGTATCCCAGCTACAACATGAATGAAACAGTAGAGATTCATCAATTTTGTCTAAGGCTTATGTGAAAAACCCATGCAAGTGGTCTTGATAAAAGAAATAGCAATGAGGTCAGTTTTCTCACTATGACATAGATCATAGATCCTTGAAATATTTAAATAAATCCGGACCCATTTTCAAAAGTGATCAAATCTAGCACCCAAGAGCAGAGGTCTTCATCCTACCAAAAATCAATGCAGTATAAATTCCTGTTCTGCTTAGCAACCGGGAAACAAAATACAAGATGAAACTCTGGTACCTAAACACAGCAAGTATGTATGTTCTGTATTTCTCATATATGGATAGGGAGTTGTTTTGTCTCTGAGTAGAGCAATGTGTTAGATCAATACCAGAGCAAAGAACTCACCACCTTTTCTCTTCCTCCACCAAGCATTTCCTGCCCTCTCTACACTTTTGAAGTGTGATGTGAGCTGGGCATTCCTCTCACTCTCAAAGTAAGCATCTTTAAGAGATTTGCATAAAAATAAATCCCCTTGAGTTTATTCATGTTGCATATCCTTAGTCCTGCAGGAAACTTTCGTTTTTCCTTTGTTGCCTTGGAGTGTACAACCTGTCCCTGCTGCGCACATTTGGGTTTGTAAGTGGGTGGGGCATCTTGGAAGTATTGTTCTCCTGGGAACATAGCGACAAGCGCATGTACATTCTGGGGACTGTGATTACTTCTGGTTGTCACAGAAAGACAAAGAATGGTGTAGAAACTTACTGCTCTTGAAAAAGATATCAAAATATCACTATTGTCTTTCTTGCCAAGAAACATACGTTGGGGTCATAATCCTAGAGGCCACTCCCCTGAAATCAAACCAGGCCTTAAATGATCTATTGGCTACGTGGGCTTTGTGCTGTCTTTGTATGAGTGACATTTCAGCAGCCCAAGAAAGTAATACTGACTGAAAATCATTCAAATACTAACAGTAGTTCAGCACAGGTTTTGTCTTCCTGAGATTTAATCTCATTTTCTTTCTCGTGACATAATGGTCAACATCCCTCCTCTCTTGCTCAGACACAGACTCGGTTAGAGTAACCTCTTTGTTTAGACTCTGAGGTTTTAGGGGCAGAGACTGACAACTTCCAATCTGGATGTGAAGAGCCTACTATTAAACAGGGCCCTGATCTGGAACCTCTGGGGCAATGCTGCAAGACAAGCACTAATTACAGTGGTGTCATCTTGTTATCTGAGCAAATGACTGTAACGCCTTCATTTTCCTTTTGGCTCCTCTTCCACCTACCTTTGCTGCCTCAACTTAGCTTTATGTCCTCATGTAAACATAGATTTTATTCCTCATTTGCTTATCTTATTACTTTCAGGAGTTACATTTGCATGTACCAAATGGTCATTAAGAACTCTCAGAGAAAAAGGAAAAAGTTGAGTTTCCCAGAAATGTGAATGAGCACTCGGCCTATTTTAAAAAGCAACAGCGTGTTAAAGATATACATTTGGGTATGTCCCTTTTTGGTCCGTCTTTACAGGAGTTAGACAAAGTAGTAAGCCACAAGTTCTGACTCTACAACTACTGGCCTAAACACAGTGAAGGATTTTAAGCGCATTTCTCAAGGTTTCAAATGAGTTCACCAAGATACAATTAAAAAGAGAAATAATTTTTACATAGTTCTTCAATCATACGGCAAAGCCATTTTACTAACTGCATAAGAAAAGTTTCATTCTCAAAATTGAGTATTAAACCTAACATTAAATATACGGAAATTTAAATATCTGGATAGATAAAAACACATCTTAAGAAGTATGCAATTTGCTTTGTTTTTTACCCCCTTCCGGTACATTTCTGTGGTCACACAGACCCTTCTTATTGCCACAAAGCCTCTCAGCCATTAGAGGCATTAATTTCTATTGGGGATGTGAAGATAAAATGAATAGAAAGTCCTAGATGTTCCCAGTAATGGCACCTTTGGTATTTTAATTTTTATTGCCTATTTAAAGTTGTGGATTATGACTTTCTTTTCCTGAGGAATAAAATGTCACATCAGCAGACACAGTCAGATTTATGTAATTAGTTTGAAGATATTGTAAATGCCCAAAAGAGAAACAGTTTCACCATTGAATACAATGGAACAGCGCTTTGTGATTTAATCCTTATTCAGGTAAGTGATTTCAGGAACAGAACTTCTACTTTAGGAGTAATAAATTTCCAGCTCTATTTGAAAGCAGTTTCATAGAAGAGTTTGTGTTTGCCTTTCTAGATCTTCTAAACAAAACATGGCCCCATGAGAATTCTATCAAAGTTTTACTGTTTTCAGACACATTAGCAAAATGTACTGTTTAATAGGTAAACTACAATATTAATAATTCTAAAATAGTATCCTATTTTTAAACATTGACTATCAAAATATTTCTAATTTATATTCCTTATAATATGCTAACTTAATATTTTACACAATCCTAACAAATGCAAGTCCCCCCCAAATGATTTTCAGTATATCCAATGTGAAAACCAAAAGCCAAACATGGAAAAGAAATGGGATATTTTTACAAGACTATTTAGAGCTCAATTATGTTCCTCATAGAAAAGATAGTACTTTGCATTCTTTTAAATACAAACTAAATTTCAATGAGGAGCACTAGGCAAAATGGGGATGAGATCATAAATTATTTCAGAGTTTCTCACTGAGGCAAAATTTCTGTTTGACCAGTTTCTGTTCAGCTTTATCTAGATGGGCCACTGCACATTCCACATCGTCCCAACAAATTTACTCTTAAAAAGTCTAGTACCACCTAGCACCCAACACGATTGCATAACCCTCTTTCTCCTTTTTGCAGCCCGTGTGTGGGGCATGTGGAAGTATGCACCGCGTAAGGGGCAAAGTCCCCATAAAGAAACTTCGCGGTAGCAGACCCTAGGACCACAGCAGTCCCTCTCAAGAATTTTCCAAGCAGGAAAAAAACCAAAGTATGTACAGTACAAGTCCATCCCGGACTAAAGGCTAAAGAGAAAAAAGCATCCCCCCACCCCCGCCTCCCCACGCTGGGAGCTCGATGCTCTCCTACCTCCCAGGCTGACAGCCAGCGGGCAGGTTTAGAGACGGGTTTGATCCGAAGGGATCGCAGGGCAGCGGGGCTAAGGCCGGGACAAAACTCCAGAGGTTCTCACGGCAGAGCTCGGGCGAGCGAGCCTCGCCCCGAGCGCGGGGCACTGCCTCGGTCCGCTGGGGAACGCTCCAGCTCCGGAAGAGCTCACGGAAAACACTGCCCAGCAGTCAAAAGAGCCAGGGCGAAGGCCGCACGGCAGGTCCGGGAAAGGGGGCAGGCAGGGGAAAAGCCCTTTCCCTGGGCACGCTCCACTCCCCTCCGCTCCCCCGGCCCGGCTCCCGCTCGCAGGTGAGCCCCGAGCGCGGCTGCCGGGAGCACATCCTGCCCCCAGAGCCAAACAAAAAGTGTGAAAAATAACTCATCCCATAGCGCCCTACCTTTTCCTCCACATTCCCACGCACTTTACCTGTTTTTATGCCGGGTTTTTAATAAATTCCTTCCAAAAGGAGCCATGATCCCAGCGGCATAACATCAGCGATCCCCAAACAATTCGAGGGTGTTCCCTTCTCCCCTATTTTTTTTTTTTTTTTTTGCCTGAGCGCCTTCCAGCTTGTTAATAGTCACCGAGCGTAGCGATGAGCTGGAAGTTGTGCAATTTACTGCTAACTTTGAACTCCAGCTTGTTGCTGCTGCTGCACCTTTGGAGTCCTGCCCAGCTGCGAACTTGAAGGAGGTGTTTCGAAGCAGGAAAAAGAAAGGGGAGGGGGGGAATACGCACTTGCTCCTGTGATGCGAAGTTATGCACAGAACTTGCTAAACTTTCAGCCTTGTCACCCTCAGGGCAGCAGGCAGCGAATGGGAAAGAGGGGGTTTTGCTCCGGTGTGGAACTCCGTACAGGCGCGCACACACGCACAAAAGCGCTGAAAACTTTCCCCGGGAGGCTCCAGCCACTTCAGGTCAAGTCGCTCAGCTTAAGCGCATGTAAATGAAGGGCAAGCTACAGTTGCCACACCAGTTCTCAATGCATAATAACCTGTCTTCTCCGTGCCTCAGTACTTCTTTGCACGGTGTTGAACGAGTAAGGGCAAGATGAAGGGAAAAAGACCTCTGTGGCCCCTCTGCTCTCCCCGGACTTTTAAGTAAACGAGCTATTTGCATGGGAGCCTTTACAGACTAAACGCACCCTCGAAGCTGTGGCCCAGCAGAGAACAAGTGAGGCAGCAACACGAAAGACTGGATTCGTACTAAGCTGTTCCACGACCTTTTTTGTTATTATTTTAAACTGGCTTTGCCAGACGGGAAGTGAACACACACCATGGTTCCTGTTCACTGGAACCCTCTGGGAATGAGAGATTTGGAGCAGAACTTCAGAAGGAAAAAAATTTTTCCCCCTGCTCCAGTTTGGAGCCAGCAAGGGAAAGAGGACCCATTGTGCCCAAGAGGCTGATGCCAGCAGGTGAAGGTCCCTGGGCAGGTGGAAAGTCCTGTGTACAGCCCTAGCACACTGTAGCCCTCTCCTTGCTGCAGTAATTTAATATGTACATATTAGATGTAAGTAAGTCCTAGTAAATTCTTTTTGTCTTTGTTTTTTTTGTTTTTGTTTTTGGTTTTTTGTTTGTTTGTTTGTTTGTTTGTTTTTGGGGGGTTGGAGTTTTTTTTTGTTTGTTTGTTTTTTCTCACAGGACAGATTCTTTATGTGGCTGCCCAAAGGTACAAAACAATAGGGAATTGTTTTATCAACCAGGGGCAATGATTAAATAGGAACCTACCAGAGTAAGAGCTTATCTGAAAAAAAGGCTTTTTCTAAATTTCCCCTTTCCTCTCTTGTTCAAGAATTCAATTTTCCTGAAGAAAACAAAGCAAAGGCCCATTTCATGGTTTACCTATTACTGGCAGCTCTAGGAATACCCCACATATTTTCAGTTCAGTCCCACGCCTCTGGATTCTCTGAACTGTAACTACAAAGAGAGAAACCAGAGCCTCTTAAAAGCCTTGTTTGTGTATTCATTCAAGTAACACAAAAAATAGAGAACCTGAAATGAAATAACTTTCAGATTTCTTATCCTGCTACCAGGGTAGGTTTAAAATTGTCTGATTTCAGTATTTTGAACATGAGCACCCATTAAGTCCATAGAAGTCTTTCTTTTTGCTTTGAAGTAGCTAATATATGGCACAAATAAGGGATTTTCTTATATCTAAAGGACTGGAAAATTTTTCAGTCCCTAAGAGATGTTCAAGGCATATTTGGCATAAAAATCAAATCAGTGTAGAACTTCTTAGAGAATAATTAATATTCAAATAACTATTTATATTGGGAAGTTAAAATGAAATAGCTTTATCTACAAAATAATATTCACTTTTAATTATGAAAATAAATGGGAACTCAAAGATATTTGTAGCTGTTTTTATTACTTCTGAATAGTCATCTTACAATTCTAATTTATTCAAAAATTAAAATGCAATGTAAATTGTTCCTCTTCCTCTAGCAAATGCAAAATAAATTTCAACCAAATATATGCAATGTGGGTCTCCCTCTACAAAAGTGAATCAAAATGTTTGTAACATTCACGTAGCTATGCAAAGAGATGTAGAAAAGACTCCAGCATAATAAGCAGACATTTTCCCCACAACTGAGGGAAAAGGGAGGCCTTTCAGTCTATGCACTTTTACAATTAGGTTAGCCAAAACCAGGAAGCAGGTACATGAGTATATGATAAAGTCTTACAGAGTAATAAAGGAGAGAATCTTAAGAATGAGGAACATAGTTCTTTCCTAAAAACAAGAGCAAAGAATATTTACTATACCATAAAGGAGTGACTACATGCACTTTCTTCCAATATTCAATTTATCAGTAGAACCCAAAGAAAAGTAACATGGAGGCAAAGAGACCTACTTAGTTTACAGAAAAACATACAAAACCACAAAAAAATGCATGGATATTGCTCTTATTAAAAGAAGGGACTTGAGTTTCCATTCCCCAGCACATAAGCTAGCTTCTGGATAGAGTAGAAATAGTAGCAAAACTTTGTAGAGAGACAGGTTAATTTTGTAGGCAGTGTTGACACAACAGTTCAGTTAGCTTGTCCTTAAACTTCCAAAGTGCCTCAAATTATCTGTATGTGTATGCACACGTCCTTAGTTTTCTTTAAACTGCAGCTCTGATCTTCCAGGAATATTGTACTAACATTCCAGACCAGGGCCCTGGCACTTCCCAGCATACCACATTGACAGAAAAAGCAACAACCACTCAAGTCTTTTGTATGATCACCTTCTAATCATACTTTCTGCATGCAAAAATCTAAAAAGTGTCTAGCTGGTAGCATTACATTTTTCACTCACAAGCTCACCAAATTGTTCTCTATCACAGTATCTTTCCTCTAAGAGAAGTAATAAATGAATTTCAGGCAGTCTGTTTCGCAGGACTCATTTTTTGAAAAAAGCAAACATCTGTATGGATCTTGAGATCTTCAGAAAGACATGTCAACAATTCATTCTTGCATTTAAAGGAGAACAAAAGGAAATTATAAGCACTGGAGTGTTACCTGTTATCTTCCAAAGCAGATCGCTCTGTTTTATTTTTCTCTGCAAAAATACTGCAGTACAGAAATGCTTTAAACCCCACCTTATTTCAGATTTAGAGCCCAGCTTTAACTATATCAGTCTTGGTATAGTTTTAAATTAACCTCTTAAATGCAGCAAGGAATGGGTGTTCTAGTGCTCCCTCTTGCCCTGTCTCACCTCTCTTACTCACCCCTCAGCTCCAGTGATTATCTTAAGCAGTCTCCAGGATCTCATCTGATCTCCATGTAAGCTGATGCAATCTATGCAAATTCTAACCCAGCAAAAAAAGTTTGTTTATTCTACTTTGGCTGATTGCTGGGATGAGTTGACTTTCCTCCGGATCAAAAATGTTCAGTCAGTGTGGTTTCCAGAACTGATGCAAGGAAGGGACACTAAGAGAAAAAAGAGGGGAAACAAAGGAGAACTTGGAAAGAGGGGGAAGGAGCAAGACCTCCTTTGGCTGAGTGGTAGGGTAGCTTGGCAGCTTAGCCTATTCTAAGAGTGGGTTTACAAGAAAAGACTTCATCTCATCTAATGGTTCACTGTCTTTTAAAGTTGAGAGGTCTTACTATTTCTCCAGCCATAGACTCCTGATCCTTTCCTTGAGCCAAATTTGGTTTTCAACAGGCTTTATGCTCACACAATTAAACTTTTTTAATGGATGGAAAATGGACTTGACACAGTAAAGTGAATAAACATCTTTTTGAGGGCTAGGTAGTTAAATTGGCTTATTGAGGTATCAGAAAATTGGCAGGCCTGGTATGTGAGGAGAGAAATAGGATGATGAGGCCAAGAATGTGGGAAGAGAGATGTGGGAGGAAGATGTCTTGTCTGAGCAGCCCTGAGCAACTGGATTGGCTCAACCACATTGTGTAACTTCATTCTGGCTGCAGCAGTGAGCAATGGAGACAGTAAAAGTTACCTTAGGAATAGGGCAATTGCCCACTCCTTGCTCTGTACATAGGCTGATTCAGGTACCTTGGCTTCCTCATTTTAAACCTCATAAATATTGTGTCTGCTTGAGTCAGCCAAATATGTGAATGAAAGACACTAGACCAGATGGTCCAGTAGTGTAAGAGCGAAAGGTAAATATTGAGATTACAACCCACTAAAAGTCAGAAAAGTTGGTGATCAGTATTCAGAGAGGTTGGGGATTTGTCCTTACTTGAAAAGATTTGCATAAGGAACTCAAGAGGACTAGTGGTAGATAAAAAAATGGCAGGTGAGGGTCATGCTGATGAGTGTGGAGCAATATACTCAGAAGGAAATCTAAACAAACATTTAAATTAACTGTGACATCTTGGAAATGTAATTTATTTGGAACAGTTCATGAAAAGCCTTAAGTTAATGTTCTATGCTGTTAAAAGCAAAGCTAAACCAAAACAAACAAAAAGATAGAGTTAACAATTAATGAGAAAGGAATGCAGAATGAATTGGAAAAGGTTGTTATGCCACTGTAAACTCTCTGAGTCTACATTTTGAATAACACAGGTAGCCCATCTGAAAGAGGATATGGAGTACATGGCAGCAAGACAGTTTTAATATACAGAATAGTTTCATATGTGAGGAGAAACTTAAGTAGTGAGATAAGACTCTTGGCTCTGAAGAAAGGTGAATATCTGATTAATTCAAAAGGGCTCTATGATAATTTACATCATGCATAAAATAAACATGAAACAATTATTTCCCATAGTGTAAATAGAAGGGCTTGCTGAAAGAAACAATCATAAAGCAAAGTTAAAATAAATACGTATTAAAAGATTGTACTTGTAAGTAAATGACTTATACTTAAAGACAGAAGTGCTATCTGACTGCAAATAATGACAAAACTGCTATCTGATTGCAAATTTTGGGAAGGAAAAAGGTAGGAATAGTTAAAAAGACATTAGGCAAAACCATGGATCTTATGACCAAGAGAAATCAGAAAAATCACTGTATTTTGTGTCTTTATCACCCCAGTCTAGCTGTATCTCAAACCTCTTTTTCTTTTCCCTTCCTTTCCCTACATCTGACTAGCTACTGGCATAGCCTAAAGTACAGTAAACTTCACCAGTTACTTTTGACTTGCAGATTGGGTCGACATGAAGAATCACCTTGCCTGCTGTGCCCTCTTGTAGAGGACTTCCATGTAAGGGTTTTCCTGTGTTTTAATACAACAATGAGCTAAACAGTCAGCTTGACCCCCTGTAAAGTAGGTTTTTATTCAGTGTTACAGATACAGGACTAATTTCTTTCATTCTTCAAGCCCCAAGTATTCCTAATCATAGGCAAGGAGAACACTTCCAGATACAGAGTCAAGTTCTTTGCACAATTACAGTCAGCCCATTCTTTATCCAGCTCCAAATCTGTTTCTCTCCTTGTTTTCATTAGGTGGTGGGACAATGTCCAGTGACCAGATTTACCATTTTTCCATTTCCAAACCTTTCCTCCCTTATGTATTCCTACTCTTTCTATAAAGGTGTAAATTTTTGTCAGTTAGGTATTTGAAAAGTCTGCAATAAAAGGCTGAAGGAAATTAGGTGAGTAGAACATCACTCTGTCTGTAGTGGGGTTTGTTAAATATATTAGTTTAAATAAGCTTTCAGCTCTCAAAATCTTTGAATTGCTGATTACTTGATGCTAGGAGTAAAAAAGCCTACCTGATATTTGGCTTGCTTTTGCACTCTTCTCTAAACATGTGCTAGTGCCCACCTATCAGAGACAGGACATGATACCAGAAAAGTACTTGAGATGATCTCCTAGAATAGCTTTTCTGTTAATGATTTGATGTAATGTGAAAATTAACAAGAAAATTAATTCTCTTTTTGTCTTTTCTCCAGCTCTCCAGCAGATCTTTTTTCCTGACTGTAAATTGTTAAGAGACATCAACTAAATTCTCAACTCCTACAGATTTGCACGTTTATCTTGGAAGCAGAGGTCAGGGTTAAATTATTTACCTAATACCCTATTTTTTATTATTATTTATCACTCCTTCTGTAAAATAAATTATACTATTACTTGTCCTAATAGTTATTGCAGCCTGTTACAATTGTATTTTGTGGCTAAATTCTTTGGTGTTAAGTGCCTGACTCGCATCTGAGTCGAACAGAACAGCTTGGATGAACTGCTGTGTCCCAAACTGCCATACCTGGGTCAGCAATGCTTGGTGTAGATGATTTATCACCAAACTTAAAACTGATCTCAGTACACTTCCAGCAGCCCTAGCTCAAACTGCATCCATTGAGAAAGACACATTTAAAACATACCAGGTACATCAAAGAAACTTTCTATGACTGGAAGGTTTTAGAAGTTGAAGAGACACAAAGAAAATATTTTTCCCTTTTCAAAACTGTGGGAAAAAAAACTTTCCTGATGCAAATAAAACATGGGGTTATGAATATTTTTAATAAAGCTTTTTCTATATAAAAATATTTTTCATTCAAAAGACACATGCTAAATTTGCATAACATGCTATAACCTACTGAAAAAATCCACTTACGCTGCATACATCCAAAGATAATCAATGTGAGTTCTTGCAGCACTAGAGGAAATATGATCACAGGATTTGTAGATAAGCAAGCTTTAAGAAGGACTTGGACCCGCTATCCACCAGACAGCCTCCAAGATAAGGAGCCTTCACACCCTGTGTATAGAGCTTACTTCTCTTCTTGAAAGATATATTTTTCAATTGCTTCTTATCATTGTCACTGGAATTAAAGATAAACTGTTGACACACTCATGGCCAGATAAGATTCCTCAAATACACACATATACAGATGAAACATTTTTCTTTGGGCTGCATTGCAGAAGCTTTTCTCAATTGAGCTGGATCCATTGATTCATTGTGTAAGTTTGGGTCATTATTGAATCTTTCACAAGAGGGACTCATTTTTAGGCAATTTAAGTAGATTTTGCAGTATTTAGAGGAACTGATCTTTTCAATTGAAAATTATTTTCAGAAAGAAACAGGCCTCTGAGTGTGCTCATCTCTTAAACGAGAAGGTCTTTTAGAGACAAACATCTGAAACAAATGTCCCCTGGAGGTGTACACTATTCCAGTCATTACAGAGGGAGTACTCATGTTCTTATTTAATGCCAGTCCCTGGGATCCTGTCAGTACCTGTACCCATTAAGCCTATCACTTTGCAACTTTACACCAAAATCCTTGATATTGTTTTCCTGTGTAAGCTTCCAGCATGCCTGTTCTCGTCCTCCTGTACAGAGAGACAGAGATCTTCACATGTCTCCCAAATGGGCCAGACACATATTAAAATACAAGCCCTCTTCCTTTGCTAGTTTTCAGCCATGCATGGAAAATACTCAAGCCCTACTTAAATGGTAGAATAAATCCATCCCTCCAGCCTGTTTTTCAGAAAAACAGAAACAAATTTTTGTACTCCAGTCATCTTTTCTCATTTAGGAAATCATGGAAACATCACTGAAAATTCCACAGTGGCAAAACACTGCTGTTTCCTAATCTCATACTGGCACTATTACAGTTCATGAATTATTTTTAAAGGTGATAAGGGCATCATGAAGAGTAAGGAATCTTCTAATACACAACATATGATAAATTCTAGACTGAAGCAGCTTCTCAATATATTTCTCACTCCATTTCTAATAATAAAATCCTAAAGCCAGCAGTGTAGGAATCTGCATATGATGTAATACCTGGAGACAATTAAATTCACATTTCTATGTGCTTTAGCTGAAGCTTTTTCATTGAAAACAGTGGTAGTTTTCCCTGATCAAGGTTTTCTTGCACAAATGAACAACTGCAAATGTGTTAGGAAAAACTGGTATCTGGGGCAGTGAATCACAAGTGGTTCGTCTCCTTTAGAAGTAAATAAAAGAAAAACCAACCAAAATTTCTTCAGACAGTTCGTTAATTCCTATTCAAAAGAATTTCTTACTTTTGTTCTAATTGGAAAGCAGATTTATTGCACAGAATATTAACTTAAGAATAAACCTGGTATTAACTTCAGAATGAAGCAATTAAAATAAAAAAAATTTAAGACACAGAAATTAAAAAAAAACCAACAAAACAAAACCCAAAAAAACTGACCAAAAATTATATTGAGCTTACTCTCCAAATGGGGGAAAATATTTATATAGCATTTTCTAGCATCTTTTTCTATTTCAAGTGCAATGAAAAAATCAAAACTATCTGAGTCCTTCAGAAATATGCTCTTCCACAGATTTAACACTAGTTCCAGTAAGGAACATAGGTCTCTAATGAAAGTTTTAGGTGGATTTCACACACCTGAATGTTTCTGACACAGATGCCAGAGATGGCATTTCAGACCAACTATCATCAGAAATATTTTCAGAGGGCAGAAGACCATGTGGACTGCATGTTTGCATCCAACACAAAGCAGCAGAAAGAGACAGTTTACACTGCAGAGGTACACATGCCAAGACATATGTCTTCTCCTGAGGATATTCTCATGTATTGAACTGGAGTATAATGTCTCACAGTGAAGGATACTTGGCTCCTTTTACATGATTGCTCCCGTGAAACTCTTTTGTGCCTCTTGGTCAAGTATATATTTTTTCACCGCTAAATTGTTAATTATTACTTCAGCGTGATTATTCCCTGAGGCTAACTGATGGTATCCTAATTCCTGAAACAGTATAAAGGAAACAACATTATTTAGTAGAAGACATAAAGACTTTTGACTTCGTATTGACTCAGTCCAAATCCACAAAGTTGTTTGGATAATTAACTCCCACTGATATTAATATGTATGGATACTTTTAATATTTAAGCCCAGCTCCCCTGTGCTAAAAGATGTAGCACTTACATGCAAGCCAGGCAGTCCCTGACTGTGGCTTACTGTGCAGACTTGTTTGATGGCTTCAAGGCCTTACTCCACATGGACCTAGTTGATTGGGACCATAAACCTGCTATAAAATCAGCTATATAATCACAACGAGTATGATCTGGCAAGAAACTGGTGCTATTGAACTTTATATGCAAAAGGACATATTCTGCATTGCAAGTAGGGGTGATAGCAAGCAGTAATATGTTGTGGAAAGGGAGAAATGGAATTGTTGCTATGCATGGCAGAGGAATGTACTATTCTCTTCTTACCTGAGCTGCTGTTAGAAACACACAGAGTCCCACCCTGGGCTGTAGGCCGTCTTGTGATGATGCTGGTGTCTGCACTGTATGAATTTCAAAACACAACATCCTATCACATGAAAAGATAGAAAACAGGATCACCCACCACAAGGTATCTGATGAAATCAACATTATGTCAAAACTTGATGTTTTAAACAAGTATGTTTAAATGTATGGAACAGCCAATTCCTTGTCTCCAGGTGTGCTGGTGTTGGTTTGGATATGGTTAATTTTCTTCACAGAAAGAAGAATTTTCTTCACAGGAAGTTATGGGGCTGTCTTTTGGACTTGTGTTGAATGCAGGGTTATAATATAGACATGTTGTTACTGCTGAGCAGGACTTACATTGAGCCAAGGCCTTTCTGCTTTCTGTGCTACCATGCTGGTGAAGAAGTTGGGGGTGGATGGGAGGCTGGGAGGAGACACAGCCAAGACAGGTGACCCCCAGTTAACCAAAGGGTTATTCCAGACCATATATTAAGGTATATAAAGTGGGGGAAAGAAGAGGGGGAATTTGGAATGATGGTCTTTGTCTCCTCAAGTCACTGTTATGTGTGATGGTGCTCTCCTGGGAATGGCTGAACAGTGTCCATGGGAAACAGTGAATTAATTTCTTGGTTTACTTTGCTTGCATGTGTGGCTTTTGCTTTCCCTATTAAGCTGTCTTTATCTCAATCCATGAGTTTCCTTATATTTTTCTCTGATTCTCTCCCCAGTCCCAATATTAGGGGAGTGAGAGAGGGGCTGGAGGAGGCTTGGCTGCGGGCTGGGTTTAAATTATGACACCAGGTTCCTGAGAAATTTTGTTGAGTGACAAACTGTCAGTGTTGTCCTGTACTTAACACGCTGCAAGTACTGTGTTTTTAGTTTTGGGCCCCTCACTACCAAAAGACATTGAGGTGCTGGAGCATGTTGAGAGAAAGGCAACAAAGCTGATGGTCTGGAGCACAAGTCCTATGAGAAGAAGATGAATAGCCTTGAGAAGATAAGACTCGTTGCTGTCTTAGACCACCTCAAAGAGGGTTGTAGCCAGGTGAGTGTCAGCCTCTTCTCTCAGGTAACAAGTATCAGAATGCAAGGAAAAGCCTCAAGTTGTCCCAGGGAATGTTTAGGCTGGATATTAACAAAAATTTCTTCATGGAAAGGGTTGTCAAGCATTGAAACATGTTGCCCAGGGAAGTGATGGAGTCACCATCCCTGGGACTGTCTAAAAGATAGGACATGGCTTAGTGGCTGATGTTAACAGTGCTAAGCTGATGGATGGACTTGATGATGTCTTGACTTGATCAATTGAAGACTTCTCCAACTAAAAGATTCCAGGTTTCTAGTCAGAGTTGAATCTCTGAAGTGAGGCATTGCTCTGTGATGCACAGCCCCCTTCTGAAGCTTTAGACTATAGGGAGTTACCACAATCTAATGGACTTGTGTAAGCCTGCCAGAGGCAAAACACCGTATCTGCTTATTTTTTTTAACTCCTTCACACCTTCTAAATCCCCTTAGGTGTACAGGGGTGGTCTCTACCATTATTCTTCCTGCATCAAGACTTCAGCTGGCTATTCACACAGCTAAGGGTCTCATCTGTGTAAATAAACCTATTCCTTTTTGTGATACTCACTGAAATAGGGTCAGAGATGTTTGCTTCCCATGTTTTATCTTACTGCTAAAGATATGGGTCTATGGAGAGAGACCATTGTAGCTACATGAACTCATTTACTTGTTAGCCCTTACAATGTATGTCAAGCTGTCTCATCAGTTACCATGAATACAGCTGGACCACTTGTTCATCCAAGAGATTGGTGACAATGAGGAGAAAAGTGGGAAGAAACTGAAGTTCATGTCTGTATTAAGTATTAATTCCTGATTTTGAAAATTTTAGTTTTACCTGATAAGAAATGCCACAGGGTACCTTCAGGTCACTGTTATCTCTTCAAACCTGCTAGTAATCTTTGACTGATAAATATTTTCAGTTGAAGTCCAAAGTATTCCATAGGTATCTCAACTAAAATCAAGAGCTGGAATTCAGGCCTCACTGTTTAAATCAACAATCCATGTTCCTCTCAGTGTGAGTACATGAAATTTACAGATACAGGCAAGCTTAAGTTTTAGCATTTGAGTCATGTTGCTCATCTTCTTAAAATTAGGCATGTATGGAGGTGTTTTCAGGATCAGGGCTACATCATCGAGCTATTAGAAAACAGTCCCCTCTGGGTCTCAATTAAACATGGCTCCAGCAGCACAAATCAATGTACTGGGATAGTGATTTGAAGCTGAGATCATGTCTACAGCAAAAGGCATGGCTGACATCAGTGTGTTAATCTGGGGTGTGAGCTCTCTGTGCCTGCTGAATCCTTTCGTTTACCTGCAGTTAGAACAGTGCAACTGTTCTCTTGCCAGTATAACATATTTCTGCTGGGAGGGGGGCAGGGGGAGAGAAGCAGAGAGGAGTGAGTGCACCAAGGCTTGATGCCATTATGATATGGATGGTGATCATAGATGTGCAACTACTGTCAGAACATATACCCAGGAGGATGCCCTTGTTCTGGATATCTTTGATAAGGGATAAGCACTGCAGCTCTTCAGCGTTACCTGTGATAATCCTTAACAGTAAAATCTAGGCTGCTGTAGGCTGCCTCAGATGTCAAACTTTTCTTTCTAGAGCAGCGTATATTTATAAGCAGCATTCTAGTTTAGACATGGCTATAGTTAATTCGTGTTTATAAAGCACTGGAATTGAAAGGTATTATGCAAATGCAAAATATTCTTCAGATGCAAAGCCTCTTTTTATTTTTCAAAAAGGGTGCTTTCTTTATTTCTCAGTGATGTTTTTGCTTATGTTGTAAATGATTGGTTGCCTGTGTTTGCTGTTGTAACATGTATTCCTATTACCACTTTGTCTTTATTGGGATGTCTGCTTTTCAATCTCCAAGGAATTTCTTAAATACTATGCATGCAAATTTCACTTCACAGATGTGCAAATTACATAAACATTTTCCATCCCTCTTAGGTAAAAAAGCTGGAAGTTGCAGAAGTGTATATACTTGGTATGTGTGTGCTGGCACAGTACTGAAACCACAACTCTTTGAATCCATATTTTGTTTCTGAGCATCACTCCTAAATCCAGAACAATTAGATTTAACAATTTCTAAATTATTTACTCATAAACAGTCAAGAAAAAAAACTTTTATATTAAGAATTAATTTGAAACTGCTGCTTTGGTCCTACTTAATGAAAATTTTCTGAAGAAAATTAATTGACAAACTGAAAAAGGAAAACACTTCTAAGTGATTTTTAGTCTTTTGTTTCAGTGGAAGAGCTGTGGAAGGGTGACTGTGACTCTTTGAGGCTACCTTTATTTAAAAAAAGGAAAAGAAAAAGAATGCAAAAATATAACAAAAACGAAAGACTACTGGTTGTTTGGAAATCTCTTAAGGACTCCAGGGGAAAAACTCGTATCTGATAAAGTTGAAGGTCTCAGCATAATCTCAGTGATTTAAAGTACTAATAACATATTGCATATTTACTATGCACAGAGGAAATATTCCTCAGTATTTTTAATTAAGTATCTCTTCATGGCTGCATGATTTTAAATAAATAGTTAAAGTAAATTCTCTTTTGGGTACAAGGAAAAAGCTCAATTCTTTGAGAAATTTGTGAAGGAGGTAGGGAGATGATTTCAAAAGTTTCAGAGTGTGGAGTCCAATTCCTATTTATATGGCACAATTGAACCAGTGTAATATAACAGTGCATGTCTTCAGTTACCATATTCCATGGAATGATGAAGAATAAGTGCTGGCAAAACCTGAATATCATGTGAAAAAGAGAGTCAACCCTCTGAATTCACATCAATTTCTTTTTGCTCTTTCAGGGTTTGTCAATAGTCATTGTTATCAGCCCAAGAGTAACAGTATTAAAACAGTAATTTTGCACCTTTTAACTATTTCATCAATTTAACACAAAATTTCGAAGCATGATCAGTCTGATGCAGATTATATGAATATGCAATACTCAACAAAGTCATATGAGGCCTTTCACCCATGTCTCTTGAAAATATTATACCCTGTAACCTAAATTAAAATATTCATAGCTCACTGGAGAGAAATGAAAAATTGATTAACATAAGTCTTTGGGGAAAATGTGTAATCACAGAAATGAGAAAGATGTACTCTGGCCTGGGAATGAATTGCTGAGAAGTGAGAGTAAGGAGAAGGTGCCCGAAGCATAACTCCCATGACACACTGTGGTGGCACTTCTAACTGCACTGTTTGCTTTCTAATACAGAAGGATTTTAGTAAAAGGGAAAAAAAAATAAAAGGAAATGGAAATTAGGAGCAGGAGGGAAGATTGTTTTCTTATGGTCTTTTTTATCCAAACTGACTTTTATTAAACAATTTCCATATAGTTATATATAAATATGCGTGTGTGTGTGTGTGTGTGTGTGTGTGTGCGTATGTGTCCCCTAAAATTTTGGATTTGAAGTTGTTTTAACTATTGGTATGTAGATGCATACATGTTGTGTTTACTTTATAGTAATGTAAATATAGAATCTATTTTTTCATGAGGAGGGTTAGAGAATCTCAAAGTTCTGGAAGTGTAACAGCTGTGCTTTAATGGGAAAAAAAAAGAAATGATACTTCAGATTATTCTGTTGAATTGATACTTCTAAATTTTCTGTGATTTGAAGATCATGATTCCCTGGGCTACTGAGATGGTGTTCCTGTTTGAAACTCCAAAACATCAAAAAAAGCACTCTGCCATGCATGTATATCTCATATGGAGATGCTACACAGAATATCACTTTCACAGTTTTAGACCCCAGAACTTTAAAACACAAAGGGTGAGCTCATTGGACACCCAGGATATTTCTACAGATTTGTGGCTCCTTAAAAATGTGGCAGAAATTTGTTGCATATAAAGAAATTCTTCTGATTCAGACAATAATGTGGTTGCTTATGTGGTTAGGTTTTTTCTATATCAGTAAGCTCTTTGATACTACTGTCAATTTCTCAAGGATTTCTTAAAGTGCACAACCTCACAAATCTAAAAAATTGAGTGGTAGAATGACTAAAGGAAGGATTTGAAGTAGAGAGGATGCTCAATGTTTTACTTACTAAAAATGATCAAATGTGTAAATCACCATCTACCTTTTACTTCTGAATTCTTTTCTGATATTCTTTTCAACAGAGGTGGTCTCCAGGACTTTCAACAGTTGAATATACCATCAAGTTTTGAGCATCACTGTGCTGACCAAACACAATAAATCCCCTTAACTTATTTTTAAGCTCAGGAAGAGAGATACTGAGAATTCACAATTCCTGGAAAATTCTGCTGCAGTGTCTGACTGCATTAATTATTTAAATGTGCTTTGAATACAGTTGCCTGTCTGTTCTGTTGCTTTGCTTGAGCTTGTCCCTTGACCTGACATAATAGAAATTAATTTGAGTCATCACTTTCCTGCCCAGCATGTTAACCTAAACTGCTGATGGCCAAACCATTGTAGGGGCAAGGCAGATTAATCACCATAACTAAAATCACCTTCAAGATTTTGAGTATCTTTAGCTAGTTTGCCATATGAAGCATTTTCTGGGTAATCAGTCCCAGAGTGATTCCCCTTGGAGTTTTCATACTTGTATAATTACTACTAGGTTTAGCTAAAAAAATATGAAGAACCCATTAAAAAATTCTGAGACATAAATCTATTTAATGACAAGATTGAACATCTTGAATTTTCTTCCATTCATTCAGTGTTTATTTCTATGCCAAAGGCATAAAACTGGTAACTGGTATACTGAGTTCCTTATTACAATCCCCAGTACCTTCTACTGCAGGAACATTAACAGAATGGTATTCTCGTTCTGTTTGGTAATTACACCTTTTGTGTTCAGTGCTATCCATATGTTATGATGGTAGTTTTATGACAAAGTAAATAGAGGTTTATATATCTGCTCTTCCATGAATCTGCCATTTACCTGATTGTTTCGTTATCTCCAGTGCCTCACAGTTGTGAATTGACCTGATTTATAGGCCTGGACAGGCTGTCTAAATCACATGCTGAGAGCAAGTAAAGATAAACTGAGCTTCCAAAACTGACTGACACTAATGACTAGTTATAAATATTTTCTTTAGCTAAGAATATTTTTTAAAAAAAGGGAGAGAGAAAGAGAGTTCTGCAAAGTGGTTGGCTTTTTTCCCTTATAACAGCTTCTCTTCTTTATGGGGACAAATGTGATATGAAAATTACTTGAAGCTGAGGTGATTTAGGAAATTAATTGCTGAAAGGGTAAAAGTTCCTATTATGCAATTCTTTGTGAAGCAGTATAAGGTGTAGGAAAGAGGTAGAAAAAGTAAAGGAGTATCTGAGAAAGAGATGAAAGGTGAGTTCTACTGAAAAGAAAATATAACTGTCCAAGCTCAGTTGAGCCTGATCCAGGGAACTTAAAGATAATATGCCAGGAACATAAAACATGGTAAGAAAGCAAAGATTTTCAACACTGAAGTTTCTGCCTTTTCAGTTTCCAAGAGAAAGCAAATGGAAAGAGACTAATGGCAAAAAAAAAAAAAAAAAAAAAAATTATGGTTCAAAATGTATCATATATTTGTCCCTTTCAAATCTCTACCCAACATTAACTCAGGAAAAGAAAAATTTAAAAAAAACCAAAAAAAACCCAAAAAAGGCAGGGATTGTAATGGCAGGGGAAATGGCAATTACTCTTTTCTTGAGGGGAAAAAAAACCACATTCCTTTAAATTCCAGTTACATAAGAATATGGGTAATTAGGCTATTGAAGAACTCCGTGACAGAAAGTGGGCACTAGAAAATATCTATGAAATATGATTCTCATTCATAGAGCTTTCTGAACTATTGAACACCCACAGAGCAAAATTAGCCCCAGATTGGTCCTTCTGTATCACGGAAATAATAGAAAATAGGACTAGAGGGAAGTGTGAGTGTCTACCTCATCTAACCTCGGTTCTCAGGCAGATGAATGATAGCTTCAACTTTCTGGTAGACTAGCACAGCCCATAAAATGGGATAAACGTGTTTTGGGGATTTGGGGGTTTTGTTTGTTGTTATTTTCTCTCTCAGTAGTACAGAAAGATGTGTTCCCAACTGTATGCAAAAATATGTGATCTTAAAGTACTTAATATCAGCACAGTGCATTCCATTTCATTTCTGTGTGTATTTATTTCACCATAAACCAAAGCAACATTTGAATTTAAATTCTGTTGTGCTGCAAAAGTTGTTGCAGGGAAGAAAGAATTCAGTTAATTAAACTTTTTCTCACCAGGTGTTCCTTGTGGCAGGATTTTGAAAATTCTACATGCTTCTGAGACACCTATTCAGTCACAGAAATATGAGAGGAAAACAACAACCATCTCTTTGCATTTTAAAGGAACATTTCTGTGGTGAAGGGAACATCCACGACAGAAGGATGTACTTGTAGTGTGTGTTCCTGCTACGTGTGACACGTGTATCTGTCCTTAAATGTATTCAGAGAGACAGAAATGTTCTGCATTGTATCTGTATCTGTATTCAACATATGGAGCATTCGTCTGTATCTGAGAAGAAAAAAAGAAAACAACAACAACAACAAAAGAAGAAAAAAAAAACAACGACCAAAAAAACCTCACAGCAAAAGCAGTAGCGTGATGGTGGCTGACGCCAATCTCCAGCTTTACGTTTTTATACTCACACCTTGGAGGTTAACCTGCCCTCACCTTCGGGTCATTTTGCGGAGCTTTACGGCTCAGGAGCTGAGAGCTGGGAGGCAGAAAGGGAGCAGATATAGGCAGCCACGGAGGGCAGGGGATGGGATGCAGAGACGAGGACCCCACACCCCGCACCCCGTGCCCCGCATCCCGCCCGGGGCAGTGCGCGCCCGTCCCGCCGCCCTGCCTCCGCTGGAGTCCCGGCGGGTCTTGCTCCCTTCCGACCTCTGCTGCTGTCACCCAGCCTGTGCCTGCGCTGTGATACCTAGCGGAAAAAACAACAAGGGAAAAGTGCATCCTGAGAGAAATGTCTCTGAGGAGCACTCGCTCTCTTGAAACCGCAGCGGGTGGCTGTGGCAAGCGCTCTTCAGAAGTAATAATAGGGAGTCTCGGCTGGTCGGGTCTCAATTTTTTTGCGGATTTATGAAACACTGTGTCGAATGGCTTTTCCCGTTATCTTACTCCATCTCTCACGGGTGCAGACTTCCCCTTTTGTTTCGCCCCCTCTTTTTCCTGCTACCCGTGCCCTATGCAGCATTCCTACCCACGGCCAGGGTTGTATCCCTGCCGCGCCCCATGTCAGGCATTCCCCGGCGGGTTTAGCATCCCTGCCGTCACCGGTGGCGGTTCTTTCCCTAGCTGTAGGGAAAGGCTCTATAGATGGGAGACAAAGGGCGTCAACTGCATGAGGACGGCGGCGCGGTCGCTCCCCACCCCTGGCGCTGCGCAGGGGGACCAAGCACCTGCGGAAACTTTTAAAAAAAGAATAAGGATAATGATAACGAAATGCCATGACAGTTCCCTTTCGGGAAGAGCCGTGTCGGGCGCGCCCCGGGTGCGGGGGCTCGCTGCGCGCCCCGCGGGGCTCCGCGTGCGTCAGGCGGGAGTGGCGTCAGCGGGCGCGGAGCGGCGGAGCGGCAGCGGGAGGGGGCAGAGGGAGGGAGCTTCGTCAGGAGGCGATGCCCGTGCCGCCGTGACATCACCCTGCGGCTTATATAGTTGGGGAAGGGTCTGGGTCCCCCGTCTGGT
Source organism: Turdus rufiventris (assembly GCA_013186435.1). Classification (NCBI taxonomy): domain Eukaryota; kingdom Metazoa; phylum Chordata; class Aves; order Passeriformes; family Turdidae; genus Turdus; species Turdus rufiventris. The sequence continues at coordinate 9,802,497 of PYHW01010552.1, forward strand.
GCCTGCAGCCGCCCGTCAGCACGCGTGCGGAGGGCGAGGAGCGGCGCGGCTGTGTCTGTCTGTCTCTGTCTCTCTGTCTCTCTCTCTCTCCGTCTCTCCCTAGGATTTATGGACTTTACTTTCTAGAGGGCAGCGCGGCAAGGATGAGAGTCCAGCTGGTGTGCGTGGTGCTGCTGGCCCTGGCCTCCTGCAGCCTGTGCTCCGGTAAGTGCCCGCCGGGCGCGCCCCGCACCGCCCGGCCCCGCGCCCCTCGGACCGCTCGGCGCTCCGCCGCTCCCGGAGCCGCAAGAGGCACCTCAAGGAACCAAGGTTGACCCAAAGTGAAGCTTCAGGCTCCGCTGGCTGACCCCATTAGGCGCCGGGGAGCCGGCTCTGATAACGGGTTCTGGACAGCATCTTTATTTTATGTCGCTTCTCTAACTTTCTGCCTTATAAGCCATTCCTCCTCACAGCATCCATACCACAGCAATTAGTGTAGACGAGTCATTGGAAATACAAATCAGTGCAGACCATCTGCTTGGTTGTTCTGTGGTTCATTGAATATCATGTATTTCCAAATGAAGATACGAATTGTAATTTCTGCAACTCATATGAATAGCTGCTGTAATCCAAATCAACATGAATATGTATGCCCTTCAGTCACTTTTTAGAGAGAGAAATATAATTTTATTATCTGGAGAAAAAGTTGCTAACAGCCAACATGAAATTATGACCAAAAAATGCACTGAAGCAAAGGTAGATCACACATTAAGAAGGTTGATGTAAATGTATTTCTTTCCCAAGGGCAGCTACTTTAAAAAGTTCAAAAGGAGAATGTTATATTAAAATGTATTTCCTGCTTCTTTTAAAAATGACATATCTTAAACATCTGCCATTTGCGTCTAAAGTTTATGACCAAATAGTATGGTGATAGTTAAACAGGTGTATGCACACATACATGAAGCAGAAATAGGCTGTGAAATCCAGTCTTAACTAACTTGTAAATTCATTTTTCTCTCCACTAAATTACTGGGTAAATTTACAGGTAACTTCATTTTTCAACTTTAGTGTTCAGAGGGACTGAGAATTCCTAATTCTCATTTTAGATGGAAGTTTCCAATTTGTATTTCCCTGTGGAAGAAAAATGTAAACCGGCATTTTATTGCAGTTTAAATATAATAGTTCTATATATTATAGAGAATGCATGATCTTAGGGACAAAGGTTAACAATTTTTTTCTCCCCTTGTATTTCTAAGCTTTTTAAACAAATTCCACACTAGTATTTTCTGTGAAGCAGTTTCAAATTCAATTCCTTGTAGAGCCTGAATGAAAGACTACTGAAGTAAAAATATTTAGGTGGGGATTAAAATAAGTTCATAAAAAAAACCCAGAAGTCAAATTGTATGGGAAACGAACACAATGGTTTATTTGCTTGAAAATTTGAAATTTATTTGTAAATGAGAAATGCCACAGAGAAGCTTGTGTGAAGGGGCCCAAATAATTTGTAACTGACATGGACAGTTATACCATAAGGTAAATAAATGATTGTTAAATTTTATTTTGAAAATGTTTGTCTTCAGGTGAAAGTATATACCTGTAGAATGTACTTGTTCCTTTAAAATGTGAATATATGAATAGAAACTATTTTTCTTCTCAGTAGAATCAAGAATACATCAAACTGTGTGAATTTCTCTCTGATTTTAACAATAATGTGTTATTTTATGCACTGCTCTCTGAGTCTTTTCTTTTTATGCTTTTGCAACTCATCCATCTCTTTTCACTCCTGAATTACCTGAATATGCTTCCTTCTCTCCCTCCAAGTCTTGCTTTATTTTTCACTCAAGGAATTGTGACTCCAAAATAATATCCTCTAGATTTCTTTTTTACAATCCAAATGCTTCTTAATACCTTCCTTCCCATCTTTCATGCCTGCAGCTATCTTCCAGCCTTGATGTGTGGAAGCTATCTTCCATCCTTTATAGAAACAAAAACCAGGTGCTAACCAGGCAGAAGCCCTTTTATTGTCCTCAATTGGTGTGATCCAGGACACCAAAAATCATGATGCTGTCACTGTGTGTGTGCTCACCTACTCACAGGAGATGCCATAATTGAAATTCAGCTGAGGTGATCTTGTGCTGCCAGCAGAACTTTGGCTAATGGTAAAGCTGGTAGAACTGACTGCCATTCCCACTGAAAGGGCTGAAAGGCTTTAGCTTGGAGATCAGTTGCTAGTGACTTGCTGATTGTTCTACAACTAGTACTATTTAATATGAAAATTTAAAATATTAATTGAGACTGGTTGTAGATCAACATTACAGCAAGTCAACTAAATGCAATAGCTTTGATGCTAAAAATAATGAAAGAATATCTTGTGTTGGTAATGCAAAGGTGAACAGAAGCATCCCTACAGAGGAAGGGGATATGAGTGACACACAGAAGTTTGTGATGACCTAAATAATAGGAATAAAAAGCAGCACAGCAATACAAAGTGCTGTGGCTTAGAAATTCCTGTGAAAAGATCCTTTTTAACCAAAGAACAACTATTGGAAATCTGAGGAATAAAAGACATTATCTTGTTATCTAACCTGTTTTTGGGAGATTTTTCAGCCACAAAAGATCAACAAAACCAAAAGATACGTAAGACAGCTGCCCTCTGTATCTAATGGTAAGCATTAAGGTGATTAAGCACTGAGGCTTCTGAACCAAACTGTACTATACTGTTCTCTCTTGAGAACACATCAAGTACAAGAGGGCTGCTCTAATGAGTTGGGGAATACAAGGCTTTTGCAAGGAAGGAAAATAGGTAAAACTCCAATAAATCTGTGCATGGCCTTTCAATGAAGCATTTATGGGATTTCCAGGGCAATGGTTTTTGACCAAAAAGACACAGTGATCTTGCACTTGTTTGCTGATTTTTTAAGGATGTACTAAAACACTAAGCTGGGAAAAGCAGTGATACCTCTAAATAAATACATGATGGGTATATACAACAATGACAAAAAAGGGTATTATTTATAGTGTAGGAATTTATTTGCAAACCGTGGATACATTTGTAATTAGAAAAAAGTCAGACTTGAAATCAGAAGTGAGTAAGCATTGATTTTTAAAAGAATTTCCTAAATAAGAAACAAAGTAACAGTAGTGGTGAGATTTATTAAGATTGAGCACGACTGATTTTTAACAGCTTTATAATGGGTGTCTTCTGCTGACAGAAGCCTGTGACACATTAGCACATGCTTGTGGTCCTTACAGTCTCGTCTTCTGTGAAAGGTAGTGACACACAGTGGTGATGGTCCCTGAAATGAAGACATAGGCAGAATATATCCACAGATTCAGTGGTAGGGTCTTACATGCCAACAAGACTGATTATTTTAAAGGAAGTGAGATATGATCTATATGAATATGAAATATATTTTGGTTAATATGGTTTGAAATAGTGTGTTGTTTGGTTTTGGACTGTTGGTATTCCAGGAGAGGTAAAAGCTCTGTGGAACTCTATTTCACCTGAACACTCAACTGATTCCTTCAATTTTTACTTCTCAAGCTGTAATTGCTGCTACCAAGGCACCACATCTTCGTTGTGACCCTCATCTTTATCTTATGATACTTTGTGGAGAAATGTGTCTGTGTGTTTTCTCTTTCCACAGCAATTTTAACATTATTTACCAAATCACAGGTCTTGCAAGTCTACTGAGCTTTCAAAGGTCGATTAAATCGGTAAAGAAAATCCCTAGACTTCCAGTTAGAATACTTGCTTTTTGTATATACATTGTCAAGATCTTGTGTCATAAACTGTCAAGTTCAGTTCTCTTACATCAGTAAAAATACCCTTAATTTAATTAAGAATAATCAAGAATATTAATTATTAATCAAGTAATCATAACTGCTATTTCCCTAAATAATTACTACTTAAATAATATTACTTGAAAATAAATATTCTAATTTTTCTTCCAAAGTAAGCAAATATTTATTATGAAAATAATGAAGAATATTGCAACAAGTTTTTTTATACTGAAAGAACTGCAGTTTAACGAGCCTTTCTGCTATGAAACTGAGATAAGTGAGCATTTCCTTTCAGTTCAGTAAGTTTGATCATGCTTTAAAAATGTATTGAGTATTTATTTTTAAATAATATTACTGTTAAATGAGGACTCCTGACAGTCCCTCTAGGTCACTAGTGTTTGTGTTTATTGTTTATTTTTAAAAATTTGTTTAAATGTCTAAATGCATACAGAATTTAAATGTCCATGATTTATGATCAAATAATAAACATATGTTTCTGGTTTATTCCCAGATTCAGAAGAGGAAATGAAAGCATTAGAAGCAGATTTATTGACCAATATGTACACATCAAAGGTAATTATTTTTCTTCCTTTACCTGACAGGGAAGGAGCAAATGAATTCTCATTACAAATCCAAATGTCTTTGCACAAAGTAATAACCTATGCTCTAGACAGAAAAGTTCAGTGTTAGGTTTTACTTTGGTGCAAGATTTGCTCCAGTTCAAAGGAAATTTAAAGGTGTTGATGTGACACACTAAACATGTTCCTCAGTTGTAACACTGGTACTTTCATTAAACTGTCAAAACTGTGTTATGTACAGAGATGTAAATTTATGTGAGGAAATGTGTTTCCAATAAGGTTATGCCTGATGAAAGCTAAATTAACCTTGAGTCAAATCTGTAAGTGCGATTTTTATGCAGATCTCTTCCTATATGCATATAAAATTAAGGCAATCATAAAGCAAAAATAGTTAACACATATGCCAATTTTGGTTTAAGATTTTAATCATGGTGTCAGTACAGGAACATGGGGACATGATTGTGAAAATACTAACATTGTAAATGGCATTTCCTTGACAGGTTTCCAGACTGTGAGTAATGTTTAAGTTATTTAATATGAATATATAAAAATTCAGTGACAACCTCATATTGACAAGGTGAAGCAGAAAGTGTTGCACATATGTATGGGACAGGCTGATAGACACTTTCCCAACACAGTTATCTTCCATAAATGATTTAAGAAATATATAAGTCTGATATATTTGCAGTTATATATAGAGAACAAACTCTGAATCAAGAGCTATGGGTTTAAAGGTGGATATTTTAATTGATTATTCCAGTAAAGTTTAAGTAGTACTTAAATGTAATGGAAAATAAAATAAGAAATGAATAATTTCATCCTCCAAAAAGATATTTTCATAACCCAATGACTAGTTGAAGGTTAAAGACAAAACCTGCCACGAAAATTCCTGCATATATTGTATTTAAGTAAATGGGACCTCTTCGACAGCACTATTGGATAGACCAGAAGTATGAGGCCAGAAAATGCATTTTCTATATCTGGTCTGGCAGTTCTTAGATCTCAATGTTCTTTACTGGCATGATAGTTAAACTTTGATTACAAAAAAACGTGTTGGCCACTCACTTTTCTAAGGTACAGCAAGATTTAATAACTACTTCTTTTCTGAGACATATTTAAATATAGGAGGCTGACAAAAATAGATTTTTTTTAATGTGTGGCAAAGCATAATGCACCCTGGAATTAAACTCTGCAGCTATTGGTATTTGTGATACTGACTTTAGTGGATCTGTGAACATAACTTCCATCTTATTCTCCCTCTCACCACAGGGTACACGCTCAGGTAACTCCAAATACACAAATATATTGCACCAGTTCATAATATCATGATGTTTGCCATAATACTCTTGTTCTTTGATATTGTGTAGCTTGGTATTCAGCTTCCTTAGAGTATTTACCATGGTCAACTGACACTTGAAGTTGACAGAAGAGGTAGATTCCTGTTGGAGACATTGTTACAATTTTGCATTATACTGCCTTAAATCACCATGTGAAGTTCATTAGTTGAATATATGTTGTCTCTTGACATCAAAGCAAGACATGGTGGAAACAATAAAAACTGTGTATCAAATTTTCTACAAGAGTAATATCACTATCCCATTCATTACTGATTTTTTTTTCTGTTGTCGGCTGCTAGATTTTAACCTTTATTACAACAAATTATGGTTCTGGTGTGACAGACAAGTTTGAAGATTGTATGTGTAATAGCTGTCTAGTGTTGTGCCTGAGATCTGGTTCCATTTGAGGGCAATTACTGCTAAATTGCACTAACTGTATTTGACACTGACTTGATAATCAGCAAAGGAAATCCTAACAATTTAAACAGCATTAAGATGGGAAAAAAAGGTACTGTTTATGAAAGCTGAGATCTCAAAGTGCAGTGAAAAGGATTATCACTTGTGGGTTTAGTATTTGATAGAACAAAAATCTACCTAGACAGGCACTCGTGGACTATAGTATGAAGACTATAGCCAGGGTGTAAGTGCACCTCTTGCAATATTCAGTTGACTATCCAATATTATGGGAAGAACTGCCTTATGCCTTTAACTTCCCAGACTGCTGTCCAGTTGTCCCTACTGCCCCTTTTCAAGTTGCTTTTCAAAGTCACCTGTGTGCTGAATCACTCTCCATCCTTAAAGAAATAGTTCATGTTTATTGCAACTTGTCTTCAACACCTAATACAGTTTTCACCCTTCCCTGCTGTAATATCTGAACCAAGATACAAGGATCAAACAAGTCCTGAAAATGCTCTGTCTTTTTTTCTAAGATAAAATCTAAAAAGTCATTTGGAAGATATGGTAAAACAACTAAATCTGACTTGCCAAAAATATGTGGACAGTTATCTTCTATCTCTCTTTTGTTTTAGATAGAAAACTCTATTCATATAAAACAGATAACTCTGTTTCCAGCTTCCTAAATGCGTGTTTGAAAACACCAATTGAATGAATA
>PYHW01010552.1:9827608-9841232 GCA_013186435.1 Turdus rufiventris
GAGTAGAGTGAGAAGCAGAGGTGGCCTTGGTGCTATGCAGACATTATTCATCAACAACTATGCCATCAGTGTGTCATCAGCACAGTTTTGATGACAAATATAAACTGTAGCACTGACTGAGCTGTTACGAGGAAAGTTAATCTATCGTAATCAGGCCATTACTGTTGGATATGACTGATATTCCCCAAAAGTTCTGTACTACCTACAGCATCAAAAGCAGTTTCTTACACAGCCTTCACCACAACAATTTATTCGATGAAAGATATGACGCCTTCCATTCTGTTTTCCAGAAGGGAGCGCAGATTAGTCAGCCTTATTTTAAAGCAAAGGTTTCGTTTTCCCCTGCTTAAGGTCACAAAATTAGCAAACATACTAGCAGTCCATGGTTTTTATTTAAAATAAAACCCTACAAATACCTGCACGATGCCCCAAATTATGGGTGGCCAGGACTAACGTACATAAAAGGCAACTTTCAGAAATTTGGCCTTAGATGTGAGACTGGAAAAGATCAGTGGTTTTTCATTTGTGGTGTGAGTGTGCTGAGTGAGAAGAGTGACTTCAGATCTTCTCCTGACCCAGCCTAGATCACCCAGCTCCTGACATGCTCAGGACTTCATAATCTATCTGTGGACCCTTGCTGCTCCTGAATGGAGCTCCACCTCTTTCTCCTCTCTTTTCTGCTTCACATCCTGGCAGAAAATGAAGTCCTCAGAGGCAGAAAATGTGCCTAATGGTGGTCAGACACCTGGGCTGAAGATTATGACTAAGGAGGTTTTATTTTCTCCTATGTTCTTAAAAGAAAGAGAGAAAGGTAAGAGCATATCCTTTTACATTTCTGTGCAGGAAAGCATGCAATTTTGGAGACTGTTGCTGCCTCTTACTAGGGAAATCAAACTGTTCCTTTATACATAACTTTGATTGCATTAATAAAACTATATATTAAAGCCAGAACAGTTGGCGTCCTGCTCATATCTGTCTCAATTTTTTTATCTTGATGGATACATATATAAAAGCAAAAAGAGTATTTGTTCAAATCCACATGCCCAGAATGGTAGAAAATGAAGGGAAATTAGCTTGTTTTAATCAACAGGGTAGGAATAAGTGCCACTGAGCAGAAGACAAAGATATTTTGGGATAATTTCACAAAAATCCTGATGGCCAGTAGGTGGTACCCTTATTCCAGATAACAAACGAAGTGGAAGAGGGTGGGGGGAGCAGGGGATATAACCAAATAGTTAATATTTAGCTCAAAATTGTGAATATTTTCCTTCCCTATTAGCCACTTCAGACTCCAGCATACACTCTGTAAAGATCATTGAGCAAACCTAAAGAGAGTTTGGACAAGACACCTGTATGTGAGCTGTGAAAGGGTCAGATTCTGTCATTGACAGTCTTGTATTCCTGGAATTAGGTGCTGTAGTTTTTCACACTGAATATTTTAACCGCCTTGTCATCACGCTTTTACTCATTTAAGAGCTTGATATTCACAGTTAGTCCATAAACCTCTGACCCATAGGTTGTACCACTGATGAGTATAATCAACTCAATTATGCTAAAAAGTGTTTTAAACTTAATGTTTAATTTGTGAAAACATTGCAACTTTTTGTTTTGCTTTTGTTTTGTTTTTTGTTGTTGTTGTTTGTTGTTGTTGTTTTGGTTTTTCTTGCGTTTTTTGTTTTTTCTGAAGCAAGTTTGTTTACTAATTTAAGAAATTCTTAGACCATGGAAAGATGATATGAACAAAATTAACTTCATTAACATAGGAAATACTTCTTGATTTAAAGGGCTGTCAAGCTGCAACAAATTTCCCAGGGAAGCAGTCAAGTCACCACCTGTGCAGGTATTTAAGATATGTAGGTGCAGCATTTAGGAATGTGCTTTAGTGGTGTACTTGGCAGTGCTGGGTTAATGGTTAGGCTGGATGATCTTAAGGGTCTTTTTCAGATTGTTTTTCAGATGATTATGTGTTCCTAACATTAATTATTTGATGTACTGTTCCTTGAAGATATACACACTGAAATTTGATTACAGCAAAACATCAGTGCCTGGGAAATAAAACCAGTCACAGGATATTACAGAGGAATGGAAATCCTTTCAAAATGATCCTGAAGTTTTTGTACCAATAATTGAAATTACTGACAATAAATAGTAATAGTAGTAGTAATTAGTAGTAAAAGTAGTAATTAGTAATTACTAATAATTTCCTAATAATGCCTAAAATAGTACTGAACATCAATACTCCTGAAGATAGCAATTGCAAACAATTCAACTTTTACCATCTCTTATTCCCAGTTATATAACTAGAATCAAGGTGATTTTTCTTTTCTTTTTTCCACTACTTTCTCTTTAATTTTCTCAGCTTTTAATTTAAACCAAGAAGCATCATAAATATTAGATATTGTGCATCCAAAACCCTCTGAAATTTTTACACTAATTTGAAACAGATATATAAGAATTCTTAATTTAAAAGCAACAGTAGGCTCACGACACCCAAAGAGACTAGATTCAGTAGAAAATATCTTCTGAACTAAAACTCAGCTTTAGGCCTTTCAAGATGCACAAAACTCAGAACCCAGCCTTCCTTACTGAAAATCTGCAATTAATACTAGTAGAGATTTGGCATCTCTAAATCTAAATTCATTATTTTCTATTCTAGCACTAAGCCAAACCAAACCAAAACAGAAAAAAAAAAAAAAGGAATTGTAATTTTGTCTAAATTGTTGGCTTTTTAAAGTGACAGCTCTGGGAAAATTATTCATATGAGCAAAAATTCTATTGGTTCTCATTCTTCATTTTTATTTTCTGTATTTTCTCCTGCCCTCCTGTATCTCCCTCCAATATCCATGCTATACTGGTCTGTGCTATGATCCTCTGACATCTCTGTCTCTTGTCACCTCTCAATGGGCCTGGCTGGACTAGAACCCTTTTTTTCCACCCTTGTATTTTTTTTTTCTTTTTTTTTCTTTTTTTCTTTTTTTTTTTTTTTAATGGTTTACTAAAGGTCAAAAGTTATGTGTCCAAGGTGTATAAAATGGATAAAATGGAAGGGATTGATGTAGTTTTATCCTTTCCAGCCTTAAAATTCCTCTCTCATACTATAACAAAATTTTTCCAATATCCTTGTTTCAAAAGCTGAATGTTCCTTTTCATCTTGCAAACAAAAAATATTATTTTGCAAAAAAATGCAACTCCAAATGGCCTTTTCAATCTTAAAAAAAACCAACCAAACAAGCCAAAAACCAGGCGATTGTGGAAATTACATTATAAATTTATAAAAGATTATTCAATTAGGCTTCTATTTTCTATTTCTAGGTTTAAAACTCTGCCCAAAAAACACTCCTCTATTTTGATTCCCACAACATTCCTTCCACAGTGCCCCGAATTTGTATGGTTTTGCTTTGAAACTTGTTTACTGGCAATGAAGTCTGCCTCCACAGTTTTCTTCTGATTGAACTCTTAAGTTTGTTGGGTGAAGTAGGAACCTTCACACAGTTGTGGGAGCTGTGAGATATCCTGAAAGTAGGCATCTAAACACTGGGATAACTCTGAGGTCCTGAAGCAGTTAAGAGTGCTTATTCCCTGCAACCTCATGCACTCAACTGGCAATTATCAATGATATGCCATGCACATTTAATTACATTTTTGCTGTCATTATGTATTAAAAAAGCTTATGAATTTTGGAAAAGAATTGACAGACATATCAGTTCTAATTTGAAGACTTCTTAAATACAATCAGAAGATTATTCCTAGGTTTTCTGGTTTTAGCTTTATTATAATTTCTTTACTATTCATTAAGCTCCTGGTTTATACTCAGTTGTCTTCACCAGTCTGCTAGCAGCAGCATTCACCTATTTGACTAGGGAGACTTAAAACATATATCTGTTATTCAAATAAACTTTATATATTTATCGGTATGACTTTGCAGTTTTTGAAATCTTTTTATATAAAGCAATACTTAGCAAAAATGTAATATGAATTATTAATTAAATTTAAGAGAATTTATTTACAGGAATTTTTTTTTTAAGTTAAAAAATCTAATAGGCAATGATTATATTTGATAGGGCTTTTCTTATGGCCATGAGATTATATTTTATGCAAAATGATATGAGGCTAAATAACTGAAATCAGAACAACATATTTGTAGCCAAACAATGAGAACACATGGAGATCTGGGCCCAGACTGTGGCTCTGAAATAATTTTACTTTATGGTCTTGGTATCTCAATGATTCTCTGCTTTATTTCATCTTCTTGGATTAATTATTTTTTATTCCTCTCTCTTCATTTCTCATTTGTAAGTCTTCAGATTTGAGACAATAAGAAGATTATTATATGTGCTAATACAGACACCAAAGGAAAGAGTTGAGAAATATCTCTGTGTCTGCCCACAACTGCTTAGTCATTAACCACACAGTGCCTTCTTTCCATCCAACTGAATCTTGTTAGCTTCAGTCCCTCAACTATGCCACTTCAAATGCAAATACGGCCCAATGGAGACTGAACTATCACCATGGTTTTTATTTCCTTCAAAATTATAATCCATATTATATTTCTCTATTTGATTCACCATCTGATTCACTGGGTACTTGTACCAGCATAGCTCATGGAGTGGGTGGAAACACAGGACAGAAAAGAAGCAGAACCACTAAACCCCTGTTTTCAGTGCAGAGAAAATAATGCTGAATAAATTTTAGTTAAATTCTGTGTAACTCTGAGCACAATTTCTTAAAAAACTTCAATCACAACAGTGCTTGCTTTTCATGGCAATGGTCTCACTAAGACTTCACTAAGTGACGTCTTCACTAGTTTAATGATTAGAAGTAATTTCTAAAATAGGATGTGATCAAACCTGTTGAAATGAAGACATATATTCCTCTTGATTTCAGTGGTCTTTGGATTTTTTGATATATTTTTAACTATAGAATATTTTGGGAGTCCTAGAAGCATCTGAGTCACTCTTTGCTTTGTAACCAACTGTCCACGCCTTACATTTGATTTCTTTTCAGTAACTATGGAATTGCTATCTTCAGCCTCAAGGAGTAGTTTAAGCTAAAGCAATTTCCCTGGTTTTTTCTGATTAGATGGTGTCCAGGGTGACACCCTGCATGCTCACTCCCAAAGCATGGCAAGGCATTCCAAAATAAAAGTGTAAGAGTGCTCACAAATTTAGCCCCACTTCTTGCTGCATCCTTTCTTTTGTAGCAATAAAAGAAAAAAAAAAAAAAAAGTTAAATTTACCACATGTATTTTATCTTACAAATAGTACCATTCTGATTAAAAATAAAATAGCTTTAAAAAACAACTTCATAAAGAAACTGGGTGTGCACACCTGAATTCCAGTACAGCTCAAAAAGGAGGAAAAAAAACCAAACATAAAATATCGTCTTGGGATCACAACAGTAAATGATTGCTTAGACACTAGAGCAAACTAAAAAAAGCCGCTGAAGGGAAAAAAATAAAGGTGCATTAGCATTTAGGAATATACATTAGCTCTGTTCTGAGGTGCCACATAAGATAAAATATCTTGTCTCCAACAAAAGGGGTTGAAAATAAACAATTCTTCTGAAGGCTACAAATATTTTTTTCTAATTGTTTCTTTGTGCCTCACACTTTTGTCAGTAAACTGCAGTGAACTGAAGAAAACAGTAAGAGCAGAAAAAATCCCTGATTTTAAAATTTTATGTCATTAAAGACTAAAACCTGAAATTCAGTGAAGACACAAGCTACTGAATGCAGTATTTTAGTACAGTGGGACAAACAGTAGAAGCTCCCATAAGAGTTCTCGCACATATACACAACATTTATGAAATTATTAAATTTATTCTTTGAAATAAAGACTGTTTCAGAAGCAAGGTGCTTTTCTGTAGCTCACACTGACATCAGGAAAGAGGGATTCTGTTCCGGGTTCCTGAGATTAAAAAGTTCAGATTCTTGGGAAATCTGCTGTAGCACTCCCTTTTGTGAGACAGAAGGAACCTTAAGCTGCTGACTTCTTATTCCACGTTAAAGATCCTTAAAAGACTTTTGAGGCGATTTTAATAATCTTGGTCTATTTAAGTATTATATTAAATTGAAGACAAGAAAATAAAGAAGAAAAAAACTCAATCAAACTTTTGCTTTTTCATTAGTATTGAAAATGCTTATTCACAGCGGTGTAATTCAGATAAGCATCTGGCCCACAGTGTTGGCACAGACAAAGGTTTGTTTTCTCTTTTAAGAGCCAGGAATTTTTCCAAGATATCCTGACTACTGGGAGCACAATGTCTGACCAAAGTATGCTCACCAGATGGTAGATGTTTCCATGTGGGTAAGTATTAAAAAAATTCCAATTCTATGCAAACTGTGAAGTAAGGCTGGGAAAAGTTTGCTGTTGTTTTCCAGTTTTAGCTGCCTCTGCAACTCATAAATGCTATAGAAAACAATCCAAAACCACAAAACAAAGCTAATTTGAGTGGAAAAAAAAGATAAATATCTTGTGACTTTTACAGTATATGACCTATCTTTAATAACATCTTTATTACTTTGCTATTTAAAAAACAAAACAAAACAAAACAAAACAAAAAAAAACCAAAAAAAAACCCCAACTTGCTGCTCCAAAATGTATTACCTCCACTAAAAATGTCAAGCAAAATAGTTTCTAAATACTTTCTATATGGGAGGATATGTAGGGAAAAAAAACCCCAAAAGTCTGTTTTTAAAGGGCAGCTGAAGCTTTCTTACAACCAGCTCCTTGTGGCCATTCCTGCTTGCTGGGCGGGAGCAGAGGGCAGAGCGGGGCAATGCCGCTGATGTGCCAGGTCCTCATCTTGTCAGAATAGCTAAAATACTGATGGATGCATATTTAGCAAAGACACTGCATTTTGCACTTTTCTTCTTCTGGCTGCTCTGGTGGGTCTGTAACTAAGCAAAGAGAGCAGAGAATGCCACAAAAGCTGGCTGGTTGGAAGAGTTTAAACCACTCCAGGTTGGATGGCTGGATGAAATCACAGAGCTATGGTGCTATAAAACGTGCCCAAGCAGTCCCTAGGTGATGCGCCATGCCACCTTTGACTCCAGTACCCAGCCTCAGCAGGAGCACACACCTCTCTAATTTAAACAGCTGCAACAAAGTTTTCTGTTGGTAATTTGGCCCAGATTTAAAACCACATAGACATCTGGAGGGTACATTGACACCACAAAGCGTAGCTCAAGCAGAAAGCAAGCTGGTTTACATGAAAAAAGATCTATAGCTGAAGTGGAATAGCGAAGAAGTGCAAAATTTTTAGAATATTTCTGACTAAGTGCAGTGAGCTTCAGATCACATATCCACAGAGGCACATGAAACATAAGAAATGTCACAGTCAAAAGACAGGGCAGCAGAAGAAAATGTTCTTTAACTTTCCGTGCAGTAAACTTTAAATAGCTAAGACAGCTTCTTACTCTCTCTCGTGCTCCCTTCTATCAGAAGCCTTTTGCTTACAATGCCTTTCCATTTATTTGTGCTTCCACTGCATGAGCATGTGCCTGCAGTGAGAAAATGAGTAGTGAAATCTGGATATGAAGAAGGTGATGACAGAAATAGGCAATGCAGAAATACAACCAGTTTTTTTCTCCTTTCACTCTTCAGGAAAGCTATGCCTATGACAATAAGTAAATAAAAGCAAATATTAGCCAAAAATTATCAAAACTATGAGAAAAATTAACCAGAATTTTACAATATTTTTTTCTTTAAGACAGCAAGATATATATTCAATTTTTAATAAGCATAAAAAGGTAAACACTGATTAACTAAATGCATACAAACTTAGTGGGAATCTGATTATGAAGAAAAACTGAAGAAATACAATGCCTTGCTGCTGGCAGAACAAATGAAAGTGTGAGAAAGAGAATTTTCCCATTCATATGGTCTTAGATGAGAATTTTTTCATCACAAAGTCCTGAAACAAAGATTTTCTGTGTTTCTTAAGATGAATGCTTAAATGTAATTTTATTACTTAGATGCCTTTTATCAAATATGATGTTATAAAAATAGTTGATTTCTGTTTCATACCAGATTAAGCATATAGCTCCCATTCCCTTGTTTTATAATGTTTACGCTAAAACTATTGAAAAAACACAAATATATTTCTTCAGTTTAAATCAGAAAAAATGAGCTTGCAAATAAACCAAGACAAGAAAAAATGTTTTCAATAGGTTGTGGACAAGGTAAAAATATTAATCATAATCAATATTCAAGAAAAATAACATCTGTTTGCAAAACAACTTGGCAAGTGATATAACCCAAGAGATTAAATTCTATGGAATTGGCTTAGTATCAGAAGAAAGCGCGATTAATGATACAAAAGTTAATATCCAAATTATTTCTCACACACTGCTTTCCCTCCTTAGCCAGAAAGCTTAAAGTCTTTGGTACAGAAGACAGTTGTAGAAGTGGAGGTTTGCAACATTTTTATTAATGCACTTATGTACACACATCCCACACTTACCTAAAAGTCCTTACCTGACTTTTTTCTTTCTTTGTTTTTATGTGAGGAGCAATTATCACAAATATGCTTGAGTAAGCATATTTCTAATTTGAACATATTGCATATCACAGTTTGAGTGTTTAAAAAAATTAACATAGACCTTTGAAAAGTTTTGTTGGTTGTGTTGTGTCATTTATTCCCCAAATTTTAAGAATTTCTGCATAAACTAAAACTACAACTACCCTTTTCCAAAAGAACACTATGAGTGTACAGATGGCAGTGAGTTGAGATATTGGGAAGGAGGAGGACCTCAGCTGATTTTAATATACAATTTTGAGTGAGGGAAGAGAGGAAACACATGGGAGAAACTGCATCATTGAAAGGTAGCAGACAACCGCTAGAGAGAAGACCTGTTTGGGAATTTTTTTGTTTTTTTCCTTCCTTGAAAGTTTCTATTCAGCTCTGTGGAAGAGAGAAAGCTGGCTCATTTTGCAAATGCAAAGCCAGACTGTTGCCAGGAACCACTTGCAGGAGTGGTTAACAAAGCCTGATTGCTTTATGGGATTTCCATGGAGGTAAAACGATATGCATATAATTTTGACACAATCAGATAGTGCTCCCTTAGAGTTATATGGCAAAAAAGGGAAACGAATTTGTATGTCTCTTTTAAGTGGTGTCTCATTAGAGCATGCTTATTGTCCTCTCAGCATATGTGACATTTAAATGAAGTGAGCAATGGCCAAAAGCAGGAAGTAATTCTGAGAAATAAATGGCAATAACCATCCCAGTTTCCTGAATGGAGGTGAAAGTGGTTTGGCAATATTCACCCAAGATGATTTTCATTTATGCAATATTGAAATTAAAGAGAGAAGAAGGGAATGGCTGTGTGTGCTGGTGAAGCTGTAACATGAAAATAGAATAGATTCTAAAGTTGTAAATGAACTAAAATAACTCAGGTGGCATGACCACACAGCAAGGGACTTTCAGTAGCAGCAAAGGCTGATGTAAGGGTTTAACTTGCACCTTTAGATCTCTGCTGTCAGTAGTGCATGGTATGCTAAAGAAAAAAAAAAAAAACCACAATACTTTAAATTGTTGCTCCAAAGACTTCATTCTGGTAAAAGTAAAACCAACATTAAAGGGGAAATAGCAATAAAGAAGGAAGGGAGCTGTTTAACTGAACAGAGGAAATGAACATCAGCTTTTGGCATTCAGTTTTACTTGTTAAATATGAAATTCTTACATAAACCCAGCAAAGGACTGGCAAAGGGTTTAATCAGCAATATAATCCTACTTAAAGTACTTTCAAGTTCTACATGGAATTTTAAGAACCTTTTTGCAACTATCAGAGCAAAGTGGAATTTTATTTGAGAATAGTAGTAGGTAGCATGACAGTTGAAAATATCTAGACATGTGGCTGAAAAATATATATATGCCCAGATGCCAATTCCATTTTGTGGAAATTTAACAGCAGACTGCTATAATGGATATGGTATTGAAATTAATCTTTCTCTGTGCTTAATTTAATTGTTAAACTAACATGGAATAAATAATTATTTGGTTTGAGGTGGAGATACATATTCATTTTTTTAAAGCTCAACATATTATTCTGATTGCACGACAGTATTTATGAGGAAGACACTGAACATCAGTATGCATTTGCTGTGACAAAATCAGTAAAAGAGGCAAGACTGGGAAATGACATCAGAAGATACCAAAATACACCTATTTGGAAAATATCTTCATTTCAGTCTTCCAGGGTTGCTAAAACTAATATGAAGAAGATAAGACAAATATTTCTGTATGTGTATATATATAATTATTTWGAAAAATCACCCTTTCAGTTTTCTATGATATATAGGTCAATATGGTTTTGATTAAAGAGAGTAGAAATTTAAYAATTTTTGTCTCYAAGGACTAAGGGTTGAAAAACAATGATTAASCCCCTTATTTTGCTGTATCTGAAAAGCTGATGGAGTGGTGGAGATGCTCAAATTAATTTGTCTTTGTATATAGCATGTGACATAAAAAACATAGAATTTATTTTAATTATGATACATCTGTATTTTCCATTTGCTTTTTTTTTAAATATTGTGCTTTACCATTTGAAGATATGACACTGCTAGAACTCATGACACATGGTCTGTGTTACAACTCATAATTTAATACTTATTTAAATGTAGCCTAACAGAACTGCAGATTTAACTGGAGAGCAGTATGAACTATCATTTCCAGATTCTCTGAAATGCTTCACAGTGAAAACTGATGTCATCTACACTTTATAAGACAGTTAACTATGTGGTTTGTTACTTTAATAAGTTTCCAGAATGAAATTGTCTCTAAGGTATCATAGTTAGCTCTTTATTTAACTTTTAATAATTCAATAATGATCAAGTTCCCAATGTCCTTTTATAAAAGCATGAGTGTCTTACATAGGAGAATACTGAGCATAGAGTAAAACAGAGCACCATATTAGAAGATTGATCTAAAAATATCACATTTTTATAGAACCTTAGTGAATTACTCTTATCATGGTAGTTATCTTAAATATTCTAAAACTGGTTTTCTTGAAAATTGTCATGTTCTGGGTTTGTTTATTCTGCAGTAAGAGGAAATTTCTTCTTTTTACTTGTAATGAATAGTATTTTACTTCCCAAGGACTCCCTATGTTACACAATGAGCAATCCCAGTGCTAATAGGAGCAATTATGTAGGTAAGTTCAGAACAGATGCATCACAGACCGCAGTGCAATATTTTCAGCGCTTGTAGAAAGTGTAGGTGTCTCAGTCTCACTTCAGTGCCTGGTAATGCTATGATGATTATTCAAGTGAGAAACACCTGAAAGACAGCTCAGTCATTGGTCACAGCCAGTACAGCTTCATTGGAGTGAAGTGCAGCTTAACAAACCTGATTTTCCTTTATGACAAGGTAACCCACCTAGCTGAACAAAGGAAGCCAGGTGATGTGGTCTTTTTGGATTTCAGCAAAGTTTTTTATATATCTCTCACAGGATCCTTCTGGAAAAAGTATCCAGCACACAGGTGGATAAACACATCATGTGAGGGGTTAGCAACAGGCTCACAGTTCAGGTACAAAGGGTTACAGTGAAAGTGATGACATTGGACTGGGGTCCTGCCATTGGTGGGGTTCCACAGGGCTCATTCTCAACCTTGTGTTCTTCAGCATCTTCAGAAAGGACTTGAAATGCAGGACTGAGAGGCATAGCAAGAGACTTTGCAGATGATGCAAAACTGAGAGGAACTGTCAACTCCCAGAAAGGCCCTGCAGAGAGACCTTGAAAAGTTAGAGAGGTGGGCAATGACCAACCACGTGAAGTTCAACAAGGACAAGTGCTGGATTCTGCACCTGGAATGGGGCAACTCTGGATGTATGGACAGACTGGGGAATGAGAGGCTGGAAAGCAGAGCTGTGGAAAGGGACCTGGGGTTTATGGTCAGTGGCAAGTTGACCTCAATGTAACAAAAGTGCCACAATATAACAAAGACATTAGGATCTCAGAGAGCAGAGAGTGCAGCCAAGGTGGTGTTTGGGCACTGGCACAGCTCCCCAGGGTTGTGGTCACAGCACCGGCCAGCCAGAGTTCAAAAAGCACTTGGACAATGCTCTCAGGCACATGGTGTAATTCTTGAGATATCCTGTGTAGGGCTAAGGGTCAGACAAAGTGATCCTTTTGGGTGTCTTCCAACTCAGCTTATTCTGTGATTTTGTGATTCATTTTGGTATGAAAATATTGATGTTCAGTCCATAAATGAAACCAGGAAACACACACTAACAGAATCAATTGTATACACCAAAGAACAGAGTTTTGTAATACTGCTAATTAGGGGAAGAAAAAAAACAACTCAGACTAGTGAAGGTATAAATCTTGATTAAATATTTCCCTTGTCCTTGAAGACAATCACTTTCCCTAGCACATGAAAAAAACCCATGCGTTCAAATATATCTTTTTGAAATCTGGCTGAAAACCAATTATCATCGATTTTATGACTCATTTTTTCTTTTTTTTTTTCCTTCCAAAATCTGATAACCTTTTTCATGTGAATGTGATGGATAAAATATGTGTTCAGTGATGGAGAAAATGGATGTCCTACAGTGAGTGCTCAAAACATTAGCTTCACAACTGAATCCTGGAATCTCCTGGAATAAATGTCTTGCTATTTCTTCATAGTCAGGTCAAATTCAACAATAAGAATGGTGCATGCCTCTCATTCTTAGAACTTACCAGTAGTCACAGCCAAGGAAAGCTTTCTTTGTGGGTTTGATCTCCTATGACTGGTAACAACCAGATGAGAGATCTTGCTGTTAAGCCATTATGACAAAGACAAGACTCATTACTAGTGTTATTTTTGAAAAGGAAACCAGTTTTGTTCAGCTTGTAATTAAAAAACACCCTTTAGGTTGCTTAGGCTTATGTTGAGAGCATTTAATTTGTACTAGCATTCACATTGTCTATAGTTTTGATTACAAGAGTATTTAACATCTTGAGATTGAGTGCATTTTCAATTCCAATTTATATGATTGTTTCAGACATATTACATGTCTGAATCAAAGTAAAGGTTCTTGTTTCACTAACCTAGAAATGTTTGTTTTGGCCCTAATAGTTATGGATCAGGGAAAGTTAATGAATTACAAGTCAGTGATCAAGTGGATACAGAAGACAACTACAAAGATGATCAGAGGGCTGGAGCACCTCTTCTATGAGTAAAAGCTCAGAGCTGGGGTTGTTCAGATGCAGAACAAGGCTGTGTTATATTTTTATAATGATTATATATATTTATATACATCATAGCACCTTTTAGTACTAAAGGGAGTATACAAGAGTGCTGGAGAAGGACTTTTTACCAGGGCATGTAGTGGCAGGACAAGGGGGAATGGCTTGAAGCTAAAAGAAATTAGGTTTAGAATAGATATTGGGAAGAAATTCTTCACTGTGTGGCAACAAGGCACTGGAACAAGTTGTCCAGAGGAGTTGTGGATGCCCCATCCCTGGAGGTGTTTGATACTTGTCTGGATGTTGCTCTGTGCAACCTGATCTAGTGGAAGACATCTCTGTCCATAGAAAGGGGGGTGGAACTAGACAATCTTTAAGGTCCTTTTAAACTCAAACCATTATGTGATTCTATAAAAGGAAAAATAAAAGAATGACAACTTAAAAAAAAAA